>JAJEOX010000014.1:0-277880 GCA_020740385.1 Mylabris phalerata
CAACTAATTTAATTTATAATAAGAATCCCCCTCCAAAATCAATAAAAATAATCCAAAAATTTGATTATTAATTATTATTCTAAAAACTGTAAACCACCAGAATTGTTTGTCTTTTTTTGTATCATCAATAAAAATATTAACCTTAAACCAAATTTGTGATAAGCGTTATAATTAAACCGCAATAAATATATTTTTTAGTAATATATCGGCTGAACTAATTATGATCAAAGTAAAATTACATTTGGAGGTGGAAGTGCCCATTATTATTTTTAAAAAATAAACAACAGGAAAAAACAATGTTTTTCAAAATCAAAAAATTGAAAGGGTTCTTGTGAGGACTCATGTTAAATACAAAAGACATTAAAATGTTCTAGTTTTCATTGCGATACCAGTTCCAAGTGAATAAATAATTTTAAGTATCAGTAAAAAATGGCCACAATTCAGTGGTTATATGATGCCGGTTCTGGAACCACTTGTTTCCAATTCCGCCACCAGTAGGTCTCTATCGGCTAGTGTCGCTAGTGGGCGTGGATTGGGAAATTTGAAGAGTGGGTGGGTGTGGCGGTAGAAGGTGGGGTTGTGTACAAAATGGCGGTTATTGGGTGGTGGGGCAAAGGGGGGGCTACCAAATGGCGGCTAAGGGGGCTACAAAGTGGTTGCGGCTAAGGGGGCTCTGTGTAGAGAGGGTTTGTTTGGAGGAAGGGGTAGGGGGTAAGTATCGCAAATGTGAATGACCTATATTGCGTGCACTTGTTGGTGCAGATTTTTTCAAGGTCAAACACATGCAAAAGTTATTGATCTATATTTGTGCACCTGCAAATGGACACCTGCAAATTTTTTGGGTATAAATACTTCTGTTTTTAATTGCTAATTTATTGATAGTGATTATGGTTTCTTCATCATCAGTTGCTCAAGTAAGTACCGATTTTTTAAATAAAATTAAAGTAGTTTTGAATTTGGTAAAAACTTATAATGAATTACAAAAATTTACTACTCTTTTAAACAAACAAATTCATTTTGTTCGTAAAATAATAAACAATAAAAATTGTAATGATAGTATGTTTAGACTAGAAATAATTTGGCCTTACTAAAGTTTTATCGAGAAAAATTTAAACAATTGAAGTATAAATTTAAAAAAAACCGGTAGTGGATTAAAATTTAACAAAAACGTAAACAAACAACAATTGATTTGGCAAAATGTTGAAACTGATCAAATTTGATAATTACAAGATACAATTAAATAATTGTTTTTTTTATTTATCTGTCCACAAATAATGCGACGAAAGTGTGGCATTAGCCACAAAAAAAGATTTGGCAATTTTGGTCAAGAGACAAGATGATAGACCTAGATTAGTTGATAAAGAAATTTGATCGCCATCTATCTGCCATTAGCCCAAAACTAGAATATACCGACATGAAGGAAGCATAGGTGTTTTTAGACTCTCTAGCGGAGTATAAGAGGAAGTAAGTCAGCCGCCTTCCACACGATAAACATAGTTTTGTTTATCACTAATTTTCCAAAAGATTTTCACTTTTATGCAGCAACAATGATACCGTTGGAAAGATAATGAAGTAATCTATAAATTGCAATACACTTTATACAAAAATAATTAATTTTAAACAGATAAAAATATTCATCAACTTCTGCATCATAAATTTCCAGTAATTTTCCGAATTTCAATCTCAAACTATTTTCAAAATAATCTGCTATTCATTAGCTTTCAAACAAGCTCTGGTTCAGTCGTCTAGGTTTAAAACTGCCCGTAAAAAAACAAAATTAGTATGTCGAAACCTTTCATCAATTTTCCGGAAAACTAACAATGCGATCGGAAAATTTCTGACAGATTTGGTAAGCTCTTTTAATTGGCCACATGTTGTGTGAAATTCATTAGAAAATAAGCAACATTTGCCAAGTTATGAGGGAAAATATAAAAAAAAAAACTGTTAAAAATGCTAAAAAAACATGCTTCTATATTTCCTTCTGTATCTCCAAATTACATCCGAATTTCAAAAAATCATATATGTACTTCCCTCCCTCTTGAAATGCCCTTTTAAATACCGTTTAGAACATTGAAATCTGTTGGAAAACAAAACTGGAATCCTGTTTTCCGATTGTCTATAATTGTCTAAAAAGGTGAGGAGTCCCCTTAACGATGAAATACCCTGTTTGATTTCGTTGAGAAAGGTGGTAGTTTAAGAAAAGCTGCCGACCAGATTGGAATTATGCAAATCAACTGGCAATATTATGAAGAATAAAGATGAAATCTTGGAAGCATATGAAGAGAATTGTAGCGTCGAGCGGAAACGAAAAATTCGCAGAACCGGTAATGAAGCAGTGAATTAAAAAAATTTATGATTTTTTTGTTAAATGCCGCTCATCAAACCTTAAAGTATCTGGTCCATTATTGCAGGAAAAGACCAGAATGATGGCGTTAGAGCTTAGGTATCAATTTTCAAGCAAGTAATGGGTGGTTAGAAAGTTTTTTCAACCAAAATAATATTAAAACTTAAGGGTTTGTGTGGAGGAGTCGGCATCAGCAGACTTGGAAAAGGCCAGAAGAATGGAAAATAAATTTGGAAAATCTGTTGCAAGATTATGCACCAGAAAATTGATTTAAGGCTGATGAAACTGGTCTCTATTAGCGTTTATTGAATAAAAAAGTCATGTTGCACAAAGTGATCCATGCAGAGGTGGTAAATTATCTAAAGAGCGATTGGACTGTTCTATTGTGCACTAGTTCAGAAGGAGAAAAGTAAATGCTGGTAGTAATTGGTAGATCAGCACGTCCTCGAGCTTTTAGACAATTGAGCGGAAAGCACCTTTCAGTTATGTGGCAACATAATAAAAAAGGTATGGTTGACGACTAAAATTTTTGAAAGTTGGCTGTCTGATGTTGATTAACAAATGCGTAGGACTGGTAGAAAAATTGTGATTATACTAGATATAGTTTAGTCCACGATAACTGAAAGGCCTCAGGCGAAGAACAGGTACCCTGTCGTTACTGTGGTTTATCTAGACTTCCAAGTATGGTTTATTGCAGTATTTGGAAATATCAATGTTAACACCATCCGTACTCAAATTTTTGGCCCCCTTCGACAATTTTATAAAAATACAAAAATATGTGCAGGTAAAATCAAACATACATAACTCTTCAAGTATTTTTTGCATACCATTCCGACTTCCGAACTTCAAAAAAACAATATTATGTGGATTCATTAGCAGTAGTAAAAGGGCATACTGTTTTAAGGATATACCCATACTACTGCATTTTTAATAAAATAGAATTGATATGGAGTCAACTGAAAAGAAATATCCGTAGAAAAAATAGCAGCCCTAGTTTAAATAATTCGGTTATAGATATTATAATCAGTAAAATAAATAACATTAAATCAGAACAGTAGAGTGAGTGCTGTAGACACGTGATAGACATTGAAGACACTCATTTACACATTCACCCTGTCGTTAATGAACTTATAATTCGAACGAGCGATAGTGATAATGACAGTGAAAGTGATGATTTAGTCGATTTATGAAACATATTATTGGACAAAAATGATGTTTCTTGTTATTGTATAATAATAGTATAGTGTAAATATTTGTAAAATACATAACAATAAAAATAATTGTTAATTTTAATTCTGAAAGAGTTGCCCAGAATTAAAAAAAACAATGTTACATAAAATACCAACATTTTGTTTTGCTTCTACAATTTATCTTTCATGTAAATAGGAAAAACCATTTCATTTATCATAACAATTTTTCTAAATACGGACCTGTCTTTCACCCATCTGTACGTGCCCCCTCTTTGGTTTATTTATTAGGGTGTAGCTGTAAAACTTAACCACTAAAGCCGCAAGGTTATTCCGGTCATTTTCAGTTATCGTGGTACTTACTATAATGCTTCAAGTCACAAGACTACGAAAACGTTCGAAAATATTAAACTTGTTTATTTACCACCAAATCTAACATTGGAAATTCAGCCATTTGATCAAGGTGTGATTCAAGCTGTGAAGGTTTATTATCGCAAGAGATTACTCAAGTGCTTAGTTGCTAAGGCTGAAATTTCTGACCACCACAAAGAACTGCTCAACTCAATCACGCTTTTGGATGAGATGCGACGGATCAACGAAACGTGGCGAGATGTTCTTATTAGAACAATTGTTAATTGTTTTTGGCGAGCCGGTTCCAGAAGCAAGTAAAGAGGATCATAATGAAGGACCAATACTCAGTACTTCTCGATATAGTTAAATTATTACCTCCAGAGCTTCAAAATCAGTTACTGACTGTTGAAGAAATGAACACCTCCGATGCTAACTTGGAAGTACATGAACATATCTTCGATACACATGAAGACGTTCTTGACCGTGTTTCAAAGCCGGACGAACACGAAGAATCTACAGATGAGTGCGTTGACGAACTTTGAGGATGGAAAGTAGATGGAATTTTAAGAAGAAAGTCTTATATAAACAATGTCCAAATTTTACTCCTTCATTAAGAAAAATTCAAGCTCTTTTTGGTAATTAAAGTTACATTATTGATCATAGCGACTATGGAAATACCTACAGAATTGTTGGATGTCTAAAATAAGTGAACCTAAATTGGCTTCTTAATTGAATGTCAATATTCATACAAAATGTCACTTTGACTTTGACATATTAATGCAAATATCGCAAAAAACAATAGGTAAACCTTTATTCATTATGATCAAATTCAGTAGCTGTATAAAATTATAATAAATATTCGAAGTACGTTATGAAATGCGATTTATTAAAGATCAGTTAAATCAACGATATGACAAAGTCAACGTGACATTTGGATGAATATTGACAATTACGAAGCCTATCTTTAATTTTTTATGTTTAATTAGTTTAATTAGTCTATGTTTTCAGAAGAGCCTGAACAGTCAAAGACAAGGAATGATCTTCCTATGGAAGCTAAAATCGTAATAAAAAACGTTGTAATGAACCGTCCAGCGTCACCAGCAGCCGCATACTAAAACTAACGAGATACCGCGCAAGCCCGATCAGTAAAGGCACTCGACTGATAAGCCATCGAAATATAAGCCGCACCGATCGGTCGTACCGACACCTTTTCCAACTTGGCCTCTTCCCAGTAATTACCAGCTGTGGCTATTGGCGACCTGGAAATCCTGAGTTCCGCAGTTGCCGCCGTATTGTTGTGTATTAAATCCTATTGAACTAATTTGGAGACAACTGAAGCACCAGATAAGAAAATCAAATGTTACACCCCAGTTAAACAGTATTGTTGTGGATTTGGTGCGACAAAAAGTGAACGAACTTGATCCACAATTATGGCGTAATTGTGTAAAACATGTAATAAACATTGAAGACAGCTTTTTAGGGATGACGGATTGTCCAGAAGTTGTTATTAACATTAATGATGACAGTGGAACTGATAGTAATGATGAAAACTATATTGACTTCTAAATAACAATTCATTTAAATTAATATTCATTTTCTGATTAATTTTCTAGTTAATTAAAACATTCATTTACCCATATACGTATAAATTGGTGTTCCTTGTTTACTTTCCTTGACAATGATTAAAATATTCATTTAAAATATGCCGAGTTTTCTACCCACCCCAGCTATCCGCGTTAGAAAAGGAAGGTATTCTGTCGCATCTGGCAGTGAGGTATTCAAGCAAACATTCAAAAAGTGTCCACTCAAGTGAACGGAACAAAAAAATTTATAGTTTAATTTTTCATAAAAAAAATGAATTCAAAAGAAATTATGAGTAAGTACATATTCACTTACAACATACATTTAATTTATAATTAATTTTTAATTAAAAATCATAAAACAGTTTTCGCAGGTGAAGAGATTACCAAAAAAAATTTTGATGTTGTGTTGCAGCAGCAGTAAAGAAAGCTTGAGCAGTGGCAGAGAGAAGAACAACGTAAGTATTAATTTATAACTTATACATATTTACATTAATTTCAAATTATTGTAAACAACAACCAGAACGACAACAACTACTACTGATAAGAGAACAAGAGGAACAACAAGAACAATTACAACTGCAACAACCTGTTAAAGAATGGTTGCATCAACAACAACGACAACATTGTTTTTGTTGTCAACAACAGCAGCAACAATAACAGCAACAACAGGAACGCACAATAAAAATTATAGTTGAAATTAAGAGTATAAAATTTAATTAAAATAGCTTTTTAATTTTAAATAAAACATTTTATTGAAAAAAAACCTTCATTTTTACATTTGAGAATTTTGAAATAATTATTCATTTGTTCAATTACAAACTTCATTAAATAACCTCATTTGTATTCAATTTAATTACATCAACAAATATCTAGGTTTATTTAAAAAAAAATTACAATTCTTTGAAAAAAAAAAGGAAAATCATTTAAATGATCGTATGATTGACAAGCGCTGCACTAGACTTTAAATGGATGATTAAGTTTTGTTTCATCACTATTTATTCCATGTTGTTTAGAGATGATTAAGTTTATTAAATCGTCATCGTTTTGATAAAATACTGGTAACTTCAACCATATATTGGTTAGGTGAAGGGGCTCCATTTTCAATAGATTAACTTTAACTAAATTTCTGATACGATACTGCATTTTCTGTATCAAGGGTATTCTGTAGAATTACTAGTAATACAACTATGGTTTCAAAACCAACAACAGAAACAACAGCAACAAACGAATTCTGAATAAATTATGAGTAAGTACATATTCATTTGGTGGTGTCACTAACAGAAGCGAAAAGGATGATGTCCCTGCAAGGGGCACTTGGCAAATGATTCGAAATTTCTGTCAGAATTTGTAAATTTAAGGAGATAGGGAGAAATGTGTAATTACAAAATATCTATAAAGAGCCGACAATTCCCTAAACGTAAATGCATTGGAATTTGTTAATCTCTTTCTCTTTCCCATGTCTTTCTTTCGTCTGCCAGCACCAACAGAATTGCAACTAAATTAGGGAGGTTACCAGCCCTACACTAAGAGAGCCTCTCCAATTCTTTCTTGTTCTTCTGGTATATTACTGGTATTTCTTTCATCCATCAACACCAACGGAATTGCAGAAAAATCAGGAAGATTGCCACCCCTACACTAAGAAACACTCCCCACTTCTTTCTTGTCCTTCTACTATATAACTGCTGGATTCTGGCGCTCATTACTTAATTAGCTTCCATTTCTTGTATCCCAAGAAAGAGGTGATTTGCATAGTAAAAGTGCTTGTGGAAAAAGTGAAATTATATTTCCAAGGAAAGACCATTTGTTTAACAACTTTTTTCAGAAAAATCCAACGAACAAGGCCGAAAGAACTTTCCTCCGATGGGGGGCTGCTTGTAGTCTACCACGATGAACAAACCTTACGGTTTGTCCGGGAGACTACTACAAGCAGTTGCTTGCCCTTCGGGGGAAAACGTTTCAGAATTGTGGACACAGTGTTGAACCCGGTACGGGTCTCATTCGGTGTGCCCATTGGCTAGGGGGAAACTGAGAAGTCCGTGCTGCAGCAACTTATGCTGCAGAACAACATCAACATGGAGCGCTGGAGCGTGCTGCACCGGCAGAAACAGAGGGCCCAGCTAAAATTACAGGTTATTATGGATAGCGAATCGTGGTCGGCGATAAAGAACAAGAAACTGTTCTATAAGTTGACCACGATTCGCACAAAAGTTGCGACACGGAATAAGGTGAGTGTAAAAATATTCGCTGAAGTCTATTTGACGTATTTTCTCTTAACATCGGTAGACAAGCCACGGAGGACAGCCGCAGCAATTGGGACAGCGGCTATCAGAAATGCACATCGATGAGCCGCTGTCCCAACAGGTGCACAAGCTTGAAGAAGAGCTGGCGCATCTCAAGAAGCGGCTGCAAGATGAGGTATTTTGATGCTTTCATTATTTTACTTTGCACTACTTTTTTTAACAATTTTCAGAACACTGAAGGTCAAATGCTGGCTCAATTATCATTTTTATTATTTATTTATTACTATTATTACTATTACTATTACTATTACTATTATTACTATTACTATTATTACTATTATTACTATAAATTTAAATTTTTTTGTTATAAAGTAAAATAAAGAAAACAAATTGTTGTAACTTATTTTTTTTTAATGTCTTAACAATGTTTTTTTTTCTTAATAAACACAAATTAAACAAATCTAATTATTTTATTCAACATTTTCAATTCTCCAATGTCCCCAAGCTAAAGTTGTGATTTTATCGTTTTTTATCAGTCTCTTATCAGCAAAATAATTAAGAGACACTTTATTTAAATTTTGGGTGTATATTTTGTGTAAGTTAGATTTAAAAATGGACATAATACCATAAAATATTTTCTTTTTATAAAGACAATCCCTATAATTTCAATACTTAAATTATTAACAACAGTTTTTTTCATTATTATTATTATTATTATTATTATTATTATTATTATTATTATTATTATTATTATTATTTTCGTTTTTTTCTTATTGATTAATTATTTAATGTTTTATTATTAATTACTACAACGTGTACACAATCAGTTATGTCAAATAAAATGTCTGGAATTCATACGTGCTCATGAATTATAAAGAAAAATTTATTTTGCAAATTTCCTAAATACTATTTTATGCTTCAAAAAAATAAAATAAACAAAGACGACACAGGCAGAAGAAGAATAACACAAAACCAGATGTTCAGTGTGTCGAATTGCCCAAATGATGTGATCCTTCAAGTGTTGTCGTTTTAAATTTATTGCTGGTAGGGCAAGGGATTCCCTGGCCTAGATTTTTAGAGCAGTTCAATCACCCCTTCGAATAATTCACAAAATTTTGGATTTTTTCTAGCAAAGGTTAATTGATTTTTCAAAAAGTAAATACTATTTTCGTATTTAGTTGATTTTGAATTTTTAAGGGCAAGAGATTTTCATCGAATATTACGTAATTTTCGAAAGTTGACATCAATTTTCCTAATTTCTAATTATCGTAGGAGGGTGGTTCCACCTCCAACAGGTAGCCTGAGTGTTCCCCTTCAAGTTCTTGTTAAAATCATTCAATTCTATCAATAAATAAAAAAGTTACAGCTACTCTCCATAGATTCTTGGATCGACCTGTATACAACGAGTATGCTTATATGAAACTATACGTTACGCAAGAGAAAATTGCCGAACTGCATCAATCAAAAGATGGATTGAAATGGTCTGTCACTTTAATAATCGTGAACTTCCATTTTCAAATTTACGAAAATTAGCAGAGTTCTTTTTCTGCCTGCCTGGCACAAATGCTTCTACGGAAAGAATATTTTCTTTAATGAATAGCATTTAGACAAGTGACAAGACTCGGCTTGAAATAGACACACTAAAAGCGATATTACTTACTAAAGTTAATTATGAAGAAAATTGTACAAAATTTTATATAATGCTTCAAAGCGAAAAAAAAACCTACTGAAAAAGATCCATTGTTCAGAAAAATATAAAAAGTTTTGCACTCAGTAATTCTGATTTAAAAAAATTGATTCATTTAAAAAAATACTGATTTTCATTATATCCTTAAATAGCATTTGTTATGTATAATTTTCGTTAAAAAAATAATATAAAATCATATTTAAGTTGTTCAACTTAACTACTACCCCCCCTACACGTTTTCAGTACCCTGATTTTGTAGCGTTCACTTCCCGTTTAAACGTTGAATTGGTCAGACGTTACTTTACGTTTCGTTTTTTTTCAATTTAATTATTGGGAAGTAATCGTACCGATTCCTTGCGGAATATTTTCTATATCGTTAAATACCCTGGAGAGAGGTAATATTTTCTTTTTAAATTTATTCTTTTGGGGTTCTAATTCAATCGTATAGGGTTATAATTAGAGACCTGGAGTACATCCGGGATTTATTGCGGAACACTCATTCCGTGATGGCATCATTAATCCAGTACGGGTACTATCGCTCGTCCAGTGGCATAATTGGCTGCATTCACGTAACGGATGTTTCATTCGTCGTTCCTGATACCGTGCATCTCACTCATCCAGTGGCGTGGATTGCAACATCCGTGTACCGTAGCATCGTGAAAGATAAGTTTATCTCTATTTAATTTTCTATTTATGTAATTTTCATACGTCTTACGAGACTGTTTTTTAATTTGCTATGTCCACTGCGGTTTTCTACGATCATTATCCATTCAATCATATAATTTGTATTATTTTGAACGTTTCGTTAATTAACTATTATATTTTCTCTTTAGTTTCAATTTTTGCAAATTCTTTGTTAAGATTGTCCAGTCACACAGGATTTATCTAAGGTATGCGTCCTTGTATCGCGTATCTCCTGTTTGATTGATAAGTAGTGAACATTTTTGTAAAATTTTAAACCGATTGCAATCAATTTCTTATATCAAGTAAATTTCACCGAGTTTGAACTCACTTAACGTTAAAAATATCTAAACAAAACCACATTATTGGTGTGGTATATTTAAATTTGCTTTGTTATTTGTGTGATTATTAAATTGTTTGATTTCAAATTTATGTTGTTTATCGGAATCCCATTTCACGATTGTGGGATTCTGTAAATTGTATAAATCGTGGTGGCGCCCTTTAACAGCTATTTTTAAAAACAAAAGAACCCCCACCGAACCCATCCATCGCTCCTGGATACTGAGCAACGGGAGAACACAAAGTGTTGGTTATAGATGGTTAAGTCGTAGAAAATGTTTGCAACAATTTTTTAACTGAAGCTGTGAAGAAGAATGGAACGATACGAGTAAATACAAGTATATCCTCGATACTTTTCACCGATACCAAGTAATTTTAGGATAGATACTTTGAAACAAAGTATCGAGTAAGTATCGGTCAAAAGTACTCATATCAGTATGCCAATGTCACTTTTTTACCAAGGAAGTTTTCGAACGCTTCTCTTTATTAAAGTTTATAAACGCATCCTAGTTTTATTTTTAGTTTTGTGTAGTTGGCAAGCTTGTTTGTTTATGTCTGAAAAAAGCCTCTCAGTTAGCGCCGCCCGCCGCCGTATTTTGACATTTACATTACATTGTTTCCGTTCGTTCGTGTAGCTGTATCGTTAATCCTAAATTTTAACAGTGGTCGGTGTTTATTTTGTACTTAAAGATTTGTATTTTTTAGAGTGATTGAACATGGGGAATCCGAAGTCAAGTGCGTAGCAATATTTTACAAAAAAAAAAATGGCGACATAACCGCAAGCTGCAAAAAATGTTTTAAAACTATGCAGTTTTGTGAAAATACTTCTAATTTGCATAAGCATTTAAAAAGCCATTCTGATTACATTGCACCTGTTAATGATAACGACAAGATTTTAGTGTCCGTACATAGTAGTAACGAAATAAATAGTAACAAATTAAAAATAGTAATAGTGACTGATGTTGTGAAGATTAAGTCTATTTCAATTACTTTTAGGAGACAGAAAAAGGAAACTGATGATATCGCAGAAGTTGGAAGTCAAAATAAAGAAGTAGTTACTGATTCACCTGAAGCCCCGACATCGACATCAACAAAGTTAATGCAGTCTGATTCTGATTTGCATCTAATGGGTGGTCATAATACATTAAAATGTATGTTCGAAAAGATTGCTTCACAAAAAAGTAGCCACAAAAAAAACTGGATGGTTAATTTTAATCACCTTCTTACTTGTACGAATTTTGCTTTGTTTCAGAGGGTAGCATGAAATATAATAATATAAATATGTGCATTTTGTATCTGATATGCAAGGATATGCGACCGTTCAATGTTGCTGAAGGAGAGGGCTGTTTGAAATTAATGAAGGAATTAGCCCCTTATTACAAAGTACCTTCATCAACACACATTAAAAAATTGCTCTGTTACAAATACGATATTGTGAAGATAGGATATCTAAAGCTACAGAGTTATGTGTGACTTTTGGTATATGGACAGATGCCTTGAATGAAAAGAGTTTTCACAGTCTGTGAAATTTAATTCTTTGCTTTAACACGTTCAACCCGGCGTGGACCACCATGTGGTCCACAGGCATTCCATTCATCTGACAACGTGAACCATACCGTCGTCCACACCTAGTTTGCTTCGTCTGCCGGCGTGAACCACCAGTGGTCTACACCTAGTTTGTTATGTCTGAGGGTGGAAGCCATCGGTAGTTCCCTTGTTTCTAATTTTATTTAAAAAAATCTACTTTAAAGCGAAAAGTTGGGAAGAGACTAGATGATTATATGCAATAGAAAAGATAAATTATTTTTTCCTATTTTGCGCTGGAAATAAAATCATTTCCACATTAAAAGTAGTGAAGCAATGGAAATTTCCCAACTACTTTGAGTGTGGAAAATCTGGGATAATTTATTTTTTCGAAGTTGGTAACACTGTCGACTATCTCAAATGTCATTCTTTGACAGAAATGCAGGCCCCTTGATTAACGTGAAAACAACTTTTATTTATTTCAAATTATTATTCTTGAAAATTTTGATAACAATGTTCATATTTTATTTTTGATTTACCGGGAAGTAAATCATTGATACCATTTTCAACAATATCACGTAATTCTGGTGGAGTACACGATAATTCGTCACACATTTTTACTTTATTAAAAGTCGTAATTAATATGGAGACTTAAACAATTGAAAATCAACTTGTTTTACAAATACAAAGTTGAATATCGTCAAGTAGAACTTTCATTTGTTTTATTTAATACCAACTTCTATAAAATTCCCTAAATTTTAAAGGTTCAATTTTTATTAAAAAAGGGTACAAAGGGGCGCAAAATAGGAAAAATAGTATGAAAAATTCGTTTCAGAAGTCAATTCATGCACGAGACCAAGTTTAAAAAACGAGTGCGGTAGCACGAGACCAAGTTTAAAAAACTCGTGCTACCGCACTCGTTTTTTAAACTTGATCTCGTGCAGGAATTATGGACTTCTGAAACTTATTTTTCAATACACTATTACCGTAGTTTTCAATATACAGAAAAATTTAATTTTCATAATTTTCAATCAAACAAAAGAATCAAACTAAACAATAATTATAATTGAAGGATACCTCAGTCATGAACTTTTGCAAATCATGGAATGCAAAGTGTTGATTGATTTTTACAGGCTGGGCAATAAGTGTTGACTCGTATGGTCTTGTTGATAGCATTTTCCCTTCCTTCTTATGCAGCTATTGAACGACAGCAGCTCTTACATCGTTTCCTTGTCTGTGTTAGAGATCCTTCATATTTCGCCAGATGATGAGTGAATGGTGTTCGAGAGACAATTTTTTTCTTGAACATTTTCTTATGTAACTCCATACAATTTTTAATTGTAGGGGGTTACATAAGAAAATGTTCGAGAAACAACTTTTTTCTTGAACATTTTCTTATGTTACCCCCTACAATTTTTACATGTCTGAACGCGGAAAAATATGCTTTTCCAGAAAAAAACATTGAAAAATAAGGGTTCTAATTAAAAAAAAATTGATGACAATTTCATGCAACTTCTGACTCAAACTGCTGACGACAGCAGAATGTTGAAAAAACAAGCGCCGTCAGACGAATAAACAACTGATAATCTCGAACCCTCTGATAATACGGACTTTGATAAAGTGCGCCGGGCTGAACGTGTTAAAGTGTAAGGTTGTCTTTGTTACAATGTAAACGAAAACATGTTTAATTTATATAATTGTAAACAACAATTTGAAACTCGCAGCGTTTTTGGTATAAACAAAATAATTTTCTTTCTCTAGAATCTCGAACTCTATAATTTCTTCTTAAGTAAGTAAATAAATGAAAACATATTTATCTAGATAAAAACCGAACAGCTGTCGATGCGAATAATTAGAAAAATTGATTGACGGAAAAATTGATTGATGTAGAGATTTTCAAAGTCATTTTTTCTCGAATTGGCCAATAAGTAATCGGCTCCTGCTTTCGCTTAAAATGTTCTCCAAGGACCCCCTTAAATCCTTCAAATGTTTCGAATCGCTTAACAATTAAAAAGTGTAAACGCAGAGTAGATAGGTATTTCACGAAAACACTCTGTAAACAAGTTGGTATACGAGATTATAGGTGGAATTTATTTTAAAAAAAAATCAAAGAATTTGCGAATTGCATTATTTAGAAAAAAAACTTTGGTAAATGTGTAGTTTACGGGCTTTTGCTAATATTTACCCCCACACATGGCATCAAAATCACTCATAGAGTTCAATTCTAACTGCGCCTTCTCGAAATTTTGACCCTAAAATCCTTAAAAAAGGCCTTTTGTTTTAGCCAATTACAGCAACTAGATTCACAATTTGACGTTTATTTAATGTGCATTTATAAATTATTGTTAATTGAAATTGGTTAAATTTTTATTCCTGCTTTGATATTAAATGGTATGATTTTTTCTAAAAGTATTTTTAAAGGAACTGAGTTCGATTATGTATCGTGTATCTTGTGTTGCCTATACCGACTCTAGGTTGATACATCGCTCGAGTGTGGCAACACTGTCAAACAAATGTCAAATTTGAGAGGCATCTCTCTCACAAGGGAAGCACCCGAACTCGAACACGAATAAACAAACCATATTTTAAACATAAGCTCTTATTAGCTATTGAATTGTTGTAATAATAATCATTCGCCCGTAAAATTAAACATTCGTGTGATATTTAGTGTTAAAAATCTTGTAATATTTCAAAAATTCGCGGGTAAATTTACTGACCGAATAACTATATTCAGATGATATCTTTGTTCATCATAGCCGACTATGCATTTTATGATTTGATACTTGTTTATTCAATTTCTAGATAGAGAAAAGCAATAAATAAGTAATTATTTTTTAATTACTGTTCTTGAAAGTTTTACAAAAATCGAATTATAAAAAAAATTGACATTTATTTATTTCAAAAATAATTAGCAATGAATGTGAAATTTTTCGAATAAATGATCAAAACATAATGGGGCCGAACAGTAGGCACAAGTAATTAAGGCCATGTTTTCACATTTTTCTGCTTCATTATCTAAAGATTCAGCAGAACATTCTTCTAAATTATGAAAGGAGACTTGTAAAACATTTTCGAATGTTTCTGAACTATTTTCTATATGATAACCAGAACTTTTCCAAGCATACTGCAACATGTTGGAAAATCGACGAGAACAAAACTGATTGTATATCAACGAATGCATTTTAATAATAAATATTCTGTTATGCAATTTTACAGGCGATTGACTGAATTTTAGTCGAATATAATCAACAATTCTCTTGGCAAAAAGTTTATATTGCCGAAAGAAGTACACATCCAATGGCTGTATATATTTAGTTGTTTTAGGTGGTATAATTTTTAACGCGATATTTTTATTTTGAGTGGCTTGACTCAAAATAGACTTATCTTTGTGACCAGACCAAGAATCACAAATAACAATAGATCTATTTCCTAGATCAGGATTTAAAACTTGTTCGAAAAAATTTTTTAAATTATTTTTCGTCATCTTTCCACTACTACTACAGTCGACATAAACATTATTAGGACAATACTTTTCTAAATCTTTTTTAACGAGAGGTCCAAATGATCCATTTTTTTCTTGAAAACAAATATAAATCTTTTTAGCCAGCTTTCCAGCCATAGAAATACCAATATCAATAGTATAAGAGTGAGTTGTACTATGTAACGAATGAAAAGTTCCGATTGTTGATTTTTCACCCTTTTTAGAAAGTGTTCCTCTACTGGAAATTTCATAATTGAACTGACTTTGATCACAATTCCAAATGTTTTCAAGCCGATAAGAATCATTTTTTATAACATTATTTATTTCGATTGTAAATTGTTTCGCTCTTTCTCGGAGCTCTTGTTCTCCAGATAATTCTTTAGAAGTAACGATCGATGTAATTATTCTTGATGATATACCATAAGACTTTTTAAAATTATCAACAAAATGCCTAGAAGCTTTAAAATTTTCTAATTGGAGACTTTGAGCTGCTTGTTTTGCCCATAGTTGAATATGCCAATAGTGAACTGGTGATCCGAACTCTCTAGCTTCGTCAAATTTTGACAATGTTATACGTTTTATTTCATCTAATTTGGAAATACGATTGTCGCCAACATAATTTTCTATCGATAATTTCGCTTCAGCATGTTTTAAAATTGTACCAACGTTTGAAACATTTTTATTTGAGGAATACCTTTTAACTAAACTCCTATAAGTTGGATATTTACCGCTTGTATAATCATTATAAATATTTATAAGTGTTTCCTCAGGTATAGTGTTCACCACACAACGACGATATCTTTTCTTTGGACTAACTTCAAAATCTTCATCCAAACATTCTACTTCATCGAATTCATTATTTTTCGAACTAATATCGTCCTCAAAAATGTCACGTTGTAAAGTTGATTCCGTTGTAGTATACAACCGTTTTTCAAATTTTTGAACAATTAATTCTGTTAGAAAAGATGCAAATTCTTCATCTTCTAGGCCAACCATACCTTTATCAGTGAATTTTCGGCTAATTTTTTTTCAATCAATTTTATCACCTTGAAGGGATTAATAGAAAACAATTCCATAATTTGAGAAATTAGCGAGGTATCTAATAATAAAAGGTTGACGGATAAATTATTTGACAGGAAAATAAGCAACTGATTGAAAACATTTGGAATTGTGATCAAGTCAGCTCAATTATGAAATTTTTAGTAGAGGAGCACTTTCTAAAAAGAGTAATTCTTGGTCTGATCACAAAGATAAGTCTATTTTGAGTCAAGCCACTCAAAATAAAGATATCGAATTAAAAATCATAAAACAGTAATTAAAAAATAATTACTTATTTATTGCTTTTCTCTATCTAGAAATTGAATAAACAAGTATCAAATCATAAAATGCATAGTCGGCTATGATGAACAAAGATATCATCTGAATATAGTTATTCGGCCAGTAAATTTACCCGCGAATTTTTGAAATATTACAAGATTTTTAACACTAAATATCACACGAATGCTTAATTTTACGGGCGAATGATTATTATTACAACAATTCAATAGCTAATAAGAGCTTATGTTTAAAATATGGTTTGTTTATTCGTGTTCGAGTTCGGGTGCTTCCCTTGTCAGATATACGTCAAATTGTGAATCTAGTTGCTGTAATTGGCTGAGACAAAAAATCCTTTTTAAGGATTTTAGGGCCAAAATTTCGACAAGGCGCTGTTAGAATTGAATTCTATGAGTGATTTTGATGCTATATGTGAAATTTCATAACCATCGGGTAAATATTAGCAAAAGCCCGTAAACTACACATTTACTAAAACTTTAAAGCTCGTAACAAAACAATCAAATCTTACAAACAAATGGAAAATCGATAAACAATTTTCATTGAAAAAAATCGAGAATTCCTTTCCAATTTTTCTAATTTTATTAACACGTTAATTTTTTTAAGACAAAATTTATAATAAAATAGACTTACCTTAACTGGACTACTGGAAATTCTTCGTTAAGACACTATTTAAAAACTCACCAACTCACTAAAAAATTATAATTAAAACAAGTTTAACGGATTGCCACAATCAAACTACATTCCATAACGAATACAATAAGAAAATGGCCGACTCTTAATTCTGTAGCACTTTATATACACATTACCCCCTCCCCACTCAAAACTATCGCCAACTAGCGAACAAAATAGTTTTTTAAAATTATAGGAAACTGTAAGAAAACTGCATTTATTTTTGAATTTTTATTCTTTAAATTAACTTTTGAAGTATAGAAAATTTTATGATTTGCATAATTCAATTATATTTGAAGTTTACGGATAAAAATTTTAATTTTTTTGAAATTTTTATAATTTATATCTACACACCAAATTGTTGCCCTCTATCGGCAAGAAACTGAACTATTTGATCGACAGTTGACGAATTGAATTTACTTTTTCAGTTTATTCTTTGAAATTTTTGCATCAAATCCACCCTCAATTTTTCCTAAACCTTCACAATTTGATTTGAAACAATTATTGACGTTGTGTGAAATCTTACAAAATTTCTTTGTCTCTCTATAAATGTAAAAGCGTTCATTGCGATACTAAAAGTGCGTCACTGCATCACTTTATTTCTGAATAATGAAAGAAATATTACAAAGCTATCTAGAGTTACAACTACAAATACCTGCAATCAAAATTTATCAAATAACAAAATATTAAAATTAGAATTCAAAGTAAAAAAGTCCTAAAGGACATTAGGTGATACAATCCAAGCAAAAGTATTCTATTTTGTCGCATAAATGTTGTGTTATTTTATATGACCCTTTGATAAAATAAATTCATATGCAGATACTTAATTTGTAACATTTTTTATTGTCGATTTTCTTCATTGCATTTTCATTTCCCTAATTGATTCGCTCATTAGCCAAGTTAATAGTACATGAAGGTAATTGTATATTGATAAACAACTTTCAAAAGTCGAAATCTAAAGCAAACAATAAATTTAATCCTGGTGGAATAATTGAAAGAGTCTATCTATAGTAAATCTACTTATGTAATATAAAGTGGATGACGATGACGAAAAAAGCATTAAATTGAAAAAAAACAAACGCAATTTTAAAGATAAAATCCAATCCAAATCCAAACTGGATTCTCCAAATGTTGAAAAGATTGACTTTGTTCTTTTTTCATTTCTTATTTTAGAAATTGAAACATGCAATTGGTCATTCATTGTTGGAGTTATTTTACTTTAATTTGCCCGAACTAGAGATATACAACAATAATTTATATCACTGTTGGCTGTGGTTTTGGTCGTAGCCTATTTGAGTCTTTATCACATTTGACATTTTTTGATTAAAAAAAAAAAACAAGTAAACGAGCCAATCCGCGACATTACATAATCAACGCACAGCCAAATACAGGGTAAAATATCGTTGAACACTCCACCATTAAAGACTGAATTTTGATGTTGCGGCCTGAATATCACTCTCGAGATATGGAACCAATTAATTATAAAGACGGTGAAATAAAATTCTCAAATAATAACGGAGATCTTTGGAGATAAGTAAATTAACATCCTAAAATAGAGTAAAACCGAAAAAAACAACTTAAAATTTAATGTTTAAACTCGCTAAGAAAAAAATAATTTTTCATTGCCTGTTATTCCTTTAAAGATGAAACAATCTGTGGATTCTTATCAAAAAGCGCATCTCTTGGTTCACAAGACACATCTAATTATAATTACTATAATTTCTTCTTTTCAAAAATTATTAAGAAACTCATAATTATTGATCTCTTCTGTTTTCTTCATCATTTCCGTTATAACTTTGCCAATAATATTGATCTTCAAATAATTTGCCTTGTTCCATATTGTTAATTTAAAGTGGTTTCCGAACATCCAAAAAAATCTCCTGGATGTCTATTAGTTTTTCGTAAAATTAACAAAATCGTTAAAATTTCTATTCAAGCTTTTTTTTTCTTCAATTTTAATGTTACAATTATTCTTGAGAAAAATGAACTTACTTGGTCGGAAAATCAATAAGAAAAACGTATGTTTACGAATTAATTTGATGTATTTGATATCAATAAATTAAGTAACCACATAAAAGGTGCATAACGGTATTTCATTTAGCAGTTGACTATGCCTTTTGTCACCTTAGGTTGTCGTAGCTTTATTCGGGCACTTGAAAAATACCCCAATAAACGTCAAATTTAGTAAATTATGAAGTAATCAATAAAATTGCCAACTGCAAGGCGAAACAGTATTTTCTCTTATATCAACTTGATAGAAAATAATAATAACCGCACGGTATTTCACCTCACAGTTGGCCTTTTTGTGTAGTCTCTTGGTTTTTTTCAGACGCACGTCCAAATCAATGTCAAATTTAAAGAAATTTGAAACAATTTACGACACTACCTAACAAAGACAAAGTTAATTGCGAGATAAATCACCGTGATACACCAGATTAATTTTTATCATAAGGTGAGTACTGTGGCGACAGCCTCCGGTAGATTCAAAGACAAACTTGGCAACATCCGCTCACGTGGAGCAGGCATCTTCTGCGCAGCGCAGGGCGACCACGCGGTCGCGCCGGCTACCGCGCTCTTCTACAACAACCGTGCTAAAGTGTAGACGTGTTTTATTACAGTTCAATTTCGTTGCTATTGTACGAACCCCTTTTTTTTCAATTCTTTAATCTTAATTGTTGAATGAATAAATCGTTTAAGTTTTGAACACGAAGAGTTAGGACTCGTTGCTCCTTCTGATATTCCCTTTTCACTTTCGCAACACCAAACTCCTAACATTGGTGACCCCGACGTGAGTTCAACAATCCCCTCAGTGCAACGAACAGTGCAGGTAACTCAAAAAAAACAGTGAAAGCGTGGACATTCCACGTGTTCGTCAACCACGCTACACCACCACTTCCGGCTCACGCCGCCATCTTGACCCTGCCAACGTCACAAACCAACATGGCGCAGCCGGATCCGACGTCACACGACATCAGCGCCACTACAGAAGCCAACGTTTCACGTGTTGCTGTCAAATTGGCACCCTTCTGGAAAGCCGACCCCGAGTTCTGGTTTTTACAGGCGGAAGCTGCTTTCAACATCTCAGGTATCGTTTCCGATACCACAAAGTTCAATTATGTTGTCAGCCACCTCAACCTCGAACACGCCCAGCACGTTAAAAACCTCATCAAACAACCTCCATCAACCGGCAAGTACGAAGCACTCAAATCAGCACTCATCTCTGCCTTCGCGGAAACCGCAGAATCCAAGCTGCGAAATCTTCTCACCGGTCTCGAGTTAGGCGACGACAAGCCATCACACCTTTTGGCACGCATGCGCGACATGGGCGGAAACACATGCTCCGACGCCATGTTGAGAAGCCTCTGGTTACAACGTCTCCCTCAACACATTCAACAAGTGCTAACTGTGGGGCCCGCCGAACTCGACAAGCTAGCCGATCTAGCTGATCGCGTTTTCGCGCTCGAAACTCAACCGCGCATCGCCGTCGCAGCCCTCGCGAAAGACAATTCCGTTTCCAATTCAACAAACAGCAACGAACCGTTGAACAGTGTTCTCGCCGCGGTCAATTCAATCGCACAACGTCTAAACGATCTCGAAAAACAAATCAAAAAACGCAACCGATCCAGATCGCGACCTCGTAATAACAGTGACTCACAAAAAACTGGCCTCTGTTATTATCACAACACGTACGGTGACAACGCCAAAAAGTGTCAACAACCGTGCGAAAAATTCACAAGCAAGCCGCAAGCGGAAAACTAGCGGCCCGGTACGAACTTTCGGCCGTCGTTCCGGACAATTCACGAGAGCCGGTACGTGTATTCTTGACCGACCGGGTCACGAAACGTCGATTCCTCATCGACACCGGAGCCGATGTTTCCGTCATCCCTCCACGCCTCGCCGACAAGAAGAATGGTCCCTCAACGCGACAACTGTTCTCTGCGACAGGTGCACTCATCCAAACATTTGGTGAACGCCTAGTTGAGCTCGATTTTGGTCTCCGAAGAGCTTTCCGTTGGCCTTTCATCATCGCACAAGTCGACACACCGATCCTTGGCTGCGATTTCCTCGCTCACTATGGTCTCTTGGTCGACCCTCGACGTCGCCGTGTCCTCGATGGCACCACACAATTGTTCACCGCCGTCAAATCTGCACCTCCGTCTCTCCCACCAGCCCCAGCGCTAGTCAACAAAGTATCAACAGCCTCTGGTGAGTTCGATCAGCTGTTACATCAGTTTCCAGAAATCGTTCACTCCAACCCCTTCAACGAAGACAAACCTGTTCGCCACCGCACTGAACACGTGATCACCACGCAAGGTCCTCCAATCAAGTCAAAAGCTCGTCGTTTGCCAGCAGACAAACTACAATCTGCACGCAAAGAATTCCAAGCAATGCTAGACCTCGGTATCTGCAGGCCATCCAAATCAAACTGGGCCAGCCCTCTGCATCTCGTCAAAAAAGCCGATGGTTCCTGGCGCCCTTGTGGTGATTACCGAGCACTCAACGCCGTCACCAAACCGGACAACTACCCAATTCCCAACATGCAGGATTTCAACCATTTTCTTGCTGGAAAACAAATTTTCTCAAAAATCGATCTAGTGCGTGCGTACAATCAAATTCCGGTCGCCGCGCCAGACATTGAAAAAACCGCGATCATTACACTATTCGGGTTGTTCGAATTTCCGCGAATGACATTCGGATTACGCAACGCCGTCGCGACGTTCCAACGTTTCATGGACGATCTCACGCGTGATTTACCATTCGTGTTTGTTTACTTAGACGATTGTTTAATCGCGAGTGCTAATTCGAGTGAACACAAATCACATCTCAAAACGTTTTTCAACCGTCTCAGGGAAAACGGAGTAACCATTAAACCCACGAAATGCATCCTCGGTGTCTCCGAACTCGACTTTCTTTCATTTCGAATCAATCAACACGGTAGTTCTCCTGCACCCCAACGTGTGCAAGCGTTAATGGATCTGGAGCCTCCACCAACTTTTGCTGCTCTCCGCCGTTTCCTCGGCGCGCTCAACCATTATCGTCGATTTCTACCAGCCGCTGCTGCCATTCAAGCACCGCTTCACGCAATTCTTCCGCCGAAGAAATCAACAACCCCAGTTCCATGGACTGACCAACTCCTTCAATCTTTCGCAGCCTGCAAAAAGATGCTCGCCGACGCCGCCGTCTTAGCCCATCCCGACCCAAATTCAACAATCAGCCTCACCGTCGACGCATCATCCACGTCCATTGGAGCAGTTCTCGAACAAACGTCAGACAACGGTGAACGACAACCCCTCGCTTTCTTCTCCCGAAAACTGACAGACACCCAGCAACGCTACAGCACGTACGATCGCGAGTTGTTAGCAGTCTTCAGTGGAATCAAACACTTTCGACCATTTCTCGAAGGTCGAGACTTCACCGTGTTCACAGATCACAAGCCACTCACCTTCGCTTTCCAACGAGTTTCTCAAACGTCATCCCCAAGACAAGAACGCCAACTTCAGTACATTTCTCAATTCACAACCAAACTGCTGCACACGCCTGGCAAAGACAACGTCGTTGCTGACTTTCTTTCGAGAGTAGAAACCATCACCGACGTCCCATCATTCTCACTGGAAAACTTGGCCTCCGCTCAACAATCCGATCCCGAAACTCAGTCTTTCATCAATTCCACCAACAGTGAATTGCAACTCCAACAAATTCCAATTCCTGGGCTATCCAAAAGTCTCCTCTGTGACAAACAGAACCGTCCTTTCATTCCCAAACAGTTTAGACGCGCAGTGTTCAACACCATTCACTCTCTTGGACACCCATCTGGACGCCGCACATCCAAACTGGTCCGACAACGTTTCGTCTGGCCGTGCGTGTCCCGCGACTGTCATCGATGGTCACGTGAATGTCTAGACTGTCAACAATCAAAAGTTTCCCGGCACACCGTCTCACCTGTTCAGCGTATCGAAGTTCCGCCAACACGTTTCATCCACGTTCATCTCGACATTGTTGGTCCCCTGCCCCCATGCCGTGGCAACCGATACTTGCTGACGTGCATCGACCGTTTCACTTCCTGGACGGAAGCCACCCCCATCGCAGAAACCTCCGCAGAAACCGTTGCCAACGCTTTTCTATCAACATGGATTTCTCGATTTGGTGTTCCCGCAACAGTGACAACAGATCGAGGTTCACAATTCACATCTTCGATGTTCAAATGCCTAACCAATCTTCTCGGCACCCTCCACATCCGTACCACAGCGTACCATCCCCAATCGAATGGAAAAGTCGAACGTTTTCATCGCACACTCAAGAGTTCCCTTCGAGCTGCTGCATCCAACGACTGGATCACCGCGCTTCCTCTCATCTTACTGGGACTCCGATCCGCAACCAACTCAAATGGATTCTCCAGTGCCGAACTTGTCTACGGACAATCGCTACGACTCCCAGGAGAATTTTTCGTCGAATCCCAACCTCAAACCGATCCAATGAACCTGCTTTCCATTCTCAAACACAACTTTTCTCAAATTCGACCTCGTCCCGAAAGATCAGCCGACTCCTCTCACGTCTTCATTCATCCTGACTTGTACCGATCGTCACATGTCTTCGTTCGTGTCGACAGCGTCAAGAAGCCGCTCGCTCGTCCGTACCATGGTCCGTACAAAGTCATCAGCAGAGCCGACAAAACTTTCACCGTCGAGATTGATGGAAAAACAGACAGCATCGCCATCGATCGCCTCAAACCAGCACACATCACCAACAGCAGTGATTCTTCTCCTTCTTCACCGTCTCCACCAGCCAGCACGCCACCCGACCAACCGTCGATCAACGACTATCAACAACCATCCGTTGAATCACCCTCGAACAGCATCCTCGTTCAGCCGTCGATGTCAACACGCTCCGGTCGTGCCATCAAGCGCCCCGTCCGTTTCATCGACGCCCTCACTGGGGGGGAGTTCTGTGGCGACAGCCTCCGGTAGATTCAAAGACAAACTTGGCAACATCCGCTCACGTGGAGCAGGCATCTTCTGCGCAGCGCAGGGCGACCACGCGGTCGCGCCGGCTACCGCGCTCTTCTACAACAACCGTGCTAAAGTGTAGACGTGTTTTATTACAGTTCAATTTCGTTGCTATTGTACGAACCCCTTTTTTTCAATTCTTTAATCTTAATTGTTGAATGAATAAATCGTTAAGTTTTGAACACGAAGAGTTAGGATTCGTTGCTCCTTCTGATATTCCCTTTTCACTTTCGCAACACCAAACTCCTAACAGTACAGAATTTATACAATTCAATTTTGTAAATCTTTGATAAATTCTTTCATCTCATTGGCAAAGATACGGAAATGTCAATTCAAATTCTAAATGGTGATTGTCAAACCAATCAAATATTTATGGGAATCATCATTGTCATGATTTATTTGTTCCATTTGATTTAAATGACGTATTCAAAGCCTCCTGATTATTAATTTGAAGACTCTCATTCTAAAACAACTTTCAGTAAAATCTATTAAAATTTAAAATTGATAAAAATTGCTAAAATTTGAAATATTCATAATTAAATTATTTATCATTGTCAAAAAAAAACAAGTTATTTTGATTATTATTAATCGTATTACTATCATTACCATTATTATTAAACGCCATTCTTCATTGCAGGATTCGTTTTCTGTAACAATAAACCATTTTGTTATTTTCACTATAATTGTGGTGTAAATATTCCTGATTGAGTCCATTAATTATCTTTTCAATCCAAGTCTAAAGTAATCATTATTAGAATTATTATTGAAATTAATACCAAGAACAAACTATGGTAAATTAGCATAGCACCCCATAATAAAAATAGTAATAGATATTTCCAAATCTTCAATTTTTTAAATTTATTGCTTTAAACATTTCCGAAAGTGCAAAAAATATCGTATATACCTCGGGACTAAAGTGCTATCTTTCGTCCCTCGAGTGGTTATTACCCTCGGGACTTACGTCCTTCGGGCAATAAACTTCCACTCGCGGGACGAAATGATGCGCTTTGATCCCTTGGTATATAATATACTATTATTGCCAAAATAAACAATTTTTGTTGTTTAACTTATAACTGGGGCCCTAGCACCGACTTCGATGATTTTTCTCATCAGTGAGAAAACTCACGTGCATTTTGTCACTCATTTTAAAAAAAATGCTGCTATTGACTTTGCGTGCTGCACCTTCCGGCAGATATTTTTCACTTTCAAAAAAAATTTTATTGCCAATAATAATTATGGAAATAACGGAAGAGCAACAACGAATTTTGATTGAGTTTATAAAAACTCACCCAGAATTAATTTCTGGTAAATTTTCCGCAAGTTTTACAAAAAAATACGGTGAAGCTTTATGGATACAATTAGGGGAACCCCTGAATGGTACCATCGAGCCACAAAAAGACTGGAAAGCGTGGAGAAAAGTAATTTTAAAGTAACACAAGACTTAAGATCAATATTTTATTTTAATTTCGACAGACATGGCAGGGCTTGTGTGCCAGAACGAAAAAAAGGTGCTGCAAATAGAAGAGAAGCCAGTAAGACCCCTGTCTTACTCTACTCTATGTATGTCTTACTCAATGAAAATTGTCCACCCCACCAGGGGGTGGGATGGGCAATTTTCAGCCATTGTCGAAAACGGAAAAATGTATTGCCGCTGTGTTGACACCAGTTATTGTACAAGGCTTGGATATTCCCACTCCTTAAGTAACTCATATAAATGCTCCTGGTGCTGACCATCCTCCATCCCCATCAATGCGTGCAGGGACTCCTACAGTGCCTGCCAGTCTCCACGGCTCTTCAGCTCCTCCTCGTCGACCTCCACGCATATCACTCCAACATCCTCGACCTGTTGAAACTCCAGCTGTAAATAAGAGAATTCGAAAAAGAACTTCAGCACAAAATGTATATACGGAACACGCAAAATATTTAAATAAAAAAATAGAAATGCGTGAAAAATATTATGCAGAAAAATTGGCTACAATGAGGTCAATTGCTGAAAGCTTTCAGACCATAGCCAATGCTGTTGTTTTAAGACAGTTGTAATTTTTTTCTATTATTTGTCTCAGTGCCTTAAAATATAATTTTCATATACATACATAAAGAACTAATTTTTTTCTTATTTAATTAACACAAACTTAAATCAAAAGGACTTTGTTAATAATCAACGCTTGAATCAACCAAATATTGTTGATAAAGTACGAGTAAGGCCAAATTGTTCATGGAGAAATTTGTAGGGTAATATTGTTTCACTTACTTAATTATTTTAGAACCTTGCTCTAATCAATCGTGCCCTATTATTACGTCCAGCTTCTAATTCTAGATTCGTTCCAGCAATTTCCCCAAAATCTTCTATTCCTCTTATAATACCTAAAAATAAGAAATAACAATACTTGCTACTTTATGGAAACGCAATATTACCCTCTACTGTGTCAATTTCTTCTTCACCTTCTGGTGGTGGAATATTGTAATCGATACACAAATTGTGCCGTACAACACAGGCGTTTATAAATGTTGCAGCTACTACAAGAGTATAATGAAGCACACGACATTTTAAGCAGCACCGAAGTCGCGCTTTCAAAAGTCCATTACATCTTTCAATGAGACTTCTTATTCGTTTCAGTGCTTCATTATACCTATACTCTGGAGTATTTTGCTGTGGTTCAGGTCTAACTGGAGTAAACAGCCATGGCCGGAGAGAATATCCAGAATCATCTGCAAGATAATATTTATTATACTTTATATTTAAACTATATAAGTAGTTATACCAATTAAATAATAATCTTTATGGCCTTCTCTATGTATTTGTCGTAACACCTCCTGAACTTGGCTATTACTCCAAATAAAGGCGGCATGTGTACTTCCAGGATAATTTGCCATAACATTCAAAATTTTGAGATTAGAATCACAAATCTGA
Organism: Mylabris phalerata; assembly: GCA_020740385.1. NCBI lineage: Eukaryota > Metazoa > Arthropoda > Insecta > Coleoptera > Meloidae > Mylabris > Mylabris phalerata. Next base: position 27,337 of record JAJEOX010000014.1, read on the forward strand.
AGCAACAAACATAATGAATTAAAGTACAGCAACATTTAAATAAACTAATTCTCTACCAACTGGCAATTTAATGAATGATAACACTTGTGGTTAACAAAAATATGTTCTGGCAATTCTGGGTTATTTTTTGCTGGAGGAACAATAGTAAGGTGTGTGCAATCAATGCACCCACAATATCTGGAACTCCATACTCGTTGTAAAATCTAAAAAAAGAGAAAGTTTCAAGTGCTTACTGGAATACATATATATGAATTTAATTACTTCCGTCTGACACTTCCAAGGACTTCCAAGTTGTTAGGAAACTTAATGTAAGTATTTAGTACTTGTGGCTGGTTCAAGGCATCTGTGACTTCATGAAGTGCGTTACTCACACTTTGTTGAGAAATACCTATGAACCATTTGTATCCCACATCAGCATGGTAATTTCCCGCAGCATAGAAGCGTAGTGCTGCCAACACCTAAATTAAAAAAATAATAATATCATTGACAGAAAACAATTATTGCATTAATTACTCGAGTATGTGTAGATAGATCACTAGGCCTTCTTCTTGGACGCATATAAGGTTCCACAACAGTCACAATAGTATTAAAGAGGTCTTTGGACACCCGAAACAACTTCGCAAATTGTCTGTCTGGTAATTCTCGCAAAGGATCTCCAGCAGCTTGCCTCAGTGGTACATCTAGTTCTTCACCTTGTTCATCCTCCAATTCGTCGACTAAATTGAACATCACTAGATCATCCATTATACGACCAAGAAGCACACGTTACTCTTAGGAGGCAATTAATGAACTCACTATTATAAATATCACAAAATATGGTTCACCAGAGTTCAGCTGCAACCACAGGTTTAACGGTTTTTAGGTAACCTAAAAACACGGAAAACGCGGGATTTTCCCTGCTTCTAGCGCAAACTCTATTGGATTAGCTGTGTTGAAAAAAGAAACGTACACTGCAAGACATAGTTACTTACCTACGTTTTTCTACCGAAATTTTGTCTGTTATTTATTTATAATAAATCAAAAATATTACATATTAACTTTTTTTAAATGAACATTTCATATATTTATTTAAAGCAATTTTCATTCTTCATTTGAATTTAAAATACTTCAAAGGTTAAATCACACTCATAATAAAGCGCTCGAAAAAACTCACGCGTTTTCATTCGAGTTTTGTCACCGATTCGAAAAGTCAGCGAGTCAGTAGTAGGCTTTTAGTGCTTTTCAATAAAATGACGTCATTTTGGTGACAAAACTCACGGATGAGAAATCTCACACGAGTCGGTGGTAGGGCCCTAGGTCGTAGAGAAAATAGTGTATGCAACTCGATAGAATGGCTATTAATTCACTTGTATGACTCCGACACGAGTGAAGCGAATACTCGTGAGTTATATCAATAGAAACAATGATTCCATTTATATCAGCATTTTTCATAAAACAGTACCTTTTTATTAAAGTCAGATTGGAATTCATCAAAAATATTGTATAAATATTATAAATAAAAAGGTGGGAATTCATTAATATCATTTCATAGTTAGAAGTAGATACAAAGCCATTTTTAAGTGGATATTAAAATAGCTTGTAATATAATTATAAATAATAATAATACTATAATTGTGAATTTAATAAAAAAAGCAAATAAATATTATTTTTAACAAATACAAAAAGTGAAAAAATATAATTGGCGCAGTCAGTAGGATCTGCCGCACCTATAGTGAAAATATTGGTGTTTCGTTTCAACGAAAATTGGCGGTTTGGATCAAATTTCTAAAACAAATGAAGAATTTTGTTTTGTTGATGTAAGTAGATGTCCTTAGAATCTCTTTTCTAGAGCTTATCATTAGAAGAACAATTAGAAAACTTCGATAATTTTAATTTGAATGAAAATCATTTAGAAATTTCGGGTACTTCTACTGATAAATAAATAATAAAAATATTAATAATAATAAAAAGAAAAATAAGAATAAATATAAAATGGAATTCAAAGTTGAATCTCTACATTGTGTTCCACAATTTAATGGAAAGCCTAATGAACTGGATAGGTATTTAAACACATGTGAATCTATAATTACAAATTTTTATGACCAAAATAATCCTCAAAATTTCTTGAATACCTTTATATTGAATTCACTAATTTCTTAGTTAACCGGAAATGCAAAATTAGTCATAGATATTCAAGACGTAAAAACGTTTGTAGAATTAAAAACAACCTTGTATAATAATTTTGCTGATCAACGCGATGAAGCCTGCTTAAATCGAGACCTTGTTATGTTGGAACAAATGAATGAAAATCCTCAACAATTTTATGATGGAGTTTTAAATTTATTGTACCTTATTTACTTATTTATTCACTTACTTATTTACTTATTTGTACTTGTACTGATGCACACGATAACGACAATGCATCGATTATAACAAAAAAAGAATTTTATTGAAAATTTGCACTTAAAACATTTCTAGTTGGAACAGGAACCTTTAGATACCATAATCCGTTGTATGAAACCTAAAGATTTAAATAAAGCCCTACAATTTATTATTCAAGAAGAAAATAATAATTATCATCAGAAAATGTACAATCCTGGTTAAAAACCACCTCAACACCCAAATAATCGACAACCCTATAATTCTCCTAAACTTAGCTTTTACTCCCAAAATAATTCCAACAGTTTTCATAGATTTAACTCAAATTTTAATAATCGTAACAATTATCAATCCTCATCTAAATCGCCTTTTCCGTCACAACCAATTAATCTAGTACCGCGAAATATTTATAATCAACCAAGATATTTTACAAATAATCAGGTGTTTAAACAACCAGAGAATGTTTTTTAACCAAACTCGAATACAAAATTTGGAAAACCAACGCCTATGAGTATGAGTACAAGAAATACATATAAACAACCCTTTCAGCATAGACCAAATTATTTTAAAAATGATCCTAATAGACCCCAAAACTTGCCTCGAAACAAGTACGACCTACATGAATCAAAAATAATTAATGTTAATAATTATAATTCTAGTGAACTTCCGTTTATAGTATTCCCTGAACACAATTTGAAAATATTAATTGACTCTGGTTCCACAAGATCCTTTATTAATCCAGATTTAGCAAAAGAAATTATCCAAATTGTATAATTGACGATCCTTTTATTGTGTCTACCGTCTTTCAGCAATCGTCGCATAAATATAGTGTCCTCATACCATCATCTAAATTGTTTCAATTACACCTAAATAAAAAATTAAAATTTCATTTATTCAAATTTCATAAAGAGTTTGATGGACTCTTAGGCCTTGACAATTTGAAAATTCTACAAGCTACTATTGACTTCGGAAACGGATATCTTATTACTTCATACACAAAAATAAAAATTAGTTTTCATAAAACAGATCAATCACTAAACTGTATAAACCAAAATTAGATTTATCAAAATTTCGAACAGATCATCTAAATAATGAAGAAAAAACCCAAATTATGAATTTAATCAAAAAATACTCGGATATATTTTATCAAGAAAGTGCTCCATTATACTTTACTAACCAAATCGAACATAAAATTAGAACAACTGATGAAATTCCAATCCATACCAAAACATATCGATATCCTTATATCCATAAAGAAGAAGTTAATTCCCAAATTCAAAAAAATGTTGGATCAACACATAATCCAACCTAGTACTTCACCTTGGCTTTCACCCATCTGGATAGTTCCTAAAAAATTAGATGCATCCGGAAAAAGGTCATGGCGTGTTGTAATTGATTATAGAAAATTAAATGAAAAAACAGTTGACGATCATTACCCTATAACAAATATAACGGAGGTGCTTGATAAATTGGGCAGATGTAATTACTTTTTTAATATAGACTTAGCCTCTGGTTTTCACCAGATCGAAATGGACCCGGAAGATGTCCAAAAAACCGCATTTAATGTTGATAATGGTCATTGTGAATTCGTGAGAATGCCTTTCGGCTTAAAGAACAGCACCCGCGACGTTCCAAAGAGTAATGGATAACATTCTAAGAGAACTTTTAAATAAAATTTGTCTCGTATATTTAGACGATATAATTGTATTTTCAACATCACTTCAAAAACATATTACAAATTTGACAAAAGTATTTGATCGTTTACGAGAAACTAATTTTAAAATTCAACTCGACAAATTGGAATTTTTACGTAAAGAAGTAGCTTACTTAGGCCATGTAGTTACCCCAGAAAGTGTCAATCCTAATCCTGATAAAATTCAAGCTATAAAAAATTATCCAATTCCAAAACGTAACAAATCAAAGGATTCCTCGGATTGTTAGGTTACTATCGTAGATTTATCAACAATTTTGCAATAATTACAAAACCACTAACGAAATGTTTAAAAAAAGGTGCTAAGATAGTTCATGATGATGAATTCATTTCATGTTTCGAAAATTGTAAAAATTTACTCATTAATGAACCTATCTTGCAATTCCCTGATTTTTCAAAACCGTTTAATTTAACAACTGATGCTAGTAGTGTAGCTATAGGAGCCGTTCTTTCGCAAGGACCTATTGGTCAAGATCTCCCAGTAGCATACGCAAGTAGAGCTCTTAATAATTCTGAACAAAATTATAGTACGATTGAGAGAGAACTCTTAGCAATTGTGTGGGCAACAAAATATTTTAGACCATATATTTACGGTAAAAAATTTAATATTATCGCTGATCATAAACCTTTACAATGGTTAATGTCGTTAAAAGATCCAAACTCAAAATTATTACGATGGCGAATAAAACTCGACGAATATGACTATAATATTATTTATAAAAAAGGAAAATTAAATGCTAATGCAGACGCACTTTCAAGAATCGAAATTCATACTAAAGTAACAAACCCATGGGAAGAATTAGACGAAATCTTACGAGAATCAGATAATTATAATGCCAGACGATCCGAATATTTCCCAGAAAGAGATCTAGTCACCCCAGATATCCAAAATTCAAACGATTTAGATAATCACTCAATGATTGTTAATCCAGATCCAGATATGATTATTAATACAGATCCAGATTTAGATCTCCAAACCTTATTTAACGATCCTTATTTAGTTGATTTAGAACAATATAATAATGAACAGTCAGCGGTAAACTTTTATCAAATATTTGAAAATAAATGAACTGAAAATCCAAATTTTGAATTCAAAAAAATTAAAGAAATAGAAAAAGATTTATTCACTATGTCAGAAAATTATTCACTTGCTCATTGTGTAGCAACAGATTTCAAAATGGGAGTAGGAATAGCTGTAAAATTTAAAAACAAATTTAAAAGAGAAGATGAGCTTATAAAACAAAATCCACCTGTAGGAGCTCTTGCAATTCTACAAGATAATAATAGATATATTTATTACTTAACAACAAAAAGATATTCGAGTGATAAACCAATATACTTAAATCTTTTTAAATCAATATTGAAAATGAAAAATCACATAAAAGAAAATAATGTCAAAAATTTGGCAATACCACGATTAGGTTGTGGTTTAGATAATCTCGAATGGATTAAAGTAAAATCAATGATTGAATTTATTTTTAACGATATAGATATTCAAATCATTGTTTGTAATTACGATAAAATAAGGATGGATATTGTCCGACATAATAATAAAACCAGCTGATGACAATTCAATGACTCAATTGTCTAACGAAACCGCGGAAATCGCAATTCCTTATCTTGACAATGAACTTAACAATACTGACGTAACTATTCATAGCAGCATTGAAAATCCAATATTAGAAATTCCTATAAGTGATACTCCAGTAAACTATGAACAAAATCAAATTTTTATAAGTACAGTTCTACACTCCCCTGTCGAACCAAAAATCAAAATATTGTTTGAAAATAAAAAGAGAATTATATTACAATTTTCTCAAAATGATTTTGAAAATGACGTTATTAAATTTATTAAGAATTATATTAATAATAATACTCATTATTTTCTATACTTTGAACAACACTTGATTGTTACGAAGATTTTTCTAAATTACTACAAAAATACCTTACAACCCAAGGTAGACAAACTTTTAAAAAATGCACGAAAAAATTAATAGATGTTACCGATAAAATTGATATTCCAGATATAATTAGGAATTATCACGAATCAAAAACAAATCATAGAGGTATAGATGAAACATTTAGGCGAATCAATGAAAAATATTATTGGCCGAATTTAAAACAATTAATTCAAACTTATATAAATGAATGCCAAATTTGTATACAGGCAAAATACGACCGGAAACCTGTCCAAATCAAAATGAATGTAACTCCTTCACCTACTAAGCACTTTGAAATTATCCATCTTGATACATTTACTATCGAACAATGTAAATTCCTAACAATAATAGACAGTTTTTCTAAATATGCTCAAGCTTATTACCTAACCTCATTGAATAGTACCGAAATCGTTGACAAGATGTTACAATTCTTCTCGCACCATGGAGTTCCATATCAAGTAGTCACAGATAATGGCACAGAATTTAAAAAATTAGTAATTTCTGAACTTCTCAATTTACATAAAGTAAAAATTCATTTTTGTTCTGCTAATCATCCTGAATCAAATGGCCTTATAGAAAAACTACATTATACTCTTTTAGAACATATTAGAATCCTCAATATAAAAGGATTTCGGAAAACTCCACCAAAATCAAAAATGATTTACGCAATCTTAGCATGTAATAACTCTATTCATTCAGTGACGAAACTCAAACCAGTAGATGTAATCAATGGACATATAACTGCAAAAGATCCATTTAATTTAGAAATTGATAAAATTATTTTAAATGATTATATACAGGAACATAAAGAACGATCAAAAATTCTGTATAAAAAAATTAATTTAGATTTAATAAATGAAAAGGAAAATAGAACATTAAAACTAAATGAAAGTCGAGAGGACCCAAACATATTCCAACCTGAACAAGATGTTCACATTAAAAAGCATATTAGACAAAAAACTGCTAATAAATTTGACAAACCTACTAAGATAATTACAATTAACGACCAGATGAAAACAGTCTCCACACAAGACCATGAGAAAATACATATGCAAAACATAAAACGACCCTTACAGAAACCTTATAAATTTCAAAGCGATCCTCCCTAAATTACTCACTTAATTTTAGCTCTATTAATATACTAACTCATATTACAATACTTAATATGATTTATTGTTAGTAATTATTTCTTATTCCATTATATTTTAGGATATTTCAATTAGTTTTCGGACTAGAAAAAGAAATTCAAATTACTAACCTTTCTTCAAATCCTGGACTAATACCTGAAAATTTGGGCTTTGCAAAAATTCAAGAATATTCGTATACATTAATACATTACTTTGATATTAATCCCATCATTATCGAAATTAACAAACTAGATCAACAATATTCAAAATTATTAGACAGTATATCAGTTAATCATAATTACACTAAAGATATTTTGGATCATATAAATATTTTAAAATTTTCAAAAGAACAAGTTGGAACAAAAATAAAGGAAATTATTCCACATCCACAAAGAACAAAGAGAGATTTAATAAATGGTATCGGTTCAATTTTTAAAGCAATAACGGGAAATTTAGACGCCAGTGACGGCGAAAGATATGAGAATTTAATTAAAGAAATTCAAAAAAATCAAAATAAATTAGCAAATGCTGTAAATAAGCAAAATTCTTTATCAATAGATATAATTGATCAATTTAATAATTCAGTTCAAAAGGTATTTCATAACGAGAAAGAATTAGAAAGTAAACTCTATAAATTGGCACTATATGTTGGATTTACTAATGATGATAGTACCACATCATTACTTATCAAAGATGCATTTGATCATATGATTAGTTTATATACAACTCTGAATTCAATTTTACAAGATATTGAAAATTCTATTACATTTGCAAAATTAAACACAGTTCACCCTAGTATAATAAAAACTTCCGATCGTTACAAAGAACTAATTAAATTAAAATCAATCATAAATCCTGCGAAATTATCTTTTGAAATAACTTTAGAAAATGCTTTATTGGTAGAAAATATTATAAATGTTGAATGTTTTATAAAAAACAATAAATAATTTGTATTTTACATTTTCCAATATCGTATGCTCAAAATTTTTAATATTATCAATTATACTCAGTACCAGTACTCGATCAAAATCAATTTAAAGCCATAATTCCTAATGATAAGTTTCTTCTAAAGAGTGATGTCTATCTTGCATTCACAAGCAAACCATGTAAAGAGATACAATCAAAATTATATATATGCAATAATTTCGAAATAAAAACGATTGAAGAAAAGAGTAAACCATGTGAACTACAACTTTTGGATAACGAAAATATAAATAATTGCACCCAAATTCGAATCAAATTGAAACAAACTATCATCAAACGTCTACCATCACAACGATATATAATGGCATTTCCAAAAGAAGAAATTGTAAAATTGAATTGCTTCAATCAACAAAGCTCATATTGGCTATATGGTACCTACTTAATCGAAATTCCTAATGGTTGTCAAATTTCAACAAAAATTGAAACTATTCAACATTTAGAAGATAAATTAGAAAAACCCCAAACAATATTATTTCCACAACTACAGATCAATGGTGATCGAACTCAAAATCTAAATTGGACTCTTCATCTGCAAACATCAGACATAGATGACCTTCATATACTCAGGAATCAACTCATTCAAAACAATGTAGACTACAACAAACAGTCCAACTGGTCAAATTTTCATATGCCATCAATATTGACTATTCTGTTATATATATTTGTAATTTTTAATTATTGTATATTTCTTAAAAATAAAGGTCCTCCTACTTTTGAAACAAAACCCGAATGGTGAACCAAAAACAATAGATTTAACTACTGTTTAACTTCCTCGTTAACCGCCAAAGTTGAATTTAGGGATGGAGAAGTTATATTAATTGAAACAATGATTCCATTTATATCAGCATTTTACATAAAACAGTACGTTTTTTTTAAAGTCAGGTTGCAATTCATCAAAAATATTGTATAAATATTATAAATAAAAAGGTGGGAATTCATTAATATCATATCATAGTTAGAAGTAAATACAAAGCTATTTTTAAGTGAATATTAAAATAGCTTGTAATATAATTAAAAATAATAATATTATTATAATTGTGAATTTAACAAAAAAGCAAATAAATATAATTTTTAACAATTACAAAAAATGAAAAAATATAATTCACGTGAATAATTTTCTCGTGATAAATTAAATGCAATATTATGAGCTGAACGTTGGAGACGGTAAGATGTTGATACTGCTCCCACCAGACTGTGAAATTTAGACACAGCCACCCTCAACTCTATTCTATTTAATTGAATGATAATAGAGGAAGATCCTGAAATTTATTATTAAAATTTCAATTTAACTATTCTATATTGATAAATATATGATTAGAATAATAAAAATTTAAAAAAATCAGATAAAAGTAAAAAAAAATTAACTTTACAAGCAGGATTCTTTAAACGCTAGAATTTTTAAAAAAATAATCAAAAAGAACTATGAAATTGATTAAAATAAATTAATGCAAATAAAACTAAAATATTAAATTGAATAATAATAAAAAGAACATTAATAAAAAGGAATGGCCATTAATTACAAAACGAATTATTTTAGAAATCCCAATTTTAAAATAGTTAGGGCCGCTTTTACAAACCTCTGATAAATGTCGGAATTGTTTTACTATGTATAAAATTACACGAACGTTTATACATTCAGTTATCCTATGCCACTTTTACAAGTCAAAATTGCTTCCCGAATAACTATCTAGGAATAACGTAAACGTAAACATTAAAATAGGATGAATGACCTTATTGATGTTCATTTAAATAAAAATGTTGCACGAAATTCCAGAAATATTCGATTTGGCTAGAGATGATGATATTTTATATCGCTTACAAAGCATGCGGCAGCCAAAAAAGTTTAGAGAAAGGTACTTTTTACATATTTTTAATAAATATGTGCATTTATCTGCTTATATGTTTTGTTTGAATTGAGGGTGAGTTATTTAGAAGAATTAGAAGAAAATGAATTTCAAAAGAGGTTTAGATTAAGTAAAAAAAACTTTTGGAACTCTTTTAAGCAAAATCAACAATAACATCAAATCACCAACAAGTCAAAATAAAGCAATTAGGCCGACCACCAAGCTGTTACTTACTTTAAGATTTAATGCAACTGGTACTATGCTCTCGGTCGTTGCTGATTTTGTGGCAGTAAGTGAAGAAGCAGCTTGCATAATTATAAAAGAAGTGACTGAAGCGATGTATTGGGAACTTAGGATTAATTTATTACGAAATCCGAAGAGGGGCATTTAAAAAACCCGAAGCTAACGAATTTATTCGTACATGTGTTCGTAATGTCCAAAATTTATATCAGTCAAACGTGGTGATAGTAATAGATAATGCACCATGTCACACTGCCATTGAAGAAGTTTTTTCGAGAAGAAGAATTTTCAAATCACCATTTATTGCGACTCGCTACATATAGTTGCATGTTAAATGCTATAGAACATACATGGGCAACTTTGAAAGCTGAGGTCAAGAAAAATTTAGCAATCCAAATGACACTATTACTGGCAGCAGAAGACAGAGTAAACATTACTCAAACTGAGTATCGTTTGCAAAGACTGGAAACCATAGTTCAGCAAAATATGGATAAACTGACTATTGCAAATTGTACCAAATACATTGCCCATATACAGAGACATTTGCCGAATGTGTTAAACATGATTAATATGACTTTTTAATAAGAAAAATATTTCTTGTATTTAGTATATTAATTTATGGTTATATTGTTATTTCCCATTTTTTCAACAAAACGTCATTCATAAAATGATCCTTTTATCTTAAAATGTTTACCTTTGTCAATATAATTTTTTTTTCAATTTGGAGTTATTTGCTTCCAATTTGAAATTTGAAGTTGTTTATTCCCATTTTGGAGTTGTTTATTCTCAATTTGAAATTGTTTATTCCTATTTTGAGATTGTTTATTGTCAATTTGAAATTGTTTATTCCCGTTTTGAAGTTGATTAGTCTCAATTTTAAATTGAAAAGATATAGCTTAAAACCGATTTTCATGTGCCGCTCTTGTCAAATTTTCCAGGGATTAGATTTGACAGCGCTCCGAAGAAATGCCTAAATCCTAACTCTAGTAATCACCGATCAGTGAACAGAGTTTTGATTGACGAGGTGCTGGTTCCTCATTGAATTTTTCGATTTTGATTTTTATAGTAATTCAGTTTTTTTTTTAAATAATGTGCTACAGGCATAAGAAATTTTTTTTTCTATTATTGAAAAACTATTAAGTAATTTCTTTTAAGGACACAAAATAGGCGAAATAGAAAGAATAGTATAAAAAACTCGTGCTACGGTATTCGTTTTTAAACTTGGACTCGTGCATTAAGACCAAGGAGTACATCTCACGGTTTTTTACCGACGAAAATGTGAAGCGATTTCTCGCTCGTCCTTGAGACTACGACAACCGCAAATTGATTTTTGAAAATAACATTTCTAATAGCCCTTAGCGGTTTTTTCAGTTTTTCAAAATATTGATACAAATTTGAATTACAGACAAAAATCTAACAACACGTTTTTTTTCGTATTTTTGTACAATTTCTCATATTTTCTCTTATAACTTGGCCAATATTGATTATTTTGCACGCACGCACGCACGCACACACGCACACACTCACACACACGCACACACACGCACACACTCACACACACTCACACACTCGCGCACACACACACACACACACACACATCATGCTAAAAACTTCAAAAACGTGTTCAGGGGACTTCAAAACGTAAAGATCTGGTGAAATCTCGAATTCGAAATTTTGGGCCGAAACTAATAACTTCCCTACCCTCTGGTCGGTGAAGTTAAAAATTAGTTATTTTAAAATTTGGCGCCTTTACAGAAAACAAGTGAAATTTTTAGCAATTAAAATTTTATATTCAGTGAGTCTATTCAGTATAAGACTCTGATTTCAAGACTTGTAATCAGGTGTGTAATCAGAAATACTGACTAATTGTGAAAATTTTAATTTTGCATTATTTGAATAAAAAATTCAAAGCTTTGATAATTATTAGATGGATCAGGCATTCAGTCTTGTTATTTTCTGTTTTGGTGAAAATTATTGACAATTTAAAGCTCTCGCAAGTTTATTTTCAAGTCAATACACCGTAAGGGTTGATGAAGTATACATGTGAAATCAACTCAACTGAGGGAAATATACAGTGTTGTCAATACGACATTTTTTCACTAGTTCCCAATGATTTCAAATAAATTGGACGTATTGGTCTAAATATGTAGTTGTAAAATGAATTATATCAATTGACAACAATCCTATTGATGATATTCGTCGAGAAGGATTGTTTGATGATAATTAACATTGACTAGGGAAACATCTGACAACAAGGCACATTCAATATGTGAGGTTATGTTTGTAATGTCTACAACATAGACAAGTCTACAAGTTCGTTTTTATAAAAACTAATCGTTGTTGTTAATTGATAATTAATAAAGCACAAATTTGTTGTTTCAGGTTTTGGTGAAAATTCTCTGAAACGTTCTCAAAGTAATTGTTACAAAGAACAAACAAATCTGACAATTCTAACAACTATCGGAATGTTAACAATCCAGACGGTATAAACAAGAATGAAATTCATTGTTCCACCGAATTTTTAATCATTAATTTTTTATTTTAGATTGTCGTAAATGATTCTTATAGAAAATTATTCAATTCCGGTGGTTTCACTAATCGCAACCGTGGAGAAGTTTTGAAAATGGATCAATCGATTCAAAATAAAACCAGCAATAAAAATAATTGTGGAGATTTGGAGTGAAGTTGGCCTCGAATTGAATGTTACGACAAATGAACATTTGTTATTCCCGACCATAATTCAGGTAATCATTCTGAGATTCTTACAAATTAGTGAAATAATCTAACAATTCTAGCTTTTGATAACACGGTCTGTGATGCATTTCAGATGGAATTTATGGGGGCACAAGATGTCAGAGATTCTCAAATTGATTGAGTTGGTCGACAGTTTTGTGGATTATCAAGAAACTATTTTAAAAAGGAGTCAATTCATCCGAAATAAAACCAGTTATGATTGGAATCATTGTAGAGATGTCCGTGAGAATTGGTCGTATATTCAATGATATGACAATGGCCGATGGTCGATGGTCAATTCTGATAATTCTTTTGGGATGAAATTGCAGACAGCTTGAAATGTAACAGTTCTACCTTTTTATAACACAATTTTTTTAAATACAAAATTGACTATTTTCAGTGGTATTCAGCTACAAAAGATTTACAAGATAGAAGTCCTCTGACTGATTGAATTTGTTAAAGTGTGGACATTTTTTGTTAATTTCTATGGTTGATTGAATGGAATACCAGTTGTAAGAGATTCGTGTGGGAAATCAGAAAAAGAATACAAGTATGCTAAACTGCTTCTTAGAAAAATTAGTTGGTACAATTTTAATATTAAATCATTGGGTTTCAACAAGGACGAAAGATAAATGTTTAGCCTTTAATAAGCTGATTTTTTTTTTAATTCTGAAATCTGTTTATCCTTAATTATTGATTTTTAACTAATTCCACTAATCAGTATGAATGTTTCTAAAGATTGCAATTTGAAGAATTGTAATCGATTCTCAATCAACATGCTTATTAAAGATTAAAATGTTTTTCTTTTGTTTTTGTTGTTAATTTCAATAATAATTTTAGTAAAGATTATTTTAGATTTGGATTGAAAAGATAACTGATAAACTCAATCTGGAAAATTCACACCATAATTATAGTAAAAATAAGAAAATGGTTTACTGTTACAGAAAACAAATGAATTTGTAAACATACGTTTTTCTTATAGATTTTCCGACCAAGCAAGTTCATTTTTCTCAAGAATAATTGTGTGATTACGTAAATAGATAAAATCTTTTACTAAACTTTCTATATTTAGTCGTGAAATAATCACTTTTAATCGGTTGAAATTACAGTTGAATTTATGCTCTCGAAGTCTCAAAAATTGGGTTCACAGACCAATGGGATAGAAATGGGATAAAATTGTTAAACGTTAAAATCGAAGAAAAAAAAGCTTGAATAGAATATGGAATATGGAACAAGTCGAATCATTTGTTATAACGGAAATTATGAAGAAAACAGAAGAGATTTATAATTATGGGTTTCTTAATGATTTTTCAAAAGAAGAAATTATTGTAATTATAGTTAGATGTGCCTTGTGGACCAAGAAATGCCATTTTTGATAAGAATCTGCAGATTGTTTCATCTTTAAAGGAATAACAAGCAATGAAAAATTATTTAATTCTTAGCGAGTTTAAAACATTGAATTCTAAGATGAATTTTTTTGGTTTTACGCTATTCTAGGATTTTTATTTGCTTATTTTCCAAGATCCTCGTTATTATTTTAGAATTTTATTTTATCGTCTTTATAATCAATTGGTTCCATATCTCGAGAGTGAAATTCAGGCCACAACATCAAAATTCAGTATTCAATGGTGGAGTGTTCAACGATATTTCACCTGCAGTTGGCTGTGCTCTGATTATGTAATGTCGTGGATTGGTTCATTTACTAGTTTTTTCTTTTTTTTTTAAATCAAAAAATGTCAAATATGATAAAGTATAGGCTCCGACCAACACCACAGCCAACAGTGATATAGATTATTGTTGTATATCTCTAGTTCGGACAAATTAAAGTAAAATAACTCCAACAATGAATGACCAATTGCATGTTTCAATTTCTAAAATAAGAAATGAAAAAAGAACAAAGTCAATCTTTTCACCATTTGGAGAATCCAGTTTGGATTTGGATTGGATTTTATCTTTAAAATTGCGCTTGAATTTTTTTTCCGTTTTAATGGTTTTTGTTAATTATTTAAAAAGCTGCTGGGCTGATCGAATATTTCTCAGATATTTGGAAATCTCTTTCAATTTGCTATAGAAGGATTTTGTATTCATTGCAAACAAATTATTGTCTGTATAGTGGGAGACAATAAGAGAAACATGCTTATAGATTTTCACCTGGAACGACTCTAACTCTAAATTGCGACATTTTCCAAAACTGTAAAATCTTTCAATTATTTAATCAGGATTCCATTTAAGTTTATTGTTTGTTTTAGATTTTGACTTTTGAAATTTGTTTTAAAATATACTATTACCACCATATATGATTAACTTGGCTAATGAGCTGATCAATTAGGGAAATGAAAATGTAATGAAGAAAATCAACAATAAGAAACGTTACAAATTAAGCATCTGCATATGAATTTATTTTATCAAAGAGTCATATAAAATTACACAACATTTATGCAACAAAATAGAATAGTTTTGCTTGGATTGTACGGCCTAATGTCCATTAGGACTTTTTTTACTTTGAATTCTAATTTTAATATTTTATTTTTTTATAAATTTTGATTGCAGGTACTTGTAGTTGTAACTCTAGAGAGCTTTATAAGATTTCTTTCATTATTCAGAAATAAAGTGACGCCGTGATGCACTTTTAATATCGCAATGAATGTTTTCACATTTCTAGAGAGACAAAAAAATTTTGTAAGTTTTCACGCAAGGCCAATCATTGTTTCGAATCAAATTGTGAATGTTTAGCAAAGATTGAGGGTGGATTTGATACAAAAATTTCAAAGAAACAGAAAAAGTAAATTCGATTCGTCGGTTGTCGATCAATTAATTCAGTTTCTTGCCGATAGAGGCTAACAATTTGGTCTGTAGATATGAATTATAAAAACTTCAATAAAATTAGACTTTTTATCTGTAAACTTGCAACATAATTGAATAATGCAAATCATAAGAATTTCTATACTTTGATGGTTAATCTATAGATTAAAAACTAAAATATAATTGCAGTTTCTTTACAGTTTCCTGTAATTATCGACATTTTTTATGTTCACAAGTAGGCGATGTTGAAAGTGGGGGCAACAGGTAGAAAATTGCTACAGAATTAGGCGTCGGCCATTTTGTTATTGTTTTCGTTACGTGGTGTGTTTTAGTTGTGGTAATCCGTTACATTTGTTTTTATTTTAATTTTTTGGTGAGTTCGGGAGTGTTTTAGTTGCGTTTGAACGAATTTCCAGTAGTCCAGTTAAGGTAAGTCTATTTAAGGGCACCAAAATAGACAATTGGAAAACTGGATATCTGTTTTATTTTCCAACGGATTTCAATGCTCTAAACGGTATTTAAAAGGGCATTTCAAGAGGTAGGGAAGTACAGATTTGATTTTTTGAAATTCGGATGTAATTTGGAGTTACAGAAGGAAGTATAGAAGCATGTTTTTAGCATTTTTTACAGTTTTTTTTTTATATTTTCCCTCATAACGTGGCAAATATTGCTTAATTTCTAATGAATTTCACCCAACATGTGGCCAATTAAACGCGCTTTCCAAATATGTCAGAAATTTTCCGATCGCATTGTTAGTTTTCCGGAAAATTGATGAAATGTTTCGACATACTAATTTTGTTTTTTTACGGACAGTTTTAAACTTAGACGACTGAACCAGAGCTTGTTTGAAAGGTAATGAATAGCGGATTATTTGGAGAATAGTTTGAGATTGAAATTCGGAAAATTTATGTTGGCCAAATGTGATGAATTTTCACCTATTATTTTTATCTGTTAAAATTAATTATTTTTGTATAAAGTGTATTGCAATTTATAGATTATTTCATTATCTTTCCAACGGTACCATTGTTGCTGCAAAAAAGTGAAAATCTTTTGGAAAATTAGTGATAAACAAAACTATGTTTATCGTGTGGAAAGATATGGACTTAGTTCCTCTTATACTTGCTAGAGAGCCTAAAAACACCTATGCGTCCTGTATGTCGGTATATTCTAGTTTTGGCTAATGGCAGATAGATGGCAATCAAATTTGTTATCTACAATATACAATTAAATAATTGTTTTTTTCATTTATCTGCCCATAAATAATACGACGAAAGTGTGGCATTAGCCACAAAAAAAGATTTAGCAATTTTGTCAAGAGACAAGATGATAGACCTAGATTAGTTGATAAACAAATCAAAGAAATTAATAAGCGAAACTTTTTGTACAACTATGTCACTCATTCAATGCGACGGGAAACCGAAATATCATATTGTTTGTCATCTTTCGACACTTGACGATTGTTTTTGTTTTCTAACTTGATTATCAGTCTAAGGTATCATGTAAACAGCCTAGTATTAAAATAAAATCGATTGTAGGTGCCGAATGCGATTTGTAACCGGTATCAAATTTGAAACTTACGGTTTTTAAGGGTTAAAAAAAAATTAATTCAACCTACAGTCAGTCTCAAAAGTCTACATACACCATACAATTTCCTTACATTTCAAGAAAAATATAGACAAAAGTTTTTTTGTTCAATATTTTGTTGGTCCTCCGTTGTTATCAACTACTGCTTGAAGACGTCTAGGCATTGATTCGACTAGACCTTTAGTAAAATCTGTCCTTATTTCTTCTCACGATGTTTGTAACGCATTTTTCAATGATTTCTTATTGGTAATTCGAAATCTACGAATTTTTCTTTCTAATTCATCCCAAAGATGTACTATCGGGTTTAAATCCGGTGATTGGGGTGGAGAATGTAGCTGTTTGGGCTCATTATACAGGATCCATTTACGTACAACGTTAGCTGTATGCTTAGGATCGTTGTCTTGCTGGAATATCCAACGATCTCCAAGCTGCAATTTTTTAATAGATGGCAATAGATTGCCTCGTAAAAAATTCCAAATATTTTTTATGATCCATAATGTTTTCAACAAAAACCATTTTTCCTACACCAGCAGCCGACATTGAATCCCAGCCCATCACATTACCTCCCCCATGCTTCACAATAGATTTTAATTTTTTATATTTCAATTCCTCGTTAACTTTTCACCAAACTTTGCCTTTCCTATCACATCCAAAAATGTTAAATTTACTTTCATCGGTAAAAAGTACTTTTCTCCAAAACTCAAAATCTTTATCGATATGCTTATTTGCAAATTCTAAACGTTTGCATTCACAGTTTGTCCAGTTCTCAGCACTTCCAAATGAACAACGCCGCGAATACTCCACCAAACACACGCGAATAAACCTGGCTTAACTGTTCTTCGTGATGTTTCATTTGGAGAGAGCCACTGCCTTTTGAGTTTCTGATTATCATAGAGGTTCTACTTTTATCTCCGGCGATAAAACGATCAAAAAACGTTTCTGTATTGTACCGTTGAAGCAATAAGTTGCATGTGGTAGATCGGTTAGCTTTGTTCTCTTCTGATAAATTATGCGTCACCCAACTGTTTCCTTTTTTTACTTTCTCAATCTGCTGCAAATGTTCTCGGATGGTTAGCCAATGTTGGTCAAGACTGTTTGACAATTTTTCGATTGTGTGACAAGGATTTGTTTTGACTTCCGCCCTTAGTACGCCGTTGTCTAACGTTCATCTTCCTGATCGATATGAGTAAATGGATAAATATCGTGAAAGGATATTAAGTATCAGGAATTATAAAGTCCCTTACCGTAGGTGATGCTTATGATATTTTTTGCACGATCAAGTTTTTTTGTACCACCAAGTTTATTTTAAACAATACAAACACAACGAAAATTTTGATTATGTTGTAGTCTCATCATTAGATAAGTAGTACAAGTTGTACCTTCCTTTCATGTTTGCATCATGGCAACCAGTAAACAACAGTAAAAGCAACTTACTGATGTCAAATCAGCTGTAGTAAATAAACAAAAAAACTTGATTGTGCAAAAATGTTTTTGGTAGTAACAGTTGCGTTACTACCCTTTCGAAACCCAAAAAGCATGTAATCCCGGATAGGTACCTTTTCTGACAAGGAAAGGGACACAACTGTCCCTCTGATTTTGATAAAATTTGGTATACAGGTTTTTTTGGCTGTCCACATTCACTTTGAGGGGGTGAAATTGCCCCTTAAAGTTAACCTCGAAAAACACATTTTTAGCTATACCTCGAGAACGAAACAAGATATCGAATTCTTTCAAAAACAGCAATACTATTTTTATTTTATCCTGCAATACACGATCCTAAAAATTCTTCACGATATCCACTAATGATCATTAGAAACAACTTTTTAGCTTTTTGATTAGTCTCCTGATACTACTATAGTAGTTTAGTCCAAATTGAATTATTATAATAATTCAATTTGGACGTTATAATATATTGGGGATTGCAACACTTTAAATAGAGGATGAATCGAAAAAACCAAAAACACGTAACTTTAGTTTTTCTATAAAGTTTATGATTACGCGGAGAAAAACTTAAATTTCCTAAAATTGCGACCAGGGGGGGGGCAAAAAGTATTACCCCACAGATATTTCTCACCCTCTGCAAACCGGAGGGTTGTTGTCTGCTGGGCCATAATATGGTATTGGTTGTATATAACATTTCAGTTTTTGAATGAATTCGATATCTTATTTCGTTCTCGCAGTAGCCTATGACTTTGTGAACGTAGGTCAACTTCTTATTTCAACTCCATAATCTGCATTACCGACAATGTTCAAACAAAAGTAAGTCGGTAACGTAAATTACAAAGCTGGAACAAGAAGGGGGCCTAAGTTCACAAAGTCATAGGCTACTGCGAAGAGGAATAGCGTGGCGCACATGGTATAGCTAAAAGTGTGTTTTTGGGGGTTAACTTTAAGGAGCAATTTCACCTCCTTAAAGTGAATATGGGCAGCCAAAAAAAAAATACATCGACTATTTTTTAAAGCTCTACCTGTATACCAAATTTTATTACAATTGGAGAGGTATAGTTGTGCCCCTTTCCTTGTGAGTTTTGACTGGCCATTTCACCCAAAATTGTAAAAAAATCAAATTGAATTATTTATTTACAGCTAAACAAGTCACTATAATCTCAAAATATCTTTGCCACTACTTTGATGAACACAATGAGCTGATAAATGACAATCACATAGTAATATGCGCAGAAACTATATTACTTTCCGGTCTCTCTAAAATAAAACTGCATTTTGTAGCTACAGCAAATGGGGTTGCCACGGATGATGCCCATTTTTTTTTACACAAATGTGAAACACGCGTTCAAACTTAACCTCACAGTGATAATTACTATGAACCGCGTGAATAAATTCAGTTCGGAGGTGGACTACGGGTCTCTAACGACTAAAGAGCCACAGTAGCGCGCCTGTCGGATTCACAGAGTATCGACGAGGTGAGAATTTGGCCACACATGCACTAATGGGTTGAACATATTGTGCTCTGTCAAACCATAAGAAGTACCATGTCTGTATTCATTAATTCAAAGATTAAAAATTCATTAATTATATTAATTTCTGCAAAAATTTATATAATTTCAATGATTCCGATACATTTCTTATGATTCGTAGAGTTCTTGATGGTCATATTGTTGTTTCAAATAATTCTTTTTATCCATTTCTCATACTTGATGGCAAAACATATTTCGGATCGAAATAAACACGTTGGTTGATTATACTTGAAGAAATCATTTTTACCTATTTTTTTTATTGAGTTTTACATTGATGGGTGTTATCGGAATATTACGTTCTGGCATTAAAATTGGGACTGTAAAAATAATTACGATGACTGCTAAGACTACGAGTGTGTAGCGGTGGTGAACAAGATTCATCAGACATCCAAATTTATTTCTCATAGAGATACATGCACATTGTAACTTGCATTCCACAATTGGTTCTGTTTCTGTTTAGAGTCTTTCCTAAAGATTCAGCTTACGTTATTCCCCATATTGTTCATTATAATATTTTTTGAGTGATGCCTGTGAAAGTTTTTTGAGGAAGCATGTTTCATTACGCCTTTATTTATAAGGCCTTTTGTATATGTTATGACCATTACTGGGGCTCAATTGTATTTTAGTTTGCTAGGGTTAACCTTCTGAACCTTGAATGCTTATACGTAAAATTGGTTTATTATTATTTTTCCTAAATAGGTGATTTTTTGCTGATCAGGATTATAGTACGCTGGAAAAGGATAAGGGACCGTCGTCCCCATTCGGGTTTTATAATAGATGAAAACATTCCCAGAAGTATACTTTTCGGGACTGGCAATATGTATATATTAACCGAAAACTCTATAAAGTTGAATTACATGTTTTCCTTGGTGCATTTCTGACGAGAAGTCAGATGGAGAACTCTCGCAGAAACATTTACTTAGTGACACATTGTAAAACAATTGGAGGAATGCAGTTAGGCCATCGCCGATCCTTGGAAACTGCACTACAAATTTAGAACCATTTTGTTCCAAATTGGTATGAAATATGGAACTCGAAAATGCATATCCTGAATTAAAATTGAATTCTAAACGTCGGTATTTGTGGCATTAGGCGCAGAAATTGTAAAAATTCTAACCTTGTGAAGTTAATCCAAAGGAATGACACATTACTAGAGTAACAACTTATGAGTGTATGACCGCATTTCTGCATTTATGTCAGTCACGTCCGCAGTAACCCATTTAATAGACGCCAAATTTTGAAATTAGACAATATACTTTTAGGATACTCAAGACAATAGCCAGCGTATGTAATTATAATTCTTCAAATTTCATGGGATCTGCAAATTCGTTCACAACGTGACGTGCCAAAGCTCCAAAAGAAGGCATATGCGAGCTTTCATAGGGCAGATTCTTTTTAAAAAATCGCGTGTATATATAATGGTTCTGTTAAAACTATGGCACTTAAACGAGCAAGGCATTCCACGACAACTCTTCTCAAACTACAAACTTGAAATCTCGACGTTCGAGTGAATACTGGCCAAAGAAAGGTAGTGGTAAATTTTAAAGTTTGTTGAATAATAACTGCTTTGTGGGTTACTTGTCGAAAATTTGGAAAAAGCTTATCTGGACGTATGTTTGCGCGGTCTGATCGTTTCTACGAATAAATCAAAATTAAAATTACCCTCTTAAATTAAAATGGTCAATGTTACAACTTCAATTTATTAACATTGACTCGAGTATTGAATGCTGTGATAAGCAAATGGTCATTTGCATATAAGTTATTACTGATTTTCCTTTATTCCTCAAAGAAAAACTAAAAGTTATTCAAGACTAAATTTATTATGAAATATAAAATGAAATTATTTAAACATAGGTATTGATTATTATTTTATATAAAAAATACTTATTTTTAGAAAAAAAATTACATAAAAATTCTTTTTGCACTTCCGAGACTAAAGTGAGATTTTAGTCCCTCAAAACAGGGACTAAAGTACTTTATTATATCCCTAGGGATATAATGAAAAATGAATAATTGTTTCCATGACAACAAAAGTCTAAGAAATATCAAATTTTATTAAAAATTTAGATTTTGATTTTCCATTAAAAAATACTAACAGAGAATCTTCATCAACTTCTGCTTTTTTGTCGTGACACCAAGTAATGAATATTTTATACTGCTGTTCGTATAATTTTTTTGATTTTGAAGGCAAAATACCTTTTTTAAATTGAAATTTTCAGACATTAGTAGTATAAATATGGGGCTTCTGGACCGGAAGTTGCGGTGGGAGTACCTTTGGTTGCCTACTCTCCAGGCGCGCCAAATTCAATTTTAACCGGAAATGACGAAATTGGTGGGAAATTTGAATTTTGGCCTAGTGTAGGCAACCCTTGTTTTGCCGGATGTGTATTGCGAGTTGTCAAATCTCCTCAACTATTTGCAGCCCTCCGATTGGCGGGAAATTTGAATTTGTAGTCCCGCCCTATATGAAAAATAAGGCGGAAAATTTGAATTTTGAAAAATGTAGCCCCGATATATGACATATGAAAAATAAGGTGGGAAATTTGAAAATTAGCCCCCCGCTCCTGTATATGACATTTGAAAAATACGGTGGGAAATTTGAAAATTTAACAGATGTGTCATTTAAATACGCGCGCGCCATCTATTTGACATTTGAAAAATTGGTGGGAAATTAAAAAGAAAAAAAAATTGACAGATGTGTCATTTAAATGAAGCGCGGCGTGCGCTATTTGACATTTGGAAACACACACACACTGTTACCAACCCAAAATTTGATGACAAACAGGTTTGCCAACCGCAATTTTTCTTTTGGTGGGAAATTTGAAATGCTTTCTATCCTTATGTCAAGTCTAGGCTGGGCTAGGCTAGGCTAGTCTAGGTTTTTTGAATGAAAAAGAAAAAATTATAATTATAAGGCTTTATTGGAAAAAAATAAAGTTTACAATAAAAATAAAAAAATTTTTCATTATATTGTTATGTAATTTGAAAAAGTGTTATTTCTTAAATAATTTTCTTTACAATTCCAGTTAACTGATAGTATTCAAACAATTTATCATGTACAATAATACAATATGCTCTAGTTTTATCAGGAAAATTATTATTACTTTCAAATTCTAATTTAACATCAACTGTCGATTATTGGATGGCTTCGTTTTGTTTCGAACAATCAATGACAAAAATCGATTGATTTATAAAATCTGCATAAGTTGTAAATGGTGTAGATGAATGATTATTGTGAAAATGTCGATGAAAATCAATGAATGCTTGATAAGCTTCAGTATATTCATTTTTTCGAAAATCAAAATTTTGATTTTCATACGGATAACATTGTGAATTCAACCATACACGAAGATTTGTCAATTCAACATGTTCGAATTTACTAATATCCTTATTTGGATTGTCTTTGCGATCAGTTTGAAAGGCAATAATTAAATATCGTGGTCGTTCTAAGCTGGTAGTTGTTTTAACACTCCATATATCTTTCTTAGATTGTCTTAACGAGGGCAATTCTAGTAATTCCCAATTTCTAAATCCAATTTGAATAGGAATATTTTTATTCATTTGATCTAAAAGGTATAATTTTGATTGATCACTTGGATATACATGTTTCACTTTTAAACATAAATCTTCAATCTTGATTACAGCTTTACTTGTATCAGTACTTTGATAACAATTATCATCAGTACGACTACGTACTAAACGGATCTTATGTTTACCATTGATGATTGTTTTGTAATCGTGAAAACAACTAAATAAAAATGATAATGGAATTCTTAGATTCACAGATGTTTTATCAGATGATAGAGTTACAATTGTATTATTATTTTTATTGGACCAACCAGCAATCTCTAGAGCTCTATGCTCATTGTAATTATAACAAAGTAGCCCTTTGATGGTTGTTGTTGTTCCGACATCTCGTACTTTTTCAATTTCCCTCCCATTCAATTCATATGAAATAGAGTCGAAAAGATATGCACCAAAATTGTTTGTTAAACTGCATTCTTGACCATTTTGTTCAATTTTACAAGTTAAATATAAAAATGATTCACAAAAAGAGATAAATATATCCTGTTGATTAATATTAATTTCTATTTCATCATTATTTTGAAATGATGAAATTGTTGGATGATATGTGTGGTATTCTTCTTTTTCAATGCTGTCGTCGAAACGTAGCTTTTTGTATACTTGTAGTTTTTCGGACATTATAACCAAGAGCTTTCAATATTTGAATACTTGCTTGTGTTAATGACGTTGTCGACTGATAATGATGACTGATGGGTAATGATTGAATATCCGGTGTTATATTATAAATACCCCCACCACTACCACTATGAAAAACTAACCCCATTATTTTTTAATTCTAATCTGATCACAATTTCTTCCCCTTGAAAGTTAATCAAATTACCGTTTTGATCTAACACTTTAATGGTTAAATTATCAATAAAGCTTTTATTCAAAACTGGTAAATATATATGATTTTTTGGTTCGATATTTATTGCATAACCTGGATCTACAGCAGGTGCAAATTCATAAATTGTATGTGATGGTCGACTATTGTAGAATGATTCTGTTGTAATGTTGCATTCAATACGAACAGATAGAACTTTGATAATTTCCACAGGTTGAACTGATGAATGTAGTTGATTTGGTGGTAGAATTCGATTAGAGAATCCTAATAATTTCCCAATACCATTGTCTTTTGTGAAATTAATTTCATATTTACTTTTCAATTCACACTTTAATGTATTATTGTTTGGTTTCAATGATAGAAATTCAGATTTGTCAACAACATTAGATGGACTAAGCTGCTGTTGTAGATAATCTTCAATGTGTGTTATCTCATATACACCAGTAGGAATGGTTATGTCTTTTTCTATACCATTATCTTTATTGTAAAATTTATTCTGTCCTTCTTCAATATTTGGTATTGTATTGTATGTATGAAAACCAATTAGAGCTAGTGAATAACTACAGTTTGGTTTCAAATTGATTGGTGGATAAAAGTCTGCAGATAAAACACTGTTACGACCTTTCAGCGTGAATGTTAAAGACATGACTGACTTAATGTTCAAACACCTTTATTATATAAAAATTTTAAACATAAATGACCACAATTATATCTATTAGATTTTTGTAGATTGTCATAATTAAATAAAATATCTTTACATTTCCAATAATTAATTAATTCCTTAGGTGGTTTAAGATTTCCGTAACTATCAAAGTACAACACTTTGTTATTTCTCTTTATATACGCTACCCAATGTGTACCACTACCTTCTCGAGAATCTAAATTTATGATACCTGTTTCATATTTTCTAATTTTTAAAGGTAAATCGTCTCTCATGAAAACACCTCGAAAATATGGAATTTCAAGTTGCTTAGCGTATATTCGTAATTGATGATCAGTTAAGGGATGAGAAGGTAGTTTTAATGGAAGTTTTTTGTTAAAAACAATCCCAATCCTTTTTTATGTTTTTTCAAATATAATCCATTTCCACTTTTACCCAAAACAATATCTTCCATTGATTGATTGTGTCGTTGTGTCTCCTCCAATTGTTTTCTTGCAGCTTTAGCATCATTGACAGCTTTCACTACACCTGCTGTACCACCTGCTAAAGCTCCCAAAGCTGATAAGCCAGCAAATACTAAAGGTAGATAACCTCCAGATTTTTTCGGTATAGGAATTACTCTTGGTAAACGAACCCGTTTACGACCACCAACATTTTTGACGGCAACACGAGCTGCTTTAATAATTTTTTGATATCTGTCGGAACCACTAACGACATCTTTCAATGGATCAATGATACTCTTTTTGAATGCAACTTGTTTCTTTTGCTTCTTTTTACATGTATGACCGATTCCAAGTTTTCGTTTAACTTTCATTGTATTCGTTACCAAATAGGCAGCTGCTTTTTCTCCAAACGAAGCGTCACGTGATCGAACTCTTTCCCAAGCTTTATTCTCTAGAACTTTGTCAGCTTTATGTCGATCTTCTAGATGAGTACTTTGTGAATAAGCTATTTCGTGTTCTTTACATGCACGATCTAATCCATTAATTCCTGGATCACCTCTTTCTAATCGTTTTTCTAGTTTCGTACCAGGACCACAATATTGATAGCCCGGAATATGTAGTTCAATTGGTAATTTGTTAATTAAAGAATTAACAAGACCGTCACCTTTGAACGTCAACATCTAACTGAAAACTAAAGACTAAATTCTTCCACTATAAATAGAATTTCACTCAGGCACTCTTTTTAGTAATTCATTATGAGCGTTAACGTTGTTAAGCAGAAACTGTCCTTAAAAGTTAAGAATCATGATAATCATTTATTATCAAATAATAATAATTGTCGACATAGTCCATTATTACCGAATATAATGAGAACGATCATTTGTGGACCAAGTGGATCTGGTAAAACTAATGTGATTATTAGTCTTCTGTTAGAAACGAATGGGTTACGTTATGAAAATGTCTATATTTTTTCAAAATCTCTTTTTCAACCAAAATATGAATTTTTAAACTTATACTTGGTAAAGTGAAAGGACTAGGATATTTCACATTTACAATGTAACGATATTTGCCCGGGTTGTAGCTGGCCAGAGAAAATAAGGGTCAACGTTTGCGATTTCTAACGAAAGCGAGAGTGATACGGTGATATCGGACTCGGGCGCCACTCACAAAATACTCGTGAGACGATAAGTAAAAATAAACAGGTTTTATTCAAATAACTATATACAAATAAATAAATAAATAAATAAATAACTCAATAAGAAAATAAATTCGGTATAATTCTGCACAATTAAACACAACAATAATTCCAACGGACGGGTATATCCTGGTCGCCGATAGCCACTGCAGGATCGGTACGGTAATAAATAATACAACAACGATTTCTTCAGTCGCCAATAGCCACTGTGAAGAGTTGAGGGATATCCTCCGGTCGCCAATAGCCACGGCGGAAGTCAGGTAGCGGTTTAACAACGAATATAATAACGATCTCTTCAGTCGCCAATAGCCACTGTGAAGAGTGTGAGGAAAATCCTCCGGTCGCCAATAGCCACAGCGGAAACGGTACAACGATTACAACAACGGTTTATTCCGGTCGCCAATAGCCACAGCGGAAACGGTACAACGATTACAACAACGGTTTATTACGGTCGCCAATAGCCACAGCGGAATTCAGGATTGCCCAGGTCGCCAATAGCCACTGCTGGTAATGTAAGGAAAGAGGCCAGGTGGAAAAAAGTGTCGGTACGACCGATCGGTGCGGCTTATATTCTGTTGTCTTATCGGTCGAGTGCCCCTACTTCTCGGACTTGCGCGGTACCTCGCTTGTTTCAGTATGTGGCTGACGGCGCCGCAGGACGGTTCGTTACATCTCCCCTTCCCTTCGTAAAAAAAAAATTGATGTAAATTAATTTTTTTTTTTCTGAAAATAAAAGGTGACTCTCGGAGAAATGAAATATCATAACTTACGGTTTTAATTTAATAAATAAAATTATGATTCCTAAAATAAACGGTTTCCCAAAAATTACATAACATGAAAAAACGATTTATTCAACTCTAAGCTGTAAAGGTCGCGTCTCATGGATGTGGGATCCTAATCCATGCTCCTTCATTTAAGCGGATCTTAACACGGCGATCGTGGCGTTTCCTTTTTCGGGGGTTATCGTCTTTGGCTGCGGATGATGAGGATGGTACTGGTGTTGCCTGTGTCGGGGGTGATGATGCGACGGAGGTTGAGGATGTTTCGGATATCGATTGTGCAGGCGGTGGTATTACGATAACCGACTGTATCTCTACTTTCGACGAGTTCCTTGCCTTGATTTGTGCTATCGCACTGGCCCTCTCGTATACCGACAACTCGGCCAGTGGTATTAACGGTGGTAAGTCGGACGGTACCTCCATCTCTTCCTCGCTTCCTAATGGGGACATCTGTGTTGGAATTTCCAACACATCCTTGTCCTCACTCGAGGCCGGTGATGCGATTGTAGGGCTCTGTGCTGGCGGTTCTGGGGATGGCAGCTCGAGGACCCACTGGTATTGCAGTGGCGATGCTGCCGCTGGTAAGTACTGTCGGTACAGTGGTGAGGGTGACGGGGTTCTTAATTCTCGTTCCATTATTATTTTTTTCTCACTCACTTTGGTCGTTTTCACGGTTTTGACTGAATTTGGTCCACGGTGTCGTCGTCTTTTATTGCTAATCCCTTATCACGGTAACGACATGGAGGGATTAGCCGGTTTTAGGACCTGTTGCCCTTATCATTCAGCTGGTCGCAGGCTGGTTTCAGATCCTTGACGTGTATTATCGGTGATTTTTTTCCGTTATCTTTCTTTAGACGGTAGAGAACTGGTGATATCTTCTTCTTTATCACCCACGGTCCGTCAAATTTCGGGGCTAATTTGGCCGCGAATCCCTTAATACCTGATGAAAGATAATGGGTTCGTCGCATTACCAAATCGCCCACATTCGGTCTCCAATCGCGTCGTCGGAGGTTATAGTGATGACTCTGCTGGTGGAAAGCCCGTTGCAAATTAATCTTGACCATCTCGTGAATATCTCGCAGGTGGTTTAATCGGTCGGATTGTGGTATCGTATCCGCATTCTCGGCATTCTTGGCCAAGATTTGGCTAGGCATGTGGAGGTCTCGGCCAAAGTTGAGATAAGCCGGCGAATATTTGGTTGATTCATGAATGGCGGAATTGATGGCGAAACGGAATTCGGCGAGATGATCGTCCCAGTCACGGTGATTCTCCTTACAAAATTGGGCAATCATCGTTTTCACCACCCGGTTGGCCCGCTCAACTGGATTTGCCTGCGGGGTATACGGGGGGATGTTGCGTCGTTGAATATTGTACTCTTTCAGTAGTTGTTTAAATACGTGGCTCTCATACGGCGTGCCATTGTCGGTAATTACGGCTTGAGGGCATCCAAACCGGCAGATAATATTGTCCAGGAAGGCCTTGGTCACAATTTTCCCGGTTGCCTTACGGCTAGGAACACATTCCACCCACTTGGTGCATTTGTCTTGGAATACAATCAGGAAGCAATTTCCATGTTTCGAGCGTGGAAGGGGTCCGACGATGTCGGAAGAAACGGTGTGCCACGAGGCCTCGATGATGGCGTGTAACATCTTTCCAGGGGTTTGTCGATGATCCACCTTGTACTGTTGACAACTAGGGCATCGTCGGACATATTGGGCGATTTCCCGGAACATGCCGGGCCAGTAATAATGTTGAGCGATCCGGGCGCTGGTTTTTGCGATGCCTAGATGTCCGGCGGTCGGTGTATCATGGTTCTCCTGGATTAATGCTCGTCGCAGGGAGTTGGAACACACTTCTTCCATTCGTTCGTGGTTCCTGGCTCGGAGAAGTCGTCGCGGTGAAAGAACCGTCGGAGTAGGTGATTTTCTTTAATTAGAAAATCCGGGAACTTGTCGGGTTGGTTCTGTACATTGTGGAACATTCTTCGATACCAGGGGCAATCGGGTAAAGTGGTGGCGGCGAACAGTTCATGTTCGTTGTCGGGTGTTTTGGTAACAGGCTGGCGGGAAAGGGCGTCGGCCACTTTATTCTGGGTCCCGCGACGGTACACGACTTCGAAATCAAACTGTTGCAGTCGGATGGCCCATCTAGCTAATCGGCCCGTAGGATTTTTGATTGATTTTAACCATTTTAGAGCCTGATGATGTGTGATGACGGTGAAATGGTATCCCTCTAAATATGGTCGCATCTTTTCTATCCCATAGACGATGGCTAGACACTCTTTCTCACTTACAGAGTAATTTCTCTCGGCCTTGTTCAGCGTCCGGCAGGCGTAGGCGATAACTTGTTCTTGATCTTGATTCTTCTGGAATAAAACAACTCCCAGACCAGCTTCGGATGCGTCTGTCTGTAGATAGAACGGGCGGTTAAAATCCGGACAGGCTAATATCGGTGCGGTCGTGAGCAACGTCGTAATATGGCGGAACGCGTCTTCCTGTTCGGTTGTCCATTCCCACTTCTGCTTCTTTTTCAAAAGCTTGTTCAGGGGTGCCACGGTTTGCGAGAAGTCTTTAATGAACCGGCGATACCAGGATGCGACACCCAGGAATTGACGGACTTCTTTAACGGATTTTGGTGTCGAAAACTGGGAAATTGCGGAGATCTTGTCTGTGTCGGTGTGAATTCCCTCACCATTAATAACGTGTCCTAGATACACCAATTGCTTCTTGCAGAAATGACATTTCTCGGGATTTAATTGAAGATTCGCTTCTCCAAGACGTCGAAAAACTTCCTGCAGGTTGGTGAGATGCTCTTCAAAAGTGCGGCCCATAACTACGATGTCATCCAGATAAGCAAAAGCCCGTAATTCTCCATTTCGGGTCCAATAACTTGATCCAATAGACGTTGGAAAGTCGCCGGAGCGGAGTGTAACCCAAACGGCATTACTCGGAATTGGAAGAGTCCTCTTCCCGGAACGGTGAAAGCGGTGATGGGTTTACTTTCGGGGGTTAATGCGACTTGCCAATATCCCTGGCTGAGATCAAGTGTGGAGATATACCGTGCTTGCTTCAGCTTATCTAATATTGCATTAATTTGCGGTAGAGGGTAGGCCTCTTTTATCGTGACCTGGTTGACTTCTCGGAAATCAAGACAGAACCGGTACTTGCCATTCTTCTTCTTTACTAGCACAATCGGGGAACTCCAGGGGCTGTTAGACGGTTCTATGATCCCATCGGCCAACATTCTATCCACCTCTTCGTTGACGATGGTCTGCATAGCGGGATTTAACGGTCGGTAGCGTTGCTTTATCGGCGTGGAAGAACTGAGTTTGATTTGGTGTTGGGCCAGTGGCGTGCATCCCTTAACCTTGTCGAACTGACGTAACTCGTTCTTCAGAAACTGCTGTAACGTCTTTTGCTGGTCGTTGGTCACGTCGGCAAGGGTATGCAAAGCAGATGACGGTGTCTTATTTCCGATGCTGAACTTACGGTTGTGTAAGTCGATTTTTACTTTCCATTCCGTTAGCAGGTCCATGCCGATGATGACATCGTTTACCAACGATGGTAGATAGAGGAATTTGGCTGGTAGTTTGACATCGTCGATCTGACACGGCAGCTCGAATTGTTTGGTCACGTTGATTTCCTTTCCATCGGCCAGACAGGTGACCAAATCGACGGATTTGACTGGTGCGGCGATTGTTTCGCAATGCTTGGTGGCAACTGGCCCTACATATGACCTGGCGGCTCCGGTATCAATTAAGGCACGAAACGTCTTTTCACCGAGCTTGACGGTGGCGTATATTCGGTTGTCGGTGTCTTGCTCGATGTTGAAGACGGGTGAGGCAGGAGTTGAAGACGACCGGACGGGCCTCACTTCCCTCCGGTCCGGCTGGCGTTTCCCGACGGCTGACACTTGCATTCTTTGGATAACGTTCCTAATCGGCCACACTGGGAACAGAATTTGCGGAACGGATTTCGGCATCGTTGGCGCGAATGATCGCGTTGTCCACATCGCCAGCAACAATTGTTTCGGTCGTAATTGTGTATGTAGCCACTGGCTTGCGTGGTTGCGGTGGAGATTGCTGGTTTCGTGGTCTTGGGCGGTTCCTGACTGGTGCTTGACCGAACAGCGGTTGGTTGTTTAATTTCTTGTTGAATTTTCTCCAACTCTGTGGCTCGAACAACGAGCTCGGACAGAGTAGATATTTCTTGACGTCGGATATTGAGCCGAAATTCGGGTAATAGATTGCGGTATATTCGATCTAGTTCGGTGTCGAGAGTGAAACCACCATGTCGTCGTACCAATGTTTGTAGCGCGGTTACAAAATCTTTAATCGATTCGCGTGGGCGTTGTGTTCGACTCCGGATTTCGTCTTCTAATACGAGACGGTATTCGGGCGGAAAGAAGAAATCCTGAAACGATTTGACGAAATCGCCCCATGTCGTCCATTGGGTTTTGTTGTTTCGGTACCATAACAGTGCCTTGTCTTGAAATACCTCCGGCAACGCCCGCAACAGCTGGTCTTCCGGGATGTTGTACGATGCCTTGAGCTCACTCAAGCGTTCCCAAAAGTTGACGGCGTCGGTTTCTTTCCCATTAAAACGTAGACCCCATTTTCGGACGGTGTCCATAATGTGTGGCTCACTGGGGACTACCGGCGGCTGGTAAACGAGACTAATGGGTGTCATACCTTCGGACGTAGATGGCTGTTCCTTTAAATATTTTGTTACCCTCTTTCGGAGTTCTTCAGTGGTACCACTGGCATCGACCCGGAGTACATTCGCGAACCCTATCAATGATTCTTTATTTAGACTGTAAACCCAACTTACTCTGGTACTTCCCGGGGTCGGATTTTCTTTTCCTTTGGCGGTTGACATGACTGGGCTTTACGGTGGCTCTCTACTTTCCGGATTGGCGATACTGGTGATTGTAAACGGGTCCCTGCTCGGGCGCCAAAAATTT
Source organism: Mylabris phalerata (assembly GCA_020740385.1). Lineage (NCBI taxonomy): Eukaryota > Metazoa > Arthropoda > Insecta > Coleoptera > Meloidae > Mylabris > Mylabris phalerata. Next base: position 60,083 of record JAJEOX010000014.1, read on the forward strand.
GTAACGATATTTGCCCGGGTTGTAGCTGGCCAGAGAAAATAAGGGTCAACGTTTGCGATTTCTAATGAAAGCGAGAGTGATACGGTGATATCGGACTCGGGCGCCACTCACAAAATACTCGTGAGACGATAAGTAAAAATAAACAGGTTTTATTCAAATAACTATATACAAATAAATAAATAAATAAATAACTCAATAAGAAAATAAATTCGGTATAATTCTGCACAATTAAACACAACAATAATTCTAACGGACGGGTATATCCTGGTCGCCGATAGCCACTGCAGGATCGGTACGGTAATAAATAATACAACAACGATTTCTTCAGTCGCCAATAGCCACTGTGAAGAGTTGAGGGATATCCTCCGGTCGCCAATAGCCACGGCGGAAGTCAGGGAGCGGTTTAACAACGAATATAATAACGATCTCTTCAGTCGCCAATAACCACTGTGAAGAGTGTGAGGAAAATCCTCCGGTCGCCAATAGCCACAGCGGAAACGGTACAACGATTACAACAACGGTTTATTCCGGTCGCCAATAGCCACAGCAGAAACGGTACAACGATTACAACAACGGTTTATTCCGGTCGCCAATAGCCACAGCGGAATTCAGGATTGCCCAGGTCGCCAATAGCCACTGCTGGTAATGTAAGGAAAGAGGCCAGGTGGAAAAAGGTGTCGGTACGACCGATCGGTGCGGCTTATATTCTGTTGTCTTATCGGTCGAGTGCCCCTACTTCTCGGACTTGCGCGGTACCTCGCTTGTTTCAGTATGTGGCTGACGGCGCCGCTGGACGGTTCGTTACAACAAATAATGATGAAATAATTCCTACCTGTGATGCTAGAAATAATTCAGTTTTTATATTTGATGATGTTGTCGGAAGTGAACAAAATAAAATTTGAGAATATTTTAGTATGGGACGACATAAGAATATCGATTGTTTTTATTTGTGTCAAACTTACACACGAATTCCAAAACAATTGATACGTGACAATGCAAATGTGATTGTGGTTTTTAAACAAGATGAACATAACCTAAAAATGATTTACAATGAGAATGTCGAAAGCGATATGACTTTTCAGATGTTCAAAAATATATGTAGAGAATGTTGGAAGGAACAATATGGATTCTTAGTAATAATGAAAGATGAAACTAATGGACGATACCGTAAAGGTTTCGATTGTTTTATTACAATACCAACAACATATAAATAAAGCTCATATGTAAATCATCTATTTATTCTCAAGTTAACAACAGTCATGTTAAGTCAACAACAGAAACAAGTCAAGAAGAAATTGATTGAAGCAGCCAGTAGTGTTCGAAAAAAATTCAAACAATTAAAATCTGAACAAAATAAACAAAGTGATGCATTAAATAAATTTTTTGAACCAATCAAGACACCGCTCGACGAATTAGTAATTGAAAAAAAGTCGAAAAAAAGGAAAGAAGATGTAATAAAAGGGGAAAATGAAATTAAAAAAGAACCAATAAATCAACAAGATTTTTCCCCATTTATACCAAAAAAAGAATATATTTATAAGAAGGATGATGATGATAATAAGGAAGATGAGATATTTGTAAATAACACTCAATATCCTCAAATTGCGCAACCGTATATTCAAAAATTAATTAATAAAGATGAATCCATTACAAAAAAAATTCGTTATGAGAAGACAACGAATGAAATAATCATAGGAAATACAGTTCTACAAATTGGAAATAATGGTAATTTGAAAGTGTTAGATCAAGAATTTGAAGGTACAGAAGGATTGTATGCTTTGGTTTTTCTAAAGGACATCCCAACTGTACAATTTACAACTGAAGATCGTGAAGCATATAAGAAGATTATCAATATAACAAATTTATACCGTAAAAAATATGAAAAATCAGGTAAAATACAAGCAGATAGATCAACAAAATATATGAATATAGTTAAAACATTATTGGATTCAACAACAAGTGGGCGTGGTCAATATTTACAATTTAATCGTAAACCAATTGAATATGTTTATTGGGATGATCCAAATGAATTAGTTTCTCGCTTAGCATTGTTGTATGCATCACGTAGTGCTGGAAACAATTCTCATCATAACGAAATTATTGCTATTGAAGAAGAATTACGTGAAGCTGGTGTAATTTATTAGACAATATGTCTCTATACGTCGATATACAAGGATTCCGTCTACCAAATAATAAATTCCTACCTAAAGAACTGGCCACTTATGATGGAAATAAGATAAGTCATTTTATCTTTAAACCACCATATTGTTTCAATGTACTGTCACTGGAATGTAAGAAACAAGCCCATTGGTTAATTAAAAATTATCATGGTTTAAAATGGGAGGACGGTTTTGTAGATTCAATGGAATTTGGTAGAATTATTAATCGAGTGACCTTGGGATATAGGAATATTTTCGTAAAGGGATTGGAAAAGAAACAATTTCTTGAAGACTTTCTTTATATAACATCAACAGTTCAAGAATTACCTGAACAACTACGCCTTCATAAATCTGAACCTACTTGTATGTTTCATTCAATTTCAAATTGTATGTGCGCTCTAACCAATGTTATTGCATTGTATGAAAATTTTGAATAAAAAAAAAGCAATAAATTTTGTTGGTTTCATTTCAATTCTATTTAGTATCATTATGAGTATCGACAAATTTGGACGTGCCTGGAAGAGAAAATTTGAAGTTAGTGAAAATCCCGTTTGGTATAATTTATATAGTCATACAAGTGATGGGAATCTTGACTTAAAACATCACCGAATATGTAATTTACATGATGGTATAGATATGAATGATTGCTGCACTAAAGGTTATGTTGATAAAAAGAAACAAGAAATTAAAAAACATATTAATTCTACATTGATGCAGAATATTGAGAAACTAAATCAAACAATAGAGGAAAATCAAATCAAACTTGACGATCTAAATAAACTATATTTAACAAATATAGACACTGTTAAAAGTCAAATACAAGCTAATTTTCAAAAATATCAACAATTAGAAGAACTATTATCGAATAACTCATCAAAAATTCAATTATTAACTAAAAGAATTAGGAAACTTGAAAAATCATACACATCTTCAAAGCATATTACACCAACTTCAACAACAACAACAACATAAACAATGTCTAAAGAACAAGTTGTGAATGAATTGTTTAAGCCGGCAGGTAAAAATTTTTCACGTCGTCATACAATTATTAAAGGACTTGATGATTTGTGGCAAGCTGATTTAGCTGAATTTGGTCAATATGCTAAATATAATAATGGACATAAATTTATTTTAGTAGTTATAACCAACACTTTGTGTTCTCCCGTTGCTCAGTATCCAGGAGCGATGGATGGGTTCGTTAGGGGTTCTTTTGGGTTTTAAAAATAGCTGTTAAAGGGCGCCACCACGATTTATAAAATTGAAAGAATCCCACAATCGTGGAATAGGATTCCGTTAAACCAAATAACGTCGAAATCAAACAATTTAATGATTAACAAAAAAATAACAAGTGGAAGTGAAATATACCACTCTAATAATGTGGTTTAATTTAGAGGTTTATTATACTAAATGAGTTCGAACTCGTTTAAATTTAGATAATTTATAAAATTAATGAAAATGATTTTTAAAATTTAATACCAGGTTCTTTGATTATCAATCACACAGGAGATACGCGATACAAGGTCACATACCTTAGATAAATCCTGTGTGACTGGACAATTTAACAAAGAATTAGCAAAAATTGAAACCAAAGAGAAAATATAATAGTCAATTAACGAAACGTTCAAAATAATACAAATTATATTATTGAACGGATAATGATCTTAGCGAAACGCAATTTGCATAGAAAATAAAAAAACAGTCTCGTAGGACGTAGGCAAAAGTACGTTAATAGAAACATTAAATAAAGATTAAACTTATCGTTTTCGATGCCACGGTACGATGATGTAATCCACGCCACGCCACTGGATGAGTGAAACGCACGGTATCAGGAACGACGAAGGAAATACCCTACGTTGAATGCAGCCAATTACGCCACTGAATGAGCGATAGTACCCGTACTGGATGAATAACGCCAAAAAATGCTTGTGCAAACCAAAAACTCCGGATTTATTCCAGGTCTCTAAAGATACCCCTAAACAATCGAATTAGAACCCCAAAGAATGAATTTGAAAAGAAAATATTACCTTTCTCCGGGGTATTTAACGATATCGAAAATATTCCACAAAGGAATCGGTACGGTAAATCTCAATTATTAAATTGAAAAAAAACGAAACGTAAACGAACGTCTGACCAATTCAACGTTGAAAAGGGAAGTGAACGCTACAAATTCTGGGTACTGAAAACGTGATTGCGCACAGTTCAAAACGACACCGTGTTCATAAACGCCGTTAGTACTAGTAATTAAGGGCGAAAATAGAATAAACACAATAAACAACGCCGTTTTGGCTAACCGAGTACCGGAAATGAAAAAGGCAAGGTACTGCAATACCGACAATTATCAGGTTGTTTAAAAATTGTTATCACCTCAACTAAAAATCAAAACATCCCCAAACAGCGAAAGATGGTCGAAAACAGAAAAGGGAAAGTAAGTAGACCAAATGAAATCAAATTGACGATAATCAAATGGTACCGTTGATCCCCCGATACGTACAATATTAAAAAGGAAAGGAAAAGGTAGAGAGAGACCTTCAGTTTCGGGAGCCCAGAGCTTAAGAGGGAAGGAAAGAAAAGGAAAACTCCATTAAGCGGGTTATATCCCTACCTCTGAAGGTCTACTGCTGAAAGAAGAAGAAACAATAAAGAAAAGACAGGATAAAGGTACGGGACACTGCAGCAGAGACAGTGTGAAGGTTGTTATAGCACACCCTCAAGAAGCTGAAATGGCCCTCAGAAAATCAAGGGTTGGATGGTTGCAAGGACAACGAAAATGCCACCCTGCAACCAATAGAACAGCCTACATCTTATAGATATAGGACCTAATCCGGAAAAACGAAGAACGACACGAGATACATCAAGATGTCCAAGCATCCATCTAAAGCGGTAAGAGAAAAGAAACGGTACGGTACGGTAAATAGATGAACACTCGAAACATCCCGATATAAACGACATATCGCTCTTCTAGTAACGTCAGATGGTGACGTAAATGGTACCCAAGCAATTAGTAGGACCCTATGGCCTCCTACTCCAGCCAATTTCTCCCAAAAGAAGGAAAATCAGAGCTCCGAACAAAAACGGAAATAAAAGCTATGGAAATGGAACATTTTAATGTTACATATACCCTCTTCCTTCAAAAAGAAAAAGATGAATACAACGTGAAATCTTTTTCAAAGACAAGAGAGCAGAGAGTTTGCATGCCTGAAATATGGCATGGAATAACAGGTAGGTTCCAGAAGGAAAACAATTTCAGTGATTATCTTGAACCAATGAAAATGACTACATTCCACTGTTATTACAAAGTTTTATTAGTTTGTAAAATTGTATCTTTTTAAATAAAGATAATAAGTGCCATCGGTGTCAGCTCGTTCAGCCTCTCCTTATTAAAATTTCCAAAAGACTAGGAAAATAAATTTTAACTCAAATAATTTAATGAGAAATTTATGGAGGAGAAATTTTCCTTTACGTTATTCACAGATAGTGTTTATCATTCCAAAAAAAGGAAGAATTTTGTATAATCCGCGATATAAAGAAAAGAAATTTACGGGAAGATGACGATGACTCATTGAATTCACTGATGAAACATTCGATTCAACCTATCAAAGAGAAACTCAATAAGGGATACGAATAAATTCCCAGTTGCTGATTTTAAGATTTAATAATTTTGTTCGATGACACTACTATTATTTTGTAAATAGTGTCTTTTTCTTTTATTACAGGTATAGATCGAGGATTATTGTTGATTTAAATAAAAATTGTAGATTAACAAAAGGAAATTAAAGAGCTACATCCCAAGAAGGAAGAAAAGTAGGAGGTTAGAGCACCGCACATTCTGACTACTTGCGGAGGTCGTGGGAATTATATATTCGCAGTTAAAATTTTGAATGGTATAAGTACTTGGATGAGTGGTCGCCTTAGAACAGAATAAAACAGAAAATCGGTAAAAATGACACAATCGGGAAAAGAAAAAGTCCATTCAGCGAAACCACTCATAACTGCGAACATATATTATAACCTTTAATTAGAGACGATATCAGATTCGTCATCCGAGAGATCAGAAGTTCCACGGAAAGGTTTTAGATCTTTAATATGCCAAGACCCAATATTAATTCCCCTGTCATCGACAAGTTCATAAACCAATTTGGATAATTTTTTACGTACAGTACACAGAATATACCGAGGAGCTAATTTTTGCGAGAAATTTTTGACGGCACTGGATAACACTTTATTGCGTTTCCAAACCTTATCGCCAACGAAAAATTCAACATCCCGTTTCCGGAGATTATATACTTTAGCGTTCCGATTATATGCTTTATGTAATCGATTAATTACCACTTCAAAAATTTCTCGAAGATGTTCCAAGTCCTTGGCATAGTCCTTACGACTGTAAGCTTTTAAAGACTCGGGGGTTTGATGGATTTTACCATAAAATTCTCCCGAGCAAGGGATGACACGGCCAAAAGTTAAAAAGGCAGGACTAAATCCTGTAACTTCACTAACAGAAGTACGAATGGCATAACCGATTTTATGTATTTCACTATCCCATCGTTGATGGTTCTTGTTGATATAACTTCGAATTGCAGTCCCAATGATACGATTATAACGTTCTGTGGGATTAGCCTGCGGATGATATATAGCTAGAAACCATATTTTTTGGACATGGAAGGATTTACAGGAATCGACAAAATCTTGTCCAATAAATTGTTTACCATTATCAACAAGAATAAACTCGGGCACTCCTTAAACTAGAAAAACTTGGTTCACCACGTATTGAGTGATGCCGGAACTAGTGGCTTTTTTAAGGGGATGCAAAATAACATATTTGGTAAACCAATCGACAATAACCAAAAGATACGAAAAACCGTTTTTAGAACGAGGTAGTGGTCCTATTAGGTCCAGAGAAATGACCTGAAACGGAAATTTTACAAGTTTTTCCTTACCCATCAAGCCAGCTTGACCCACAGTCGGGGCTTTTTGAGATTGACAAGTCTCACAGGTGGAGACATAACGATAAATAGCACGTCGCATTTTAGGCCAGTAATAATTAAGGCTCACCCGAGAAAGGGTTTTAAAATAGCCCAGATGAGCTGCGGTAGGAACGTCGTGGCAAAGCTTTATAACTTGAGTCCTTTGACTCTTAGGAACTAACAATTTCCATTCCGGAACATTACTCGAAAAATTAATTTTACACGGTAAAAATTTGAAAATGAACCGTCCCTGGACCTTCCATCCGGGAAAACTATCCGGCTTGTCTAAGATTCGATTACGTAACCGAGCATACTCGGTATCGACTTTATCGTCGATAGTGACATCAAGATAAGAATTTGAAACATCCGTGATAGCGGCGATTTCCTTAGAAACTCGAGATAAGGCATCAGGAACGATATTAAATTTTCCTTTCCGGTGTACTAAATCGAAGGAAAATTGGTTCAGGCGGACTCGCCATCGAGCAAGTTTACCTGCGGGATCTTTCATACGATGCAGCCACAATAAAGAATAATGATCTGTAATGATGATGAAATGAGTACCCTCGACATAAGGACGAAATTTTTCCACAGCAAAGACTACCCCCAGACATTCTCGCTCTGTCACACTATAATTTTGTTCAGCGCGATTGAGTGTCCGGCTGGCATAAGCGATAACACATTCGTTACCATCGATAGTTTGGGTGAGCATGGCTCCAAGACCCAAATCAGAAGCATCGGTATGAATGACAAAAGGTTTGGTAAAATCAGGACTGGCGAGAACCGGAACTGAAACAAGAGCTTGTTTAATTTCTCGAAAAGCTTTGTCAGCCTCCTCAGTCCACTCGATAGGTTGACGTTTCTTCTTATTTTTAAGAAGTTTACGAATAGGTGCCATCCGGGAAGAGAAATGTGGAATAAATCGACGATACCACGAGCACATGCCCTCAAAACGTTTGATTGAGGTAGCATCGGTAGGAACAGGATAATTAACCATGGATTCGATCTTAGAAGGATCTGTACGCAAACCAGAAGAATCAACAATATACCCCAAGTATTTTAAAGACGTTTGGAAAAAATGACATTTGTGCATATTAATGGTAAAATGGGCCTCATTCAATCGTTGAGCAACCACACGTAAGAGTTCGACATGTTCATCGAAAGTTGACGACAGAATTATGAGGTCGTCTAAATAAACGAAAATGTGTGGTTCAAACTCAGGACCAAATAATGCATCCATCAATCGTTGTTGCACTTGGGGTGCGTTACAAAGACCAAAAGGAAGAACGTTAAAATGAAACAAACTACGACCGGGTACAGCGAAAGCAGTTTTCTCTTTAGACTCGTCGTCCAAAGGAATCTGCCAAAAAGCTTGCTTTAAATCAATTGAAGAGAAGTACTTTGCATTACGCAACAAACTCAAAATTCGGTCGACTATAGGCAGGGGATAATTATCCTTTTTAGTGACTTTGTTCAATTCTCGGCCATCAAAACATAATCGAAAATCACCGGAGGACTTTTTAACTAGCAAAATATTAGAAGACCAAGCACTACTAGAGGGTGCAATAATATCGTCTTCCAACATCTGATCGATTTGTTTGTTGATTTCTTTTAGTATATATGGTGACCACCAAAACTGTCTAGCTTTAAAAGGTTTAGCTTCACCGGTATCGATATGGTAAACCATTTTATTGGTTCTACCAAGTTTTCCATCACGAGCGAGAGACTGAAAAATATTATAGATGGAATCGATAGATTTCTGTTGTTGAACAGAAACTTCCAAAGAATGGGACTCACATTCGGCAACCTCCACTGGTCTTTTATTTAAGAAATTAAACGTAGAATCTGAGAAATCAATTTGCACTTGAAACAACCGACAGAAATCACTGCCCAAAATTAAATCATGTTGAACCGAAGGCACTATATAAATGAGAATCTTCCTGGTTACATTATCAACGGACATCGGTACCTCGACGGAATACAGGATGTTTTGTGATTTCCCATCAGCTGTTCTAAGTGTGTGATTTAATGAACGATATTTATTGACTCTCAATTTGGAAAAAAGAGGCTCTAGGATGTGGACACCATTTTTACCCAAAATGGTACAACAAGACCCCGAATCGACTAAAGCTTCGAATTGAACATCGAAGACACGGACGGTAAGAAAAGGACGATTATCGCGATCCTTAGGAAGGAAAACAGAAACAAGCTCACGGGAGGATTTGGGAGTACAGAAATTACTTATGGTATCTAACCAGCGTTTCCAATCGTGAGGATCGAATTTAACAGGCGTATCAGAGGACGAAACGGTATGATTCGAACGAGGAATCCCGGCCGTAAATTTAGGTAGGAACGTGACACGACCGCCTATCCGCGTTCAAATTTGGCGTTTCCCGGACGAAATTTGGGACACGAATTTACAGTTACATCAGCAGTACCACAACGATAACAAAATTTCTTCTTCGCCTTTGAACACTTGGAATAGCCGTGACCCACTTCTCCACAATTCCAACAAGAAGCTGTTTTGGGTTCTCTCACTACCGTAGAGACAGCCGCGTTAGAAGTGGAAGGTCGATTGAGAGGGTTACTAGAAGGCGGTAACGAAACAGAATTTTTGGTAGAAACGGTAGATTTCCTTCGCAATTCATAAGCGACATCTAGTTTCTTACATAACTCAATCAATTCATCAATGGTATCGATGTCTTCCAAGGCCAAAGCCGATATATAATAAGGCAATAAATTTCCTCGAATAATTTTTAATTTAGCTGATTCATTTAATGGAACCGCCAATCGATTAAACAACGTGTTCATTTCAGCAACGAAAATTATTATAGTCTCATTCCGGCGTTGTTTACGAGCCTTTAACTCATCCATGAGTTTATCATCGTGATCGATAGGAAGAAAAGAACGTTTTAAAAGAGTCTCCAGAGAAGACCAATCAGTTACCTTAGAACGAATCGATTTATACCAGACTTGGGCGGAATCGGAAAAAAGATCAAAAGCTGAATTACACAGCTCGGACTCGGAAACGTTTCGCGCAACCTAATAATCTTTAACTTTCTCAATAAACTCAAGAACGTCACCTTTCCATCGAATTTAATACCTCATTTATAAACAGGAACGGACTTGAAAGAAGGACTTGCGGCTTCAGGACCCGCAGAATCACGGTGAGAAAGATTTAAAGCACGAAAAGAAACGTCGGGATTGACAGGCTCCATGCATTTATCCAAAACGTCGCTTTCAAGTTCAAGGCAAGTACCAAGCCAAGACTCAATGATTTCGCGAATGTGAGTACCATTATCGGCGTTAACGTCATACGTTACACGAGAGATTCTTTTTGAAATGTGCGCAATACGTGAACAAATCCGGCGAATATTATCATCCTTAACGTTATAAACAGTTCGCTCATCCAGCTCCATAATAGCAGTGGTTATACCTTCTAAGGTACGGTTAATAATATCAACCTCGGTATCCCAAGTAAATTTGGGATCGGGGATAATTTCAAGTCCCTTATCCAGTGCGCGTTGCAAAGTCTTAATTCTACTAGACCGCGTATTTTTTGCACGTAACTTCCTGATTCGCAGCTCATAATCAAGCTGATCATCAAGAAGAAATCTAGCATGGATCGTATTAAAATCATTATCCATTTTACAAAAAAAATTATTACAGTCAAATAATGAAACGATAAAGAAACGGCAAAGCCAGCTATTCTTAAAAACCTTCCCCAATATAATTAACGATTGATGATTGGAAACAATAAAGTCGAGCCCCACGTTCAGGGTGCCAAAAATTATATAACCAACACTTTGTGTTCTCCCGTTGCTCAGTATCCAGGAGCGATGGATGGGTTCGTTAGGGGTTCTTTTGGGTTTTAAAAATAGCTGTTAAAGGGCGCCACCACGATTTATAAAATTTATAGAATCCCACAATCGTGGAATAGGATTCCGTTAAACAAAATAAAATTGAAATCAAACAATTTAATGATTAACAAAAAAATTACAAATGGAAGTGAAATATACCACTCTAATAATGTGGTTTAATTTTCTATTATGCTAATAGAGTTCGAACTCGTTTGAAATTTAGATAATTTATAAAATTAATGAAAATGATTTTTAAAATTTACTACTAGGTTCTTTGATTATCAATCACACAGGAGATACGCGATACAAGGTCACATACCTTAGATAAATCCTGTGTGACTGGACAATTTAACAAAGAATTAGCAAAAATTGAAACCAAAGAGAAAATATAATAGTCAATTAACGAAACGTTCAAAATAATACAAATTATATTATTGAACGGATAATGATCTTAGCGAAACGCAATTTGCATAGAAAATAAAAAAACAGTCTCGTAGGACGTAGGCAAAAGTACGTTAATAGAAACATTAAATAAAGATTAAACTTATCGTTTTCGATGCCACGGTACGATGATGTAATCCACGCCACGCCACTGGATGAGTGAAACGCACGGTATCAGGAACGGCGAAGGAAATACCCTACGTTGAATGCAGCCAATTACGCCACTGAATGAGCGATAGTACCCGTACTGGATGAATAACCCCAAAAAATGCTTGTGCAAACCAAAAACTCCGGATTTATTCCAGGTCTCTAAAGATACCCCTAAACAATCGAATTAGAACCCCAAAGAATGAATTTGAAAAGAAAATATTACCTTTCTCCGGGGTATTTAACGATATCGAAAATATTCCACAAAGGAATCGGTACGGTAAATCTCAATTATTAAATTGAAAAAAAACGAAACGTAAACGAACGTCTGACCAATTCAACGTTGAAAAGGGAAGTGAACGCTACAAATTCTGGGTACTGAAAACGTGATTGCGCACAGTTCAAAACGACACCGTGTTCATAAACGCCGTTAGTACTAATAATTAAGGGCGAAAATAGAATAAACACAATAAACAACGCCGTTTTGGCTAACCGAGTACCGGAAATGAAAAAGGCAAGGTACTGCAATACCGACAATTATCAGGTTGTTTAAAAATCGTTATCACCTCAACTAAAAATCAAAACATCCCCAAACAGCGAAAGATGGTCGAAAACAGAAAAGGGAAAGTAAGTAGACCAAATGAAATCAAATTGACGATAATCAAATGGTACCGTTGATCCCCCGATACGTACAATATTAAAAAGGAAAGGAAAAGGTAGAGAGAGACCTTCAGTTTCGGGAGCCCAGAGCTTAAGAGGGAAGGAAAGAAAAGGAAAACTCCATTAAGCGGGTTACATCCCTACCTCTGAAGGTCTACTGCTGAAAGAAGAAGAAACAATAAAGAAAAGACAGGATAAAGGTACGGGACACTGCAGCAGAGACAGTGTGAAGGTTGTTATAGCACACCCTCAAGAAGCTGAAATGGCTCTCAGAAAATCAAGGGTTGGATGGTTGCAAGGACAACGAAAATGCCACCCTGCAACCAATAGAACAGCCTACATCTTATAGATATAGGACCTAATCCGGAAAAACGAAGAACGACACGAGATACATCAAGATGTCCAAGCATCAATCTAAAGCGGTAAGAGAAAAGAAACGGTACGGTACGGTAAATAGATGAACACTCGAAACATCCCGATATAAACGACATATCGCTCTTCTAGTAACGTCAGATGGTGACGTAAATGGTACCCAAGCAATTAGTAGGACCCTATGGCCTCCTACTCCAGCCAATTTCTCCCAAAAGAAGGAAAATCAGAGCTCCGAACAAAAACGGAAATAAAAGCTATGGAAATGGAACATTTTAATGTTACATAGTAATTGATTGTTTTTCCAAATTTCTTTGGACACAACCGTTAAAATCGAAAAATGCTAAAGATGTAACATCAGCAATGCAAGCCATATTGACAAGTAAACAGAAACGCAATCCAAAGAATCTTCAGACCGATCAAGGAAAAGAATTCTTCAACAAAGAATTTCAATCTTTGATGCAAAAGTTCAATATAAATCATTATAATACATATAGTGTGAAAAAAGCTTCAATTGCTGAACGTGTAATTAGAACTTTAAAGAGTAAATTGTATAAATTGTTTACAATAAATGCTTCATATAATTGGATAAAAATTCTCGATGACGTCACAAAAAATTATAATAATACAATTCACCGAACAATTAAAACGAAACCTGTCAATGTAAATAAAGATAATGAAGAGGAAATTCTTCAAACATCTTATAATCATTTGAAAAAATTTAGTGGTGGAAAATTCAAGATTAATAATCTTGTACGTATTAGTAAAATGAAGCATTTATTTGATAAGGGTTACACACCTAATTGGACAACAGAATTATTTAAAATTATAAAAATTAATAACACCAATCCTGTAACATATTTGTTAGAAGATTTACATGGTCAATTAGTCAGTGGATGTTTCTATGAAGAAGAATTACAAAAAACCTATTACCCTAGTATTTATTTAATTGAAAAAGTGCTTCACCGTAAAGGGAACAGATTATATGTAAAGTGGTTGGGATTTGATAATACTCATAATAGTTGGATTGATATTAAAGATATTACTTTAAAAGTAATCTATAGATTAAATTAATTCGTGTATAATTATAATATATGGTGGGGGACTTAATATAAAATAGGTCATTTTTCAAAATTAAATTCATTCTTTTTGTGAGTGTATGTGAGAAATGTATGAATTGCAATATTACATTATAGAAGCTAAATTGTTACTTTTAGATAATAAACTACATAGAAATGATAAATTCTTAATAAAAAATTTTTTAAAAAGGCTTGTGCCGTACGAACAGATGCAAGAGATTATAAATGAACATGGTATACATTTTGTAGATTGTCCTTGGTCAAAAAATAACGTTATTAATGGACCAGACACTTGTAATTGTTATTATACTCAAGATAGATTAAACTCTTTGAAAAATTTGATAAATAAAATAAAAAATTTGTGCAGTAGTAATAGTGGTAGTGATTAGATTACTATGTCGCAAAGTGCAGTAATTCTGCAGAATGCCCTTGATACAGAAAATGCAGTATCGTGTATTAGAAATTTAGTTAAAGTTAATCTATTGAAAATGAATCCCCTTCATCTAACCAATATATGGTTGAAGTTACCGGTATTTTATCAAAACGATGACGATTTAATAAACTTAATCATCTGTAAACAATATGGAATGAATGGTGAAAATACGCAACATAATCATCCATTTATAGTGTATTGTACCGCTTGTCAACTATACGATCATTTAAATGATTTTTCATTTCCTTTCCACGAATTATAAAAATGAAGGTTTTTTCAATAAAATGTTTTATTAAAAATGTAAATTGTTTTTATTTTCCGCTAAATATTATTATTATTTATTATTGCCTTTGCACTCTAATCTTCAATTCTATAACAACCCTTCTTTGTTGTTGTTGTTGTTGTTGTTGTTGCTGCTGTTATTGAAATTCAAATTGGCGCTCTTCCAACTCCCACTGATCGATATACAGTTGCCGTTGTTGTTGTTGTAATTCTTCCATTTTTTCTTTTACAATTTGTTCTCGTTGTCGTACTGGTTGTTTACAAAAATTTGAAATTAATGTAAATATGTAAAAGTTATAAATTAATACTTACGTTGTTCTTCTCTCCGCCACTTGTTTAAATTATATTCTTGCTCTCGTAACACTTCGACATATTTTTCTTTGGTGATCTCTTCACCTTTGAAAACTGTTTTAAGATATTTAATTAAAAATTAATTATAAATTAAATGTATGTTGTAAATGAATATGTACTTACTCATAATTTCTTCTAAAATCATTTCCTTTGGCTGTTGTTGTGGTTGTTGTTCCTCGTTTCTTCGCAGTTCAAACCACTTTCGGATTTCTTCGTCCAATTGTCGTTCTGGTTGTTATTTACAATAATTTGAAATTAATATAAATATGTATGTTATAAATTAATACTTACGTTGTTCTTCCCTCTGCCACCTCTTAAATTGACTCTCTATTAAATATTTATAATTCTCTTCTGTTATCTCTTGTCCTTCGAAAACTGTTTTATAATATTTAATATTATAATTATGTTTTAATTATGTTTTATAATAATTAATTATAAATTAAATGTATGTTATAAATGAATATGTACTTACATATAATTTGTTTTGAACTCATTTTTTTTTTTTAATGAAAATCTAAAATTTTTTTTGTTGTGTTCACTCGGGTGGATACTTCTTGAGTGTTTACTTAAATACTTATTACCAGATGCGAAGGAATAACTTCTTTTTCTAACGCAGGTAGTTGGGGTGGGTGGGTAGAAAGCTCGACATATTTTAAATGAATTGTCAAGAAAATTAAACAAGAAAAAACAATTTAAACGTGTATTGTTAAACGATAGTTTTAATGAATTAAAAAAATAAAAATGAACAGACGACTAAAAATTATCCTTAAAATAAATGTTTATTTACATGTTTACTTAGGTATTGTCATTTATAATTGTGTTAAGAATTCATATTATTGATGATACCCTAAATTATTTTCAAAAATTAGAAATTGTTATTAACATTAATGATGAAAACGATATCAACTTCTGAATAACAATTTAAATTAATATAAATTTTCTGACTAAGATATGTATTAATTTTTCTAGTTAATTAAAACTATCATTTAACTATACACGTATAAATTGGTTTTTGTTGTTTAATTTTCTTGACAATGTTTAAAATATTCATTTAAAATAAATATTTTCGCAAGTTGCGAAAATAAATACTGTAATTAGAAGTTGACTTAATCTTTTTTATTTTTATTATATAACATCTTTTAATATATCATATCTTATTTTGTCCACATAATGAATAAAATAAATATGTTGAACTTTCTACCCACCCACCCCAACTACCTGCGTTAGGAAAAGAAGATATTCCTTCACATCTGGCAATGAATTGTAAATTATTGTATTACTTTTGTTAGTATTTACAATAGACAAATTTCTTTGTTGAATCCTATCATAAAATTTGATTTATAAGTCTATTTTCTCTATTCCTACGAGCCGACTATACTTTATAACTAGAAAATCGTCACGTACGCTGTATATGACGGACACCGCTTCGTAGAAAGGTCTAAAATCGATATCCACTTGAAAAACACTTGAAGTATTTAGACTCTATTTCTTTTTAGTTTACAAATATTTATATTAGTGTGAGAAAAAGCCAAATTATCTTTTATGATTTATTTATTTATTAATAATAATTCTTTATATTTCTATAATCCTGTAAAAGAACATTATCAATTTTTTTATTTTAATTTGAATCTGATTCTGTGTCCTCAGAATCTTCAAAATAAATATAGGAATGTTTTTTTACTAAATATGTTTTATGAATGAAACGACTGCATTCCTCAAAATCTTGAACTGTAAATAAATATTCCTTAATACAAATATGACACCAATAATTAGAACATTCAATAAAGTCTTTAAAACTCTTAATTAAAATACATTCATGCCATGAAAATCTCTTGAAATGTTCCCTTTGATTTCTATCTAATTGATTTAATTTTAAATAACACGATTCACAAATATAAAAACGTTTATCTTTATAACAAAATCCAGTCGACTCAATACATATACGTTTCTTACCTTCAAAATAAGTTTGCCATTTTTGATTACAAAAAGTTAATATGAAATAAAAAAATGGAGTGCTAACAATATAATTCGAAGATCTTGTTGTAAGAAATAAATCATCCCAATTATCATCAAAAATATCAATTGTTTCTGGAATAAATGTTTCATCATTCATAATTAACCAAATTTTATCCCAAAAAACGGTATTCATATCGAATAGTATTGAATAAAATATTGTTGTCGGTAATATTTTCAATAAACCTACGATCTTCTTACAATTTTCTAAATTAAAGTTGTTTATAATGGATTTCTTGCACATTTCTTGTAAACTCTTCATCATTTAAGTAATTAGAAATGTAATTATTGACGAAAATTTGTTGTTTGTTCGTTTCCAATGTGTTGGTGGTCTCCGTCTGTAAAAAAAAATAACTCGTAAACAATTAAGTAAATGAAAAAGTATTTAACTTACAATTGTGTAGTCTTCTTATCTGCGTGACTGTTTTATTTTTCTAACACTATTCAATAATTTGAAATAATTTATTTTTAATTATTTCCGTCTTCTTCTTCTTTTATTCGGTAATGTCCCCAGGCTAATGTTGAAATTCCATCTGGTTGAATGAGTCGTTTATCATCGAAGTAACTAAGTGCGATTTTGTTTAAATTCTGTGTATAGATATTATGGAGGAGGGATCTGAACGTTGACATGATACCATAGAAAATCTTCTTTTTGTATAAACAATCGCGATAATCATCTAAACTTAAACCATTGATGACGGTCTTCTTAACACCTTTAGCTTTTTTAATTAATTTACTGTTTATTACATCGATTGAATACATTTTTGATCTTAAACCAATAAACTCTCTCATAATTTTTCCATTATTTTCATCTTTCATTAAACCAACAACTTTTTTATTTTTTAATAGTAAATTAAATGGATTGTTTATTTCATATTCAGATGTATCGAAACGATCATCAATGTCGTTTTTGATGTCATTATAAAAATCATCACTTTTTATGGTGTAAATCAATGAATCAGTATCCATATAATTCAAACATAACCGATCCGAAAATTTTGGTAACATATATTCATAGTGAAAATCGTACATTAACCATTTCGATAATTCCAATACAGTAAAACCAATGTAGATTGGCTTATCGTAACATGTTTTTATACGATTCAATTGAATCGCTACCATGTTCGATGTGAAATATGCTGCACTGTGAAAATTTGGCTTGGCGATTAGTGCACGTGCACCTAAACGTTTTCCATAATTTTCCCACTGACTAACCAGTTTAATATCCTTTCTTTTGTCTACATTTTCCATTGTTTTATCATAAACAGCATTATTTAACAATTTAAAAAAGTTCTTCTCGAATGTATTCTTAGCAATTGTACGATGATGAGTATTTAGATTAATGTATTGTTTTAACCAAGACGATTGTTTGAATGATAAACCGCGATGAATTTTTTTAATTTTCAATCCATGTTTAAGGCATTGTTGTAAATTTCTATAATGGATTATATATCTAGTTTTATCGGTTAGATCTGTAATTAGTTTACAGAATTTTGAATGTTTTACAATTTTATGCTCTGGACAAAACGGAAAGTCATTATGTTTATCGTGTAAATGATTTGGATATTCTAAGTCAACTTCAAAAATACAACCAGTATCAGATTCTTCGGGAATTTCCATTATATCAATTGTTTCAACGTTTTCGAGCCATTGGAAACCACCATAAGGTAATTGTTGTGACATCGCCCATCCATATAAATTATTCGCATCCAAATACGTTAGATATGAACTTGGTTTTGATGAATCATAATTTTCCATATATTTATTATTTGCTACAGAATGTCGATGTGAACATTGTGTAATGCCACCTCGTATACCTCTACGAATAAATGAATGCATATTGATGTCAGTTAATAATTCAATCTTAACTCCAGTATATTTCAACATAGCATCCCATGATAAACCAGGTGCAGTGTAGTAATGGCAGGGATCCAAATTGTATATTTTTCGACATACTTTTCGAAAATATTCAAATATGTCCGTCAACAACAAAACATCCGTAATCAAATATAATTTCAAATAATCCCATAAATTTTCACAATTAAATTGTTGCCATACTCGTTGTGCATGTTCATAATCTTCATCACTACAAGATTTCATTAAAAATCGACTGTTGAAATGTTCTTTTGATGGTAATCTTGTTTCTTCTAAACGCTCCCAACAATTAAAATACTCATACGGTAGCACGCCTTTTCTTATCAACAACTTGAATTGTTCATTATCATTGAAAACCATCTTGACAGTTTGAAAATCTTCAGGTGATAAATTTTGTGCTAGACTATCTAGACTAGATGACATAAATCTGAATGAGTCTAGAAATCGCAAATCAACTGTATCTTTTTCACTAACAGGAATTCGTTTTGATAAAGAAACATACAGTTCTTTGTTTAGTGGTATTAAATTTATATCACCCACAACTTTTTCCAATGATTTCACAAATAAATGACAATCATATCCAGAGAAATTATGGAAGAAAATTGGGAAAAATTTTGGTACACGATAACGAAGATTACATTTCTGATGTGCTGGCCCCCTGTATTTTCCAGTCAGATGACAATGATCCATTACTTTATCATCGTTATCGATAATTTTATTGCAAATATGACAGATGTTAGTTTCAAAATGTGTTTCCAGTTGTTCATCGTTTAAATCTTCCATTTCTTTTGGATTCATGATAATTTCATCATAAATTCGTTGTATATCTTGTACCAATGATTTGACAAATTGGTCTGCACAGTCTTCACCTTTATAAACTTGCAATTTATTCAAATTCTGATCGAACGAACATTTGATATAATAAGCAAAAGCACATGGGATGTGTTCTTGAATATTTGTTGTTGAAGAACTGGAAGGATTCGGTGAACATGTATCGATATCTTGTAAAATACATTCAAAATCGGCATAGATTACAAATGGAACTTCCATTTGACGTTCACAGTTTTTAAATTCCACTATGGAATTTTCAGGTGTTGGCATGATCGTTACCATTCGATTGCACTCGTTTTTGTGAATTGAAAATTGATCTTCTGAATGAAAATGTAACAAACAAAAATTGCAAACAAAAATTTTACTTTTATGTTTGGTAATGGTAGTTCTTATTAATCTCGATATATTCTTAATCCAAACGTAATGACTTCGCTCATCCTTTTCCAACAATAATAAATTGATATGTTTGTTTTTTTCCAATTTAGTGCAATACAACGGACCAATTATTTGATTGTTTTCGAGTCCAAATACATTAACACTGTGTTGTGGGTTAAAGTCTTCAAATATTTTGATGTCTTTCACTTTCAACGGAAAATCTAAATTACCAAATTCTAGTTTGATACCATTTTTCAAAATAATAGTATCCAATTTAATGTCTTCAATATCATATGATCGCGGTCTATCTGCATGATCATCGACAGGGTACAAAGCAGAAATAATCGACCATTTAAAACAAAATTCATCGTCATTTTTAACATTAATACAGGCGTGTTTATTTTGGATTTTTTCAGGTAACTGTAAATATTGACTTGCTCCCCTCAATGGTTTATATTGATTTATATTGATTTCTAAATGAGTTATTTTAGTTAATGCCCAGCCACTATCTCGTTCTTGAAATTCATTCATTTTTGTTCGTATTTTTGCCAACATTAATTGATAATTTGATTGGATCTCATCTTCATTCTGTACCAACATCATTTTTGTGTTGAAACTTTTAACTGAGTGTTGTTCTGTTTCAACAGAGTGTTGTTCTTCTGATTTTTCTTTCATTTGTACATAATCAGCAAATAGTTCCAAGTTAAATTTAAATAATTTATGTTGTAGTAATTGTTGTTTAAGTTCGGATATTACATCCTCTTCTGATGATTTGAAAAAATCTTCTATGTTCAAATTAAACAAGTCACAATTTTCATAAATATACGTTTTAATTCTTTCTTGAAAACTACTTTTAACTACTTTCAATTTAGACGAATACGTTTCGGCGGATTTCAATCGATGGCTTAAAGTACGTATATGACACAACCATTTATCAACAGGAATATCTGCTGAACATAGGTGACGCCTTTCAGTTTCAATTACAGGTTTCTTGTATACTAAAAAAATTGAAAACAATAAGTTGAAAAGACCACCTGGAAGATTTGATAAGACTTACCTGCTGCTGCTGACGAATGGACTCGTTTTGTGTGTCGATCTAATGAATCTTTCCTTGCAAACGATTTACCACAAATATTACACGACACTTGTGTTTTAGGCATTTTTTCTCTGATATTGTTCAATACTTTCAACGAAATAAACAATGAACTGCAGTTAACTTATTTTTTCACAAACGATAATACCACAAAGTCACTTGATTATAAAATCAACAGCAAACTGTGTTTAATGTTATAAATTGAATTTCGATAATCTTCTACTGAATTCTAACAATTTCCTCTCCGCACTTCTTGAGAATATTACACGGAAGTCAAATAAAATCCAATAAAAATGTCTAGACAGTCCTCTCTCTAGGTCTCTTTAGGATATTAGAAATCTACATTAAAATATCGATAATTTTAGGAAAAAGTTATCCCATTTCCACACACTTCTTCTTTCTTTGTCTATCACCTAATTATTAGCAGGAAAGTCAAATCAAATCAACAAGAACGTCTATGTTTATGTTATCTCATCTAGTCTATACACTTGAAGAAACGCTATTTGATCAAAACAAGGTCAAATCAAATCAACAAGAATGTTTATGTTTATGTTATTTCATCTAGTCTAAAATCATCCTCCTTCCCCACTTTTTTTGTTACGAATAAGTAACAAATTATAATCGACGTTAGTTACTTAATTACAGCAGTGAGATACAGTTCGTATTTTAAAATGGCAACAGTACCATCAACTTTAGTGATTTATACCAACGATAAAATCAATTTACCTACGAAAATGCTACATATAATTGTGAAACAAATTTTCCAGTAAGTAAATTTTCAAATTTTATTCAAACAATTATTGCATTAAATAAAATTTAAGATATGGTGTAAAATCGATCACTGTTAAGGGAGATCGAATTATGATGACGTTAAATTATACACCCAAGAGTATTACTTTAATAAAAAAATTCGGGAATTTACCTGTAAAGTACATGAAGGTGAATGTTGAAACATCAGAAGAATTCGATATATTAGAGAAGGCCGTAAAAAGATTCAAATTCAACATGTTAGAAGAAGAAGAAGAAGAGGTTAATAAAATGGCAATTGAACTGAATCAACAACAACAACCGATTGAAAGTGGAAGCCAATAAATGAATTAATAATAAAAAAAATCAAACGTTTAATGTAGTTTATTAGAAAACATAATTAAACATAAAGAAAAAAAATACAATTTATTTTTCCTTTCCATTATCTTCGTTATCATCATCATCATCATCGACAACGTTATCATATTCGTTAAGTTTATACTTTTCCACTATTTCCTTAGGAAGATGATGCTTTATGCCACGAACAAATTCTCTTGCATCACAATTTTCAATTAAATCGGAAATTGTATCTTCTAAACTTTTTTCACCATTTAAATATAATTCGCAGACTTTTTCAGCTTTTTCATATTCTTCTGATTTTTTATTTAAATATTCAGGATCCAATGGCTCTGAACTTCGACAATATACCTTTTCATGTTCAACATCAAAAAGTAAATCACTGAACACCTGTTTCAAATAATCGATTGATGAACGAGTATCAACCCTTTCTGGGTAACAAGAATATGCCATCCACATTCTAAAAAATATATACATATTGAATGAAATTTAAACACAAAAAAAAAAACAACTTACCTGTACAACAATTTTTACGACAATAATTATTTATATTCAAAAAATTCGTAACTTTCAAACTACGCATGCGCAATTGTCTGATAGAAAACATGCGCAGTAATCTAGTCCAGCCTAGCCTAGCCCAGCCTAGACTTGACATAAGGATAGAAAGCATTTCAAATTTCCCACCAAAAGAAAAATTGCGGTTGGCAAACCTGTTTGTCATCAAATTTGGGGTTGGTAACAGTGTGTGTGTGTTTCCAAATGTCAAATAGCGCACGCCGCGCTACATTTAACTGACACATCTGTCAATTTTTTTTTCTTTTTAATTTCCCACCAATTTATCAAATGTCAAATAGATGGCGCGCGCGTATTTAAATGACACATCTGTTAAATTTTCAAATTTCCCACCGTATTTTTCAAATGTCATATACAGGGGCGGGGGGCTAATTTTCAAATTTCCCACCTTATTTTTCATATGTCATATATCGGGGCTACATTTTTCAAAATTCAAATTTCCCGCCTTATTTTTCATATAGGGCGGGACTACAAATTCAAATTTCCCGTCAATCGGGGGGCTGCAAATAGTTGAGGAGATTTGGCAACTCGCAATACACATCCGGCAAAACAAGGGTTGCCTACACTAGGCCAAAATTCAAATTTCCCACCAATTTCGTCATTTCCGGTTAAAATTGAATTTGGTGCGCCTGGAGAGTAGGCAACCAAACGTACTCCCACCGCAACTTCCGGTCCAGAAGCCCCATATTTATACTACTGACATTGCTTACCTTTCTATAATGGCGATTTCACTAATCTTGTTTATTGATGCAGTAACCATCGTAAGTTAGCATAGCACCACATAATAAAAATGGTAATAGATATTTTCAAATCTTTAATTTTTTTAATTTATTACTTTAAGCATTTCCGAGTGCCCAAAATTTTGTATATACCTCGGGACTAAAGTGCTTTCTTTCGTCCTTCGAGGGGCTATTGCCCTCTGGACTTACGTCCACCGGGCAATAAATTTCCACTCTCGGGACAAAATGACGGCGCTTTAGTCCTTTGCTATATAATATACTATGATTCGCATTTACAGCAAATATAGTCTTTGGTTTATTGGATGTTGCTGCAATCTGCATGCACCCAAGAACCGCAAGATCGACACCGCCACCCGACTTCATTTTTTAAACTTGTTCCTACGTTACAGTTTATAAATTTTTCATTGTCACCTTCTCTCGATGTTCCCATATTCTTTCTATCTTTTTTCGTTTTTTTACTGCTTTCGATTATTTTATTTTTTTGAAGCATTTTTGTGTGGTGTGTTGAATTCTAATTCAAAGTCTGATTTTCCACTTATATAATCGCTCAGTAGTATAAATATGTACCTTCCCGACCGGAAGTGCCGGAGCAGTAGGAAATGACGTGTATAGGTGGTTGCCTAACTGTCTGGGGTATGTATAGGCGGTTACCTATATGTCGGATGTGTATAGGTGGTTGTCTAACTACAAGGGGTGTGTATATGTGGCTGCATAGGGCCCTAAATGTCGCCCCTACCTGTAGCCCCCTAAACATGGCGGGAAAATGCTACCAACCAAAATTCTCCACAGTGTTGCCAACTGTAATTTGACAGATGGCGGGAAAGCTGTAGACAACAAACAAGGTTGTAAACAACATATGGCGGGAAAGTTGTTAACAATAATCAAGATTAGCCTTGTTTGTTGTTAGCAAGTTAACCTCAATTTGTGGTTAAATTGCGCATGCGTTACGAAAATTAGAGGGAGATTTGAAATTCCATTTAAGATTAAAAGTAAATATCACTCTTTTGATTGAATTTTTTATTTATGTAAAATATTTTATAAAGTTATTCATTATAATCGTTTAATAATTAAAAATTTACATAATTAGACGTTGTTGAAATTATTAAAACTTAATTTGATGATGATAACGCAGATTCTGTTGACGAGGCACTTATTAATTTACCATACATCCATCGTTCTCTAATATAATAAAATTTAGAGAATTGATGACAGTTTCGGCAGATTCCATTGTCTAAGATTCGCAATCCATAACAATCTGAATCCCGTTGATCGTAGAAGGCACCCCTTCTTTCATCATGATCCCATTTGTACACCAGTTTTTTATGTTGACACAAACTGCACACTTTATATTCATAAATATCCATATTTAATTATAAAAATCTTTATCAAAATTGTACAATGTTCAAATATAAATTCAGAACAGCGACTGTAAGTACAACTACATTTTTCTGCTTATTTATACTTGAAAAGATAGCCTCTCAAGAGAAGTGGAGGTGGAATTTCGCCTTGACAACGATAAAAGTGGTTTTCGCACGCATTCTTTATCTTATCACTCAAATAAAAACGAAAAAAATTAAAAACAAATTAATTAGGTTTTTGATATCTGTTTGATGTAAGATGTCTTCCATCGGAAAATGGTTTTCCGCCGTAACAGTGGTTTTTGGTTTCCGCACGTATCATCCTTTATCTTATCATTTACAAAGTTCTTTAAATTATATTCTTTACAATTCCGGTTAATTGATAATATTCGAATAATTTATCATGTACAATTATACAATATGCTCTGGTCTTATTAGGAAAATTCTCACTACTTTCAAATTCTAATTTAACATCGACTGTTGATGACTGAATGGCTTCGTTTTGTTTCGAACAATCAATGACGAAAATCGATCGAAGTGAGAAATTTGTATAGGTTGTTGTTGGAGTCGATGAATGATTGTTATTAAAATTACGATGAAAATCGATGAAAGCCTGATAAGCTTCAGTATATTCATTTTTTTCAAAATCAAAATTTTGATTTTCATATGGATAACACTGGGAGTTTAACCAAACACGAAGATTTGTCGATTTGACATGATCGAATTTACTGATTTCCTTCTTCGGATTGTCTTTGCGATCCGTTTGGAAGGCTACAATTACATATCTTGGTCGTTCAAGGTTAGTTGTTGTTTTAACGCTCCATATATCCTTTTTGGATTGTCTTAACGAGGGTAGTTCTAGAAATTCCCAATTTCTAAATCCAACCTGTATAGGGATGTTTTTATTCATTTGATCTAGCAGGTATATCTTTGATTGATCACTCGGATATACATGTTTCAATTTTAAACATAAATCTTGAATTTTAACTGTTACTGTTTTTGTTCCACTGCTACGGTAACAATTATTATCAGATCGACTGCGTACCAAACGTATCTTGTGTTTGCCATTTATGATTGTCTTGTAATCGTAGAAGCAAGCAAATAGAAATGATAATGGGATTCGAAGATTAACAGACTTTTTATCAGATGCTAAAGTAACAATTGTACCACTATCAGGACTCCAACCAGCTGTCTCTAAAGCCCTCTCCTGATCATGATTGTAGCACAATAGACCTCTAATGGTAGTTGTTGTTCCTACATCTCGTACTTTTTCAATTTCTTTACCATTCAATTCGTATGAGATTGAATCGAATAGATATGAACCAAAATTGTTGCTTAATTCACAGTCACCTGTTGCGGTTGCATTTCCTACTTCCTCAAATTGACAAGTTAAATATAGGAATGATTCACAAAATGAGATGAAGATATCCTGTTGATTAACGTTGATTTCAATTTCATCATTATTTTGAAATGATGAAATTGTTGGATGATATGCATGATACTCTTCTTTCTCGATACTATCGTCGAAGCTTAATTTTTTGTATATCTGTAGTTTTTCGGACATTGTAACCAAGAGATTTTAAAATCTGAATACTTGTTTGCGTTAATGACGATGACGTCAACGGTGATGACGACGACAACTGACTGATGGGATATGTCTGAGTGTGAGGTATTTGATTACAAATGCCCCCACCCCCTCCACTATGAAAAACTAACCCCATTATTTTTCAATTCTAATCTGATAACAAGCTCTTCTCCTTGGAAATTTACCAAAGTACCGTTTTGATCTAACACCCTGATGGTTAAATTGTTAATGAACTGTTTATTCAAAATCGGTAAATATATATGGTTTTTTGGTTCAATATTTATAGCATAACCTGGATCTACAGCAGGTGCAAATTCATAAATTGTGTGCGATGGCTGACTGTTATAGAATGATCCTGTTGTTATATTACATTCAATACGAATTGATAGAACTTTGATTATCTCGACCGGTTGATCAGATGAATGAACTTGATTTGAGGTTAGAATTTGTTTTGAAAATCCTAATAACGTTCCAATACCATCGTCTTTGGTGAAATCAATTTCATATTTACTCTTCAATTCACACTTTAACGTATTATTGTTTGGTTTCAATGAAATAATTTCAGATTTATCGATGACATTAGGTGGACTGAGTAGTTGTTGTAGGTAGTCTTCAATGTGTGTTATCTCATATGCACCAGTAGCTATTGTTATCTCTTTGTCTACACCATTGTCTTTGTAGTAGAACTTATTCTGTCCTTTTTCAAAATTAGGTATTGTATTGTATGTATGAAAACCAATTAGAGCCAATGAATAACTACAGTTTGGATTCAAATTGATTGGAGGATAAAAGTCTGCAGATAAGACACTGCTACGTCCTTTCAGTGTGAAGGTTAAAGACATGACTGATAAAATTTTCAAACACCTTTATTATATAAGAATTCTAAACATAAATGTCCACAGTTGAATGTATTGAATTTTTGTACATTGGTATAATTAAATAAAACATTTCTACATTTCAAATAATTGATTAATTCTTTTGGGGGTTTGAGATTTCCGTAACTATCAAAATATAACACCTTATTATTTTGCTTCAAATATGCTACCCAATGTGTTCCACTACCTTCTCGAGAATCTAAATTGACAATTCCTGATTCATATTTTCTAATCTTAGAGGGTAAGTCATCTCTCATGAAAACACCTCGAAAATTAGGAATTTTGAGTTGTTTAGCATACAATCGTAACTGATGATCTGTTAGGGGTTGAGAAGGTAGCTTTATTGGTAGTTTTTTGTCAAGTACAACCCCAACCCTCTTTTATGTTTCTTCAAATACAATCCACTACCTTTTTTACCCAAGGCAATGGCTTCCATTGAGCGATTATGTCGTTCAGCCTCTTCCAACCTTCTTCTGGCTGCTTTAGCATCACCTACTGCTTTTGCAACACCTGCGGCACCACCAGTTAATGCTCCCAATGCAGATAAACCTCCAAAGAATAAAGGTAACCAACCACCGGATTTCTGTGGTATTGGAATATCTCGAGGTAGACGGATACGTTTACGCCCTCCTGCTTTTTTAACTGCTACACGAGCAGCTTTAATGATTGTTCCGATTGCATCAGATTCATTAACGATTCGCTTCAATGGATCGATTACAATTTGTCTAAATGCATATGTCTTGGTTTTTTGTGGTCGTCTTCGACTTCGTCTGTTATGACCCAGTCCTAATTTCTGTTTAGCCTTCATGGTATTTGTTACCAAATAGGAAGCTATTTTTCTCCTAATGTAGCGTCACGTGACATAACTCTTTCCCACGCCCTGTTTTCTAACACGTTATCCGCCCTATGTCGGTCTTCTAGACTTTTATTTTGTGAATACGCTAGATCGTGTTGTTTACAGGCTCGATCTAGTTCGTTAACTCCCGGATCACCTCGTTTCAATCATTCTGCTAGTTTCGTACCGGGACCACAATACTGATAACCGGGAATGTGTAGTTCAATTGGTAATTTGTTAATTAGCGAATTAACAAGTCCGTCACCTTTGAACGTCAACATCAATCTGATAATATGTCACCTGTATTCCTATATAAATACCCACCACCAGATGTTGCGTCATTACGATGAACGTTGTCAAACATAAACTATCTCTCAATGTAAATAATCATGATGTGTCAACGAGAACGAAAAAAATGTCATCGACACAGTCCACTACTACCCGATACGATGAGAACGATAATTTGTGGACCTAGCGGATGTGGTAAAACTAATGTGATTGTAACATTAAAATGTTCCATTGGCGTATCTATCGTTTCCGTCTCTGTTCGGAGCTTTGATTTTCCCTTCTTTAGGGAGAACCTGGCTGGAGTAGGAGGCCATAGGGTCCTACTAATTGCTTGGGTACCATTTTCGTCATAACATCAGACGTTGCTAGAGGAGCGATGTGTCGTTGTGTCGGGATGTTTCGAGTGTTCATCTATTTACCGTACCGTACCGTATCTTTTCTCTTATCGCTTTGGGTGGATGCTTGAACATCTTGATGTATCTCGTGTCGTTCTTTCTTTCCGGGCTGAATCCTAGTTTAGGGATTTGGGCCTGTTCACTTGGTTGCAGGGTGGTGTTCCCGCACCCTTGCAACCAGTCAAACACTTGATTTGTTATTGCCATTTAAGCTTCTTGAGGGTGTGCTATAACAACCTTCACGCTGTCTCTGCTGCAGTGTCCCGTACCTTAATCCTGTCTTTTCTTTATTGTTTCTTCTTCTTTCAGCAGTAGACCTTCAGAGGTAGGGATGTAACCCTCTTAATGGAGTTTCCCTTTTTCTTTTCTTCCCTCTTAAGCTCTGGGCTCCCGAAACTGAAGGTCTCTCTCTCTTTCTCTCTCTCTCTCTCTCTCCCTCCCTCTTTCTCACGCTCTCTTTCTCTCTTTTTCACTATCTTACAATTTTTTACGTATAGGGGAGGTAAATTAATAAGAAGAGATAGTTCAATTAAATTATTTGAATTCAAATTTTTTTGTCAACATGTTCTGGAAAATTCTAGTATAGTAGGGCGCGGTGAGAGTATTTGAGCATGCAGCCTTTTTCGAATTCTGCGCAATCACGTTTTTTGAAAACCCGTTTTTAGTACCCGGACGTGGTAGTCTTCACTTCCCTTGTTAACGTTGAATTGGTCCGACGTTACTTTTAGTTTCGTTTTTTTACAATTTAACAATTGGGAACTTACCGTATCGATTCCGTAATGGAATATTATCGTTACCGTTAAATACCCCAGAGAAAAGTAATATTTTCTTTTCAAATTCATTCTTTGGGGTTCTAATTCTCTTGTATAGGGGTATGTTCGGAGACCTGGAGAAAATCCGGTGTTTCTGTTTGTACCGGCGTTTTTGGACGCACTTATCCAGTTCGAGTACTATCGTTTCCCCAGTGGCGTACTTGGCTGCATTTCCGTAACGGACGTTTTAGGTCGTTCCTGCTACCGTGCATTTCTCTCATCCAGTTGTGTGGTTGGCGATTATCATCGTGCCGTTTCATCGTGAAGATAAGTTAAATCTTTAGTTAATTGTTAATATTCATTATATTATCAAGGGAAAGATCCCTTATTTATTTTTACGTTTCGTACGCGTGAAATCATTATCTCTTCGAATACCATTATTGTTATTATAATTATCAATCATATTTTTATTAACATTTAACGTAAATTTTGATTTTCGAATTCTTTGTTAAAATCTTCCTGTTAAACAGGATTTATCTCCGGTATGCGTCCTTGAAGCGCATATCACTACTGTGACTGATAGCTCCACAATTTGTATTGAATTTTAAAATAATTTCAAAATTCTAAAATTTATTTATTCAATTTAAAAACGAGTTCGAACTCCCTTAGCACAATAAGATCTACCACATTATTAGAGTGGTATATTTCACTTCCATTTGTTAATTTTTTGTTAATCATTAAATTGTTTGATTTAAACTTTATTTTGTTTAACGGAATCCTATTCCACGATTGTGGGATTCTTTAGATTTTACAAATCGTGGTGGCGCCCTGTAACAGCTATTGTTAATGAAACAGAAACCCTCATCGAACCCATCCATCGCTCTTGGTTACTGAGCAACGGGTATACACAAAGTGTTATATGATAATCAGTCTTCTGATTGAACCGAATGGATTGCGTTTCGAAAATGTCTATATCTTTTCAAAATCATTATTTCAACCGAAATATGAATTTCTGAAAAGCGTTCTTACCAAAGTTAAAGGACTAGGATACTTTCCATTCACAAATAATGATGAGATAATTCCTACATGTGATGCAAAGAATAATTCAATATTTATCTTTGACGATGTAGCTGTGTCAGGTGAACAGGAGAAAATCCGAGAATATGTCAGTATGGGTCGACACAAGTGTATAGATTGTTTTTATTTGTGTCAAACATATACACGTATACCAAAATAATTAATACGTGACAATACAAATGTGGTTGTGGTTTTTAAACAGGATGAACATAATCTAAAGATGATTTATAATGAGAATGTAGGAAGTGATATGAATTTCGATCAATTTAAATGTATATGCAATGAATGTTGGAAAGATCAATATGGATTCTTGGTTATATTGAAAGATGAAAATTTACGTAATGGTCGCTATAGAAAAGGATTTGATGGCTTCATCAAGCTATAAAAAGGTGCATCTACATATAAGATGAGCATTCTTTGTTTGAGCGTGACAATGTTAAGTCAACAACAGAAACAAGTTAAGAAGAAATTGATAGAAGCAGCTGATAGTGTAAGAAAAAAATTTAAACAATTGAAAGCCGAACAATCGGATCAGGTGGAGTCAATCGGTAAATTTCTGGATCCGATTAAAAAACCACTTGATGAACTGGTGATGGAAAAAAAGAAGAAGAAAAACGAAAAGGAAGAACAATTACTACCACAAGTATTAATTAAAACAGAAGAAGAAGAAAATATACCACAATTTCCATATGTACCAAAAAGAGAATCAATTGCAAATAAATTCAAGGATAAAGACGAACCATTAGACCAGGGTTGCCCAACCTTTTTTTGTCCGTGGGCCGGATTCATCATGACATACGATTTCGCGGGCCGGATTCTTTATAATTGCATATCTTAGTAACACCTTTGAAAAAAATTCAACATTTTTAATGTGAAGTCTGATGTTGTTTTTCAGAAACTAATTTTTTAATATTTGGTTCAAGTTGAGTGACGTTCATTTTTAATATGGAATGAAGGTGATCATCTGAAAGTCGAGCGCGAGACGCTGGTTTGGCTCTTTTTAAAGTTGAAAATGTTTGTTCACAAATGTACGTGCTTGCAAACGCCGTTGTCATTTTCATTCCAAGGTTTCTCAAATTCGGATAAGAATCTAACGCTGCATAAAAATCTGGTAAGGACTTCTCGCGAAAAAGATCCTGTAATGGTGTTTGGCATTGCAATTCAATTAATTCTAATTGTAAATCACCTGGCGCCGTAGAAACATCCACTGTAAAAGGATTTTCAAACAAGCGTATTTCATTTTTAATCCGGTGAAAATCTGCAAATCTATCTTCGAAACTTTTGCTGAGTAATTGCAGCATCTTGGTAATTTTTTCACTTGGAAAATGATCATTTTTCCTTTCTTTACGTAAAGCAGTGCAAGTCGGAAAGTGCGTCAACTGTCCTTTTTCCGTTTGCTGTATGAAAAGCTTTAATTTTGTTTGAAACGCACATAAATCAGCATATACATGGGAAATAAGTTTGTCTTTGCATTGCAATTTGAGATTAAGTTCATTTACATACGCAGTTAAATCACAGAGTATAGCTAAATCCCACAGCCACACAGGGTTACTTAGTTTCGTGGAGCTGAGTTGATTTTTCAATAAAGAATATATCAATTTCATGTCTCAAATCAAAAAATCGCTGTAGTACTCTACCGCGGCTCAGCCAGCGGATTTCGCTATGATAAACCACATCACCATATTCGGCTTCAATTTGTAAAAGAAATTCTTTGAATATTCTGTGATTCGTAGAATATGATCTTATTAAATTTACGGATTTAGTAACTACCTTCATAACATGATCTAAATTTAAAATTTTTCCACAAAGATTTTGTTGGTGAATGATACAATGTATATCCAACGGCGGTGATCCATTTGATTCCAGCACTTTTTTCCTTAATCTGGCTACTAGCCCATTGTGCCGACCAACCATAGATGGAGCGCCATCTGTAGTTATGGCCGTTAATTTATTCCAGTCAAGGTTAAGATCATCAAAAATTTCGGATACTTCCTTAAATAAATCTTCACCCGTAGTAGTTGTTTTAATACTTTTCATTGCAGCAAGTTCCTCCGTAACTTCAAAACTATTATTTATTTCACGGATGAATACAAGCAATTGCGCAATATCAGTCACGTCCGTAGATTCATCTGTAGCAATGGAAAACATTTTGAACTGACTTGCTTTTGATTTTAATTGTACCATAAGATCACTTCCTAAATCTTCTATTCTTCGTGTCATTGTCATACGTGATAAACTCACAGATTCGAATGCACTTTTTTTTTCCGGGCACACTTCTTCCACTACCGCCATTAAGCACCTTTTAACAAATTCCCCATCTGAAAATGAATGAACTTCTTTGCCTATTATGTGACCTACTCGATAGCTAGCTCGCACAATCGACTCATTAATATTTTTCGCGTTGTTAAATAGTTTGGTTAATCCGCCAATTTCACTTTGTAAATTTGTAATTTTATTTTCGCGGCACACACCGACGTATTTGTTATATGTCTGCTTATGTTTGGAATCGTAATGTCGTTTGATGTTATGTTCTTTAAATACAGATAAACTTTCCTTGCAAATAAGGCATAAGCATTTTTCCCCTTGCGCCACAAAAAAGTACATGTTTGTCCATTTCTCTTGAAAAACGCGGCACTCACTATCCACTTTACGTTTTTTCGTCGACATTATTTGGGGTAAAAATATTCAATATTATAAAACTTTCACAAAATTAAATTTATATTTTTTAATAACTTATTTATCAAAAATTAACTTAAAGTTTTCACAAAAGTTAATGTAAACATATGTGAGCATCTCCTATGAAATAATTACCACAAGTAACTCCATGATTATAACTAACTTCACTCTGTAGTCACCTCGACTATCGGCCACTCGCGGCAGCACTAGTCGACATCGGCATGACACACCGTGTCATGCCGATGTCATGTACAAATACAAATTATTCAATCAAAATACATATAACAATATCAGAAATATTGTAGTTAATAAAATTCACAGAAAATACTTTAATAAATTTAAAAAATACGCGGTATTTGGTCAATAATTTACGAATATCCGACTAGGAGCTCGCGGGCCGGATTGAGCTTCTTCGCGGGCCGGATCCGGCCCGCGGGCCGTAGGTTGGGCACCGCTGCATTAGACGATGATGAGGAGGGGGAGGAGGAGGTGGAAGAAGTATTTATGGACCAATCTAAAGTATCTGATAAGGCGTATGCTGATTACATCAGTCAATACCCTTCGATTGCACAACCATATATTGAAAAATTGATTGAAAAAACATCGAACAATTACTTCTAAAATTAATTATGATGAGACAACGGAAAAGATAACGATAGGCAATACAACTTTACATATTAACCCTAATGGTGATATTAGAGTATCCGATAAAGTATTTAAAGGTACAAAAGGACTGTATGATCTCTTGTTCTTAAAAAGACGTTACCCAATGTGTCTATACAACTAAGGATCTTGAAGCCTATCGGAAAATTATTAATCTTACAAGTGCTTATCGCCAGAACAATGATCCGAACAATAAAATACAAGGAGATACATCAAGAAAATATAGAACCGTTATCAAACAAATTCTTAAACCGCAAAGTACCTCTTCCCCTTCTTCTTCTGTAAGTGGAAGGGGTGTTCAATATTTACGATACAATCGAAAACCAATTGAATATAATTACTGGGATGATCCAAATGAGTTAGTTGCTCGTTTGGCTTTGTTGTGTGCATCAACTGGTGCTGGAAATAATTCACATCAAAACGAAATTATTGCTATTGAGGAGGAACTACGAGAAGCTGGAATCATTTATTAGTACAATGACGTCATCATCATCTACATCATCATCGTCATCATTGTATGTAGATATACAAGGTTTTCGAATATCAAGCAACAACAAATTCCTGCCAAAAGAACTAGCAACCTATGATGGATACAAGATTAGTTATTTTATTTTCAATCCTCCATATCGTTTCTATGCATTACCATTGGAATATAAGAAACAAGTATACTGGTTAACAAACAACCATCATGGATTGAAATGGGAAGATGGTTTTGTGGATTCAAAGGAATTCGCTAAAATAATTAATAAGGTGACCTCAGGATATAATGATATTTATGTGAAGGGTTTGGAAAAGAAAAAATTTATTGAAAATTTTATTTATAATTCATCGACAGTTCATGAATTACCCGAACAACCACGCCTACATAAATCAAAGTCCACCTGTATATTTCACACATTACCAAATTGTATGTGCGCCTTAACAAACGTTATAGTTTTGTATGAAAATTTTCATGATGATAATGAAAATCAATAAATAATTGTATAAATATATTGTTTTATTTATAATCCTGTTCAGTATCACTATGAGCATCGACAAATTCGGACGTGCTTGGAAGAGACAATTCAGTGACAATGATAATAAAGATGCTGGAACTCATATTTGGCGTAGTCTGTATAACTATACTAGTGACGGCCATCTTGATTTGAAAAATCATCGAATATGTAACTTACTTGATGGAGCAGATTTGAATGATTCAACTACTAAAGGTTATGTTGATAAAATGAAAAAGACTATGGAAGGTCAAATTGATGGTATTATTGAAACTTCAAAAGACAACATTGAAAAATTAGATCAAATAATAGAAAAGAACAAAGTTCAGACAGATAAACATATTCAAATGTTAAATGGAAAAATTCTACATAACTTCAATGAAAACAACCGAAAAATTGAAGAACTCTATCAATTAGATATACAGTCAATTAAAGATCAGATAAATAAATTTATGGCTGCACTAGTTGACATTAATGATAATCTTACAAAAGGAGATAAATTGTTTAAGTAAATTTACCACATTTGATAAGAAATTAAATGACTTGGATGACGTAATGAAAAAGATAACAAATCAAGTGGAAAGCATTGAAAGGTTAAATAAAACGTATAATCAAAATTTTATTGATATTAACATACAGATCAACACAATTACAGGACAATTAAAACAATTTGAAGAAGAAAATAAGCTATTTCAGTTAACAATTGATAAAGAAATTGAATCAATCCAAAAACAAAACTTAAAAAACCTGGAAGATATTATCGTATTAAATGATCAAAGGAAATCTGAAGTTGATAGAAGCTTGAAAAATACACAATCGTATCAAACTGAAATATCAATAATTCATGAAAAGATTAGGAATGTTGATGAAAAATTTGAAAATTTGAATAAATTATATCTAACAAATATAAATGTTGTTAAAGATCAAATTGAAAACAATTCACAACAACTTCAAAAATTGGATACATCTATGAATAACGTTGAAAACGCATTGAAAGGTGTTATTAAAGAGAAGATCCAAAAATATCAACATTTTGAACGACTATTGTCAAGTAATACATCACAAATTGATTTATTAAACGAAAAGAATCGATAAACTCGAACAGTCTCATACAAGTTTTCATACAAAACATATCACACCTACGCCAGTAGCAACAACGTCGAATTCTCCGTTATCAATAATAAATTCAATATTTAGCAGAGAAAGCCATCAATGTCCACCTGGTGAAGTCAGTGATAGTTTAGGTAGATGTCGAGAAGCTTATAAAAAATAATGTCATCAAAAGAACAAGTTGTTAATGAAATATATAGACCGGCTCGTAAGAATTTCCGTCGACGTCGTACAATTATTAAAGGTCTAGATGAACTTTGGCAAATGGACTTGGCGGATCTTAGTAAACATTCAAGAGACAATAAGGGATACAAGTATATTTTGGTGGTGATTGATTGCTTCTCAAAATTCCTTTGGACCCAACCATTGAAATCTAAATCTGCTAATGATGTAACATCCGCAATGGAAAAAATACTACTACAAAATCGTTATCCTAAAAATCTTCAGTCTGATCAAGGAAAAGAGTTCTTCAATAGTCAATTTGATACTTTAATGAAAAAGTTTGGAATTAATCATTATCATACATATAGTGTGAAGAAAGCTTCAATTGCTGAACGTGTAATTCGAACTTTAAAGAATAAATTATATAAATTGTTTACAATAAATGCATCATATAACTGGATAGAAATACTTGATAACGTCACTAAAGACTACAATAATACAATACATAGAACAATAAAGATGAAACCTAACGAAGTAAATAAAGAAAACGAGCAAGAGACTCTGCACACATCTTATAGTAATTTGAAAAAATTCACAGTTGGAAAATTCAAAAAGAATGACCGTGTTCGAATCAGTAAGATGAAACATATGTTTGATAAAGGTTATACACCAAATTGGACAACGGAATTGTTTAAAGTTATCAAAGTTTAATAATACCAATCCAGTAACTTATTTATTGGAAGATTTACATGGACAACCGATCAGTGGGTGTTTCTATGAAGAGGAATTACAAAAGACCTACTATCCCAGTATTTATTTGATTGAAAAGGTGTTACGTTGTAAAGGACGTAAACTATTTGTAAAGTGGTTAGGATTTGATAGTGCTCATAAAAGTTGGATTGATTTGAAAGACATTACATAAGAATGATTCATGTATTCATTTATTTTTATATAATTGTAATTGAAATTCTATTTATATTTACTGCAATAATATATTGTTTACATAAGAAAATATATAAACGAATAATCAATATTTTCAATTAATTATGGTGGGAGAAATTGTATATAAATGATGTAAAGACATCCTCTGGAATCATACTGCGCCTGGGCGTTGAAAGATCCGGTCCTTTCAACTTAAACTTATTCAAAATCTCATGTCCAAATATAAGTATTCTTCAACAAATTTGGAATCTACTCTCATCTCTTTCTACATTTAATGAAAATGAAGATGATCCAGAAGAGGGGGTAGATGAATAAAAAGTTTGTGGGGGTGATAGTATATAAAGCCTAAATTTTTGTAAAGTACACAGTATTTGTTAAAGAGACAGTAGATTTATTTCACACTAATATTGTGAGTGCAGTGTGACATGTATGGATTGAAAGACTTCATCGACGAAGCTAAATTGTTACTTTTAGATACTAAAGTACATAGAGATGATAAATTTTTAATAAGAAACTTATTAAAAAGACTTGTGCGGTACGAACAAATGCAAGAGATTATAAATGAACATGGTATACATTTTGTAGACAGTCCTTGGTCTAAAGATAACGTAACTAATGGACCAGACACTTGTAATTGTTATTATACTCAAGATAGACTAAACTCCTTGAAAAATTTAATATTTAAAATAAAAAAAATTAAAAATTTGTATAACAATTGTGATAGTGATTAAACTACAATGTCGCAAAGTGCAGTAATTCTACAGAATGCTGTTGATACAGAAAATGCGGTGTCCTGCATTAGAAACTTAGTTAAAGTTAATCTATTGAAAATGGATACATATCACCTCACCAATATTTGGTTAAAGTTTGTAACATTAAAATGTTCCATTTCCCTGACTATCGTTGCCGTTTTTGTTCTGAGCTTAGATTTTTCTTCCTTTAGGGAGACAATTGGCTGGAGTAGGAGGCCAAAGGGTCCTACTAATTGCTTGGGTACCATTTCCGTCATAACATCTGACGTTGCTAGAAGAGCGTTATGTCGTTTATATCGGAATGTTTCGAGTGTTCATCTATTTACCGTACCGTACCGTTTCTTTTCTCTTACCGCTTTAGATGGATGCTTGGACATCTTGATGTATCTCGTGTCGTCCTTCTTATTTCCGGGCTAGGTCCCAGATTTGAATAATTTGGGCCTATCCACTTGGTTGCAGGGTGACGTCTTTTCGTTGTCCTTGCAGCCAATCCAAACCTTGATTTCTGTGAGCCATGTAAGCTTCTTGAGGGTGTGCTATAACAACCTTCACACTGTCTCTGCTGCAGTGTCCCGTACCTTTATCCTTTCTTTTCTTTATTGTTTGTACTTCTTTCAGCAGTAGACCTTCAGAGGTAGGGATGCAACCCCGCTTAATGGAGTCTCCCTTTTCCTTCCTTCCCTCTTAAGCTCTGGGCTCCCGAAACTGAAGGTCTCTCTCTCTCTACCCTTTTTCTTTCCTTTTTATTTTTGTACGTATCGGAGAATCAACGGTACCATTTGATTATCGTAAGTTTGATTTCATTTGATCTACTTACTTTCCAATTTTCTGCTTTCGACCATCTTTCGCTGTTGCGGATGTTTTGATTTTTATTTGAGGTGATAATGATTTTTAAACAACCTGATAATTGTCGGTATTACAGTGCCCTGCCTTTTTCATTTCCGGTACTCGGTTAGCCAAAACGGCGTTGTTTATTGGGTTTATTCTATTTTCGCCCTTAATTACTAGTACCAACGGCGTTTATGTACACGGTGTCTTTTTGAGCTGTGCGCAATCACGTTTTCGGAAAACACGTTTTCAGTACCCCGATTTTGTAGCGTTCACTTCCCTTTTCAACGTTAAATTGGTCAGACGTTAGTTCACGTTTCGTTTTTTTTTCAATTTAATAATTGGGAATTTACCGTACCGATTCCTTTTTGGAATATTTTCGATATCGTTAAATACCCCGGAGAAAGGTAATATTTTCTTTTTCAATTCATTCTTTTGGGGTTCTAATCCAATTGTATAGGGGTATATTTAGAGATCTGGAATAAATCCGGAGTTTTTGCTGAACACTCATTCCGTTTTTGGCGTCATTCATCCAGTACGGGTACTATCGCTCCTCCAGTGGCGTAATTGGCTGCATTCAACGTAACTGGCGTTTCATTCTTCGTTCCTGTTACCGTGCGTTTCACTCATCCAGTGGCGTGGATTACATCATCGTACCGTGCCATCGAAAACGATAAGTTTTATCTTTATTTAATTTTCAATGTACGTACTTTTGCATACGTCTTACGAGACTGTTTTTGATTTTCTATGCAAATTGCGTTTCTCTAAGATCATTATCTGTTCGATTATATAATCTGTATTTTTTAAAGTTTCTCTGATTATCAATTATATTTCATCTTTAATTTAAATTTTTACAAATTCTTAGTAAAATTTGTCCAGTCACACAGGATTTATCTTAGGTATGTGACCTTGTATCGCGTATCTCCTGTGTGATTGATAATCAAAGAACCTGGTATTAAATTTTAAAATCATTTTCATTAATTTTATAAATTATCTAAATTTAAACGAGTTCGAACTCATTTAGTATAATAAACCTCTAAATTAAACCACATTATTAGAGTGGTATATTTCACTTCCACTTGTTATTTTTTGTTAATCATTAAATTGTTTGATTTCGACGTTATTTGGTTTAACGGAATCCTATTCCACGATTGTGGGATTCTTTCAATTTTATAAATCGTGGTGGCGCCCTTTAACAGCTATTTTTAAAACCCAAAAGAACCCCCTTCGAACCCATCCATCGCTCCTGGATACTGAGCAACGGGAGAACACAAAGTGTTGGTTATATAATTTTTGGCACCCTGAACGTGGGGCTCGACTTAATTGTTTCCAATCATCAATCGTTAATTATATTGGGGAAGGTTTTTAAGAATAGCTGGCTTTGCCGTTTCTTTATCGTTTCATTATTTGACTGTAATAATTTTTTGTAAAATGGATAATGATTTTAATACGGTCCATGCCAGATTTCTTCTTGATGATCAGCTTGATTATGAGCTGCGAATCAGGAAGTTACGTGCAAAAAATACGCGGTCTAGTAGAATTAAGACTTTGCAACGCGCACTGGATAAGGGACTTGAAATTATCCCCGATCCCAAATTTACTTGGGATACCGAGGTTGATATTATTAACCGTACCTTAGAAGGTATAACCACTGCTATTATGGAGCTGGATGAGCGAACTGTTTATAACGTTAAGGATGAGAATATTCGCCGGATTTGTTCGCGTATTGCGCACGTTTCAAAAAGAATCTCTCGTGTAACGTATGATGTTGACGCCGATAATAGTGCTCACATTCGCGAAATCATTGAGTCTTGGCTTGGTACTTGTTTTGAATTTGAAAGCGACGTTTTGGATAAATGCATGGAGCCTGTCAATACCGACGTTTCTTTTCGTGCTTTAAATCTTTCTCACCGTGATTCTGCGGTTCCTGAAGCCGCCAGTCCTTCTTTCAAGTCCGTTCCTGTTTATAAATGGGGTATTAAATTCGATGGTAAGGGTGACGTTCTTGAGTTCATTGAGAAAGTTAAAGATTATCAGGTTGCGCGAAACGTTTCCGAGTCCGAGCTGTGTAATTCAGCTTTTGATCTTTTTTCCGATTCCGCCCAAGTCTGGTATAAATCGATTCGTTCTAAGGTAACTGATTGGTCTTCTCTGGAGACTCTTTTAAAACGTTCTTTTCTTCCTATCGATCACGATGATAAACTCATGGATGAGTTAAAGGCTCGTAAACAACGCCGGAATGAGACTATAATAATTTTCGTTGCTGAAATGAACACGTTGTTTAATCGATTGGCGGTTCCATTAAATGAATCAGCTAAATTAAAAATTATTCGAGGAAATTTATTGCCTTATTATATATCGGCTTTGGCCTTGGAAGACATCGATACCATTGATGAATTGATTGAGTTATGTAAGAAACTAGATGTCGCTTATGAATTGCGAAGGAAATCTACCGTTTCTACCAAAAATTCTGTTTCGTTACCGCCTTCTAGTAACCCTCTCAATCGACCTTCCACTTCTAACGCGGCTGTCTCTACGGTAGTGAGAGAACCCAAAACAGCTTCTTGCTGGAATTGTGGAGAAGTGGGTCACGGCTATTCCAAGTGTTCAAAAGCGAAGAAGAAATTTTGTTATCGTTGTGGTACTGCTGAAGTAACTGTAAATTCGTGTCCCAAATGTCGTCCGGGAAACGCCAAATAGGAACGCGGATAGGCGGTCGTGTCACGTTCCTACCTAAATTTACGGCCGGGATTCCTCGTTCGAATCATACCGTTTCGTCCTCTGATACGCCTGTTAAATTCGATCCTCACGATTGGAAACGCTGGTTAGATACCATAAGTAATTTCTGTACTCCCAAATCCTCCCGTGAGCTTGTTTCTGTTTTCCTTCCTAAGGATCGCGATAATCGTCCTTTTCTAACCGTCCGTGTCTTCGATGTTCAATTCGAAGCCTTAGTCGATTCGGGGTCTTGTTGTACCATTTTGGGTAAAAAGGGTGTCCACATCCTAGAGCCTCATTTTTCCAAAATGAGAGTCAATAAATATCGTTCATTAAATCACACACTTAGAACAGCTGATGGGAAATCACAAAACATCCTATATTCCGTTGAAGTACCGATGTCCGTTGATAATGTGACAAGGAAAATCCTCATTTATATCGTGCCTTCTGTCCAACACGATTTAATTTTGGGCAGTGATTTCTGTCGGTTGTTTCAAGTGCAAATTGATTTCTCAGATTCTACGTTTAATTTCTTAAATAAAAGACCAGTGGAGGTTGCCGAATGTGAGTCCCATTCTTTGGAAGTTTCTGTTCAACAACAGAAATCTATCGATTCCATCTATAATATTTTTCAGTCTCTCGCTCGTGATGGAAAACTTGGTAGAACCAAAAAAATGGTTTACCATATCGATACCGGTGAAGCTAAACCTTTTAAAGCTAGACAGTTTTGGTGGTCACCATATATACTAAAAGAAATCAACAAACAAATCGATCAGATGTTGGAAGACGATATTATTGCACCCTCTAGTAGTGCTTGGTCTTCTAATATTTTGCTAGTTAAAAAGTCCTCCGGTGATTTTCGATTATGTTTTGATGGCCGAGAATTGAACAAAGTCACTAAAAAGGATAATTATCCCCTGCCTATAGTCGACCGAATTTTGAGTTTGTTGCGTAATGCAAAGTACTTCTCTTCAATTGATTTAAAGCAAGCTTTTTGGCAGATTCCTTTGGACGACGAGTCTAAAGAGAAAACTGCTTTCGCTGTACCCGGTCGTAGTTTGTTTCATTTTAACGTTCTTCCTTTTGGTCTTTGTAACGCACCCCAAGTGCAACAACGATTGATGGATGCATTATTTGGTCCTGAGTTTGAACCACACATTTTCGTTTATTTAGACGACCTCATAATTCTGTCGTCAACTTTCGATGAACATGTCGAACTCTTACGTGTGGTTGCTCAACGATTAAATGAGGCCCATCTTACCATTAATATGGACAAATGTCATTTTTTCCAAACGTCTTTAAAATACTTGGGGTATATTGTTGATTCTTCTGGTTTGCGTACAGATCCTTCTAAGATCGAATCCATGGTTAATTATCCTGTTCCTACCGATGCTACCTCAATCAAACGTTTTGAGGGCATGTGCTCGTGGTATCGTCGATTTATTCCACATTTCTCTTCCCGGATGGCACCTATTCGTAAACTTCTTAAAAATAAGAAGAAACGTCAACCTATCGAGTGGACTGAGGAGGCTGACAAAGCTTTTCGAGAAATTAAACAAGCTCTTGTTTCAGTTCCGGTTCTCGCCAGTCCTGATTTTACCAAACCTTTTGTCATTCATACCGATGCTTCTGATTTGGGTCTTGGAGCCATGCTCACCCAAACTATCGATGGTAACGAATGTGTTATCGCTTATGCCAGCCGGACACTCAATCGCGCTGAACAAAATTATAGTGTGACAGAGCGAGAATGTCTGGGGGTAGTCTTTGCTGTCGAAAAATTTCGTCCTTATGTCGAGGGTACTCATTTTACCATCGTTACCGACCATTATTCTTTGTTGTGGTTGCATCGTATGAAAGATCCCGCAGGTAAGCTTGCTCGATGGCGAGTCCGCCTGAACCAATTTTCCTTCGATTTAGTTCACCGGCAGGGTAAATTGAATGTCGTTCCTGATGCCTTATCAAGGGTTTCTAAGGAAATCGCCGCAATCACAGATGTTTCAAATTCTTATCTTGATGTCGTCGTCGACGATAAAGTCGATACCGAGTATGCTCGGCTACGTAATCGAATATTAGACAAGCCGGATAGTTTTCCCGGATGGAAAGTCCAAGGACGTTTCATTTTCAAATTTTTACCGTGTAAAATTAATCTCTCGAGTAATGTTCCGGATTGGAAATTATTAGTTCCTAGGAGTCAAAGGACTCAAGTTATAAAGCTTTGCCACGACGTTCCTACCGCAGCTCATCTGGGCTATTTTAAAACACTTTCTCGGGTGAGCCTTACTTATTATTGGCCTAAAATGAGAAGGGCTGTTTATCGTTATGTCTCCACTTGTGAGACTTGTCAATCTCAGAAAGCCCCTACTGTGGGTCAAGCTGGCTTGATGGGCAAAGAAAAACTTGTAAAATTTCCGTTTCAGGTCATTTCTCTGGACCTAATAGGACCACTACCTCGTTCTAAAAATGGATTTTCGTATCTTCTGGTTATTGTCGATTGGTTTACCAAATATGTTATTTTGCATCCCCTTAAAAAAGCCACTAGTTCCGGCATCACTCAATATTTAGTAAATCAAGTTTTTCTAGTTTACGGAGTGCCCGAGTTTATTCTTGTTGATAATGGTAAACAATTTATTGGACAAGATTTTGTCGATTCCTGTAAATCATTCAAGGTCCAAAAAATATGGTTTTTAGCTAAATATCATCCGCAGGCTAATCCCACAGAACGTTATAATCGTATCATTGGGACTGCGATTCGGAGTTATATCAACAAAAACCATCAACGATGGGATAGCGAAATACATAAAATCGGTTATGCCATTCGTACTTCTGTTAGTGAAGTTACAGGATTTAGTCCTGCCTTTTTAACTTTCGGTCGGTTAATTCCTTGTTCGGGAGAGTTTTATGGGAAAACCCATCAAACCCCTGAGTCTTTAAAAGCTTACAGTCGTAAGGACTATGTCAAGGACTTGGAACATCTTAGAGAAATTTTTGAAGTGGTAATTAGTCGGTTACATAAAGCGTATAATCGGAACGCTAAAGTATATAATCTCCGGAAACGGGATGTCGAATTTTTCGTTGGCGATAAAGTTTGGAAACGCAATAAGGCGTTATCCAGTGCCGTCAAAAATTTCTCGCAAAAATTAGCTCCTCGGTATATTTTGTGTACAGTACGTAAAAAATTATCCAAGTTAGTTTATGAACTTGTCGATGACAG
This sequence comes from Mylabris phalerata, assembly GCA_020740385.1. Taxonomy (NCBI): domain Eukaryota; kingdom Metazoa; phylum Arthropoda; class Insecta; order Coleoptera; family Meloidae; genus Mylabris; species Mylabris phalerata. Next base: position 104,645 of record JAJEOX010000014.1, read on the forward strand.
GGGAGTTAATATTGGGTCTTGGCATATTAAAGATCTAAAACCTTTCCGTGGATCTTTCGATCTCTCGGATAACGAATCTGATATCGTCTCTAATTAATGGTTATAATATATGTTCGCAGTTATGAGTGGTTTCGCTGAATGGGCTTTTTCTTTTCCCGATTGTGTCATTTTTACCGATTTTTGTCTGCCCATCTTCTTGTAGCCTCAACCGCTTAAGTCTTGTTGAAGTTTAATGAATTTTCAACCGTGTCGTACGCGTTAGATACGTTACACCATCCTACTGGATGGAATTGTCTTCTAAAAAGTCTATTCAGGCGAGATTGCTTATACCATTCAAATGTTATCTGCGAATATATAATTTTCATGTTGTCCGTTTATTCTTATCCGTTATAAGGATGTTTCTTTCATACCGCTAAGGTGACGATAAAAGATAAATCATTTTCGCGAAAATCCGATATGTCCTATCTATATTTATTTCAAGGATACAATTTTACAATCGAATAATCTTTGAAATATTACAGTAGAATTTAGACATTTTATTGATTTCGAAAATAATCATTAAATTTGTTTTTTCTTCTAGAAACTGCCTATTATCTCATGCCTTTAAATCAGGTATTCTATTTCGATGCTTTCTTATCTTTGAAAAAGATTTCGCGTTGTCTGCATCTTTTTCTTTTTGAAGGAAGAGGGTATATGTAACATTAAAATGTTCCATTTCCCTGACTATCGTTTCCGTTTTTGTTCTGAGCTTTGATTTTCTTCCTTTGGGGAGACATTGGCTGGAGTAGGAGGCCATAGGGTCCTACTAATTGCTTGGGTACCATTTCCGTCATAACATCTGACGTTGCTAGAAGAGCGATATGTCGTTTATATCGGGATGTTTCGAGTGTTCATCTATTTACCGTACCGTACCGTTTCTTTTCTCTTACCGCTTTAGATGGATGCTTGGACATCGTGATATAATCTCGTGTCGTTCTTCTTATTTCCGGATTAGGTCCTAGATTTGAATAATTTGGGCCTGTTCACTTGGTTGCAGGGTGACGTCTTTTCGTTGTCCTTGCAACCAATCCAAACCTTGATTTCTGTGAGCCATGTAAGCTTCTTGAGGGTGTGCTATAACAACCTTCACACTGTCTCTGCTGCAGTGTCCCGTACCTTTATCCTTTCTTTTCTTTATTGTTTCTACTTCTTTCAGCAGTAGACCTTCAGAGGTAGGGATGCAACCCCGCTTAATGGAGTCTCCCTTTTCCTTCCTTCCCTCTTAAGCTCTGGGCTCCCGAAACTGAAGGTCTCTCTCTCTCTACCCTTTTTCTTTCCTTTTTATTTTTGTACGTATCGGAGAATCAACGGTACCATTTGATTATCGTAAGTTTGATTTCATTTGGTCTACTTACTTTCCAATTTTCTGCTTTCGACCATCTTTCGCTGTTGCGGATGTTTTGATTTTTAATTGAGGTGATAATGATTTTTAAACAACCTGATAATTGTCGGTATTACAGTGCCCTGCCTTTTTCATTTCCGGTACTCGGTTAGCCAAAACGGCGTTGCCTATTGTGTTTATTCTATTTTCGCCCTTAATTACTAGTACCAACGGCGTTTATGTACACGGTGTCTTTTTGAGCTGTGCGCAATCACGTTTTCGGAAAACACGTTTTCAGTACCCTGATTTTGTAGCGTTCACTTCCCTTTTCAAACGTTAAATTGGTCAGACGTTCGTTTACGTTTCGTTTTTTTTTCAATTTAATAATTGGGAATTTACCGTACCGATTCCTTTTTGGAATATTTTCGATATCGTTAAATACCCCGGAGAAAGGTAATATTTTCTTTTCAAATTCATTCTTTTGGGGTTCTAATTCAATTGTTTAGGGGTATATTTAGAGATCTGGAATAAATCCGGAGTTTTTGCTGAACACTCATTCCGTTTTTGGCGTCATTCATCCAGTACGGGTACTATCGCTCATCCCGTGGCGTAATTGGCAGCATTCAACGTAACTGGCGTTTCATTCTTCGTTCCTGTTACCGTGCGTTTCACTCATCCAGTGGCGTGGATTACATCATCGTACCGTGGCATCGAAAACGATAAGTTTTATCTTTATTTAATTTTCAATTTACGTACTTTTGCATACGTCTTACGAGACTGTTTTTGCTTTTCTATGCAAATTGAGTTTCTCTAAGATCATTATCTGTTCGATTATATAATCTGTATTTTTTAAAGTTTCTCTGATTATTAATTATATTTCATCGTTAATTTAAACTTTTGCAAATTCTTTGTTAAATTTGTCCAGTCACACAGGATTTATCTAAGGTATGCGACCTTGTATCGCGTATCGCCTGTGTGATTGATAATCAAAGAACCTGGTATAGTAAATTTTAAAATCATTTTCATTAATTTTATAAATTATCTAAATTTAAACGAGTTCGAACTCATTTAGTATAATAAATCTCTAAATTAAACCACATTATTAGAGTGGTATATTTCACTTCCACTTGTTTTTTTTTGTTAATAATTAAATTGTTTGAGTTCGAGTTTTTTGGTTTATCGGAATCCTATTCCACGATTGTGGGATTCTGTCAATTTTATAAATCGTGGTGGCGCCCTTTAACAGCTATTTTTAAAACCCAAAAGAACCCCCTTCGAACCCATCCATCGCTCCTGGATACTGAGCAACGGGAGAACACAAAGTGTTGGTTATATAATTTTTTTGGCACCCTGAACGTGGGGCCCGACTTAATTTTTTCCATTCATCAATCGTTAATTACATTGGGGAAGGTTTTTAAAAATAGCTGGCTTTGCCGTTTCTTTATCATTTCATTATTTGATTGTAATAATTTTTTTGTAAAATGGATAATGATTTTAATACGATCCATGCCAGATTTCTTCTTGATGATCAGCTTGATTATGAGCTGCAAATCAGGAAGTTACGTGCAAAAAATACTCGGTCTAGTAGAATTAAGACTTTGCAACGCGCACTGGATAAGGGACTTGAAATTATCCCCGATCCCAAATTTACTTGGGATACCGAGGTTGATATTATTAATCGTACCTTAGAAGGTATAACCACTGCTATTATGGAGCTGGATGAGCGAACTGTTTATAACGTTGAGGATGATAATATTCGCCGGATTTGTTCGCGTATTGCGCACGTTTCAAAGAGAATCTCTCGTGTAACGTATGACGTTAACGCCGATAATAGTACTCACATTCGCGAAATCATTGAGTCCTGGCTTGGTACTTGCCTTGAATTTGAAAGCGACGTTTTGGATAAATGCATGGAGCCTGTCAATACCGACGTTTCTTTTCGTGCTTTAAATCTTTCTCACCGTGATTCTGCGGTTCCTGAAGCCGCCAGTCCTTCTTTCAAGTCCGTTCCTGTTTATAAAAGGGGTATTAAATTCGATGGTAAGGGTGACGTTCTTGAGTTCATTGAGAAAGTTAAAGATTATCAGGTTGCGCGAAACGTTTCCGAGTCCGAGCTGTGTAATTCAGCTTTTGACCTTTTTTCCGATTCTGCCCAAGTCTGGTATAAATCTGTTCGTTCTAAGGTAACTGATTGGTCTTCCTCTGGAGACTCTTTTAAAACGTTCTTTTCTTCCTATCGATCACGATGATAAACTCATGGATGAGTTAAAAGCTCGTAAACAACGTCGGAATGAGACCATAATAATTTTCGTTGCCGAAATGAACACGTTATTTAATCGATTGGCGGTTCCATTGAATGAATCAGCTAAATTAAAAATTATTCGAGGAAATTTATTGCCTTATTATATTTCGGCTTTGGCCTTGGAAGACATCGATACCATTGATGAATTGATCGAGTTATGTAAGAAACTGGATGTTGCTTATGAATTGCGAAGGAAATCTACAGTTTCTACCAAGAATTCTATTTCGTTGCCACCTTCTGGTAATCCTGTTAATCGACCTTCCACTTCTAACGCGGCTGTCACTACGGTAGTGAGAAAACCCAAAACATCTTCTTGCTGGAATTGTGGAGAAGTGGGTCACGGCTATTCCAGGTGTTCAAAAGCGAAAAAGAGATTTTGTTATCGTTGTGGTACTGCTGATGTAACTGTAAATTCGTGTCCCAAATGTCGTCCGGGAAACGCCAAATAGGAACGTTGATTGACGGTCGTGTCACGTTCCTACATAAATTTACGCCCGGGATTCCTTGTTCGAATCATACCGTTTCGTCTTCGGATACGCCTGTTAAATTCGATCCTCACGATTGGAAACGCTGGTTAGAAACCATCAGTAATTTCTGTTCCCCCAAATCCTCCCGTGAACTTGTTTCTGTTTTCCTTCCTAAGGATAGCGATAATCGTCCTTTTCTTACCGTCCGTGTCTTCGATGTTCATTTCGAAGCCTTAGTCGATTCGGGGTCTTGTTGTACCATATTGGGTAAAAATGGTGTCCACATTCTCGAACCTCTTTTTTCCAAATTGAGAGTCAAAAAATATCGTTCATTAAATCAGACACTTAAAACCGCTGATGGGAAATCACAAAACATTTTATATTCCGTTGAAGTACCGATGTCCGTTGATAATGTGACAAGGAAAATCCTCATTTATATCGTGCCTTCTGTCCAACACGATTTAATTTTGGGCAGTGATCTCTGTCGGTTGTTTCAAGTGCAAATTGATTTCTCCGATTCTACGTTTAATTTCTTAAATAAAAGACCAGTAGAGGTTGCCGAATGTGAGTCCCATTCCTTGAAAGTTTCAGTTCAACAACAGAAATCTATTGATTCTCTCAATGATCTGTTTCACTCTCTCGCTCGTGATGGGAAATTGGGTAGAACCAATAAAATGGTTTACCATATCGATACCGGTGAGGCTAAACCTTTTAAAGCTAGGCAGTTTTGGTGGTCACCTTATATCCTTAAGGAGATTAACAAACAAATCGATCAGATGTTAGAAGACGGTATTATTGCACCTTCTAGTAGTGCTTGGTCTTCTAATATTTTGCTAGTTAAAAAGTCCTCCGGTGATTTCCGATTGTGTTTTGATGGCCGAGAATTGAACAAAGTCACTAAAAAGGATAATTATCCCTTACCTATCGTCGACCGAATACTAAGTTTGTTACGTAATGCCAAATATTTTTCCTCTATTGACTTGAAACAAGCTTTTTGGCAGATTCCTTTGGACGATGAGTCTAAAGAGAAAACTGCTTTCGCTGTACCTGGGCGTAGTTTGTTTCATTTTAACGTTCTTCCTTTTGGTCTCTGAAACGCACCCCAAGTGCAACAACGATTAATGGATGCATTGTTTGGTCCTGAGTTTGAACCACACATTTTCGTTTATTTAGACGATCTTATCATTCTCTCTTCAACTTTCGATGAACATGTCAAACTCCTACGTGTTGTTGCTCAGCGACTGAATGATGCCCATCTTACCATAAATATGGACAAATGTCATTTCTTTCAAACGTCCTTAAAATATTTGGGGTATATTGTTGATTCCTCTGGTTTGCGTACAGATCCTTCTAAGATCGAATCCATGGTAAATTATCCTGTTCCTACCGATGCTACCTCTATCAAACGCTTTGAGGGCATGTGTTCGTGGTACCGTCGATTTATTCCACATTTTTCTTCCCGGATGGCACCTATTCGTAAACTTCTTAAAAATAAGAAGAAACGTCAACCGATTGTGTGGACGGAGGAGGCTGACAAAGCTTTCCGAGAAATAAAACAAGCTCTTGTTTCAGTTCCGGTTCTTGACAGTCCTGATTTTACCAAACCTTTTGTCATTCATACCGATGCTTCTGATTTAGGTCTTGGAGCCATGCTCACCCAAACTATCGATGGTAACGAATGTGTTATCGCTTATGCCAGCCGGACACTAAATCGCGCTGAACAAAATTATAGTGTGACAGCGAGAATGTCTGGGGGTAGTCTTTGCTGTCGAAAAATTTCATCCTTATGTCGAGGGTACTCATTTTACCATCGTTACCGACCATTATTCTTTGTTGTGGTTGCATCGTATGAAAGATCCCGCAGGTAAACTTGCTCGATGGCGAGTCCGCCTGAACCAATTTTCCTTCGATTTAGTTCACCGGCAGGGTAAATTTAATGTCGTTCCTGATGCCTTATCCAGGGTTTCTAAGGAAATCGCCGCTATCACGGATGTTTCAAATTCTTATCTTGATGTCGTCGTCGACGATAAAGTCGATACCGAGTATGCTCGGCTACGCAATCGAATCTTAGACAAGCCGGATAGTTTTCCCGGATGGAAAGTCCAAGGACGTTTCATTTTCAAATTTTTACCGTGTAAAATTAATCATTCGAGTAATGTTCCGGATTGGAAATTATTAGTTCCTAAGAGTCAAAGGACTCAAGTTATAAAGCTTTGCCACGACGTTCCTACCGCAGCTCATCTGGGCTATTTTAAAACCCTTTCTCGGGTTAGCCTTACTTATTATTGGCCTAAAATGAGAAGGGCTGTTTATCGTTATGTCTCCACTTGTGAGACTTGCCAATCTCAGAAAGCCCCTACTGTGGGTCAAGCTGGATTGATGGGCAAAGAAAAACTTGTAAAATTTCCGTTTCAGGTCATTTCTCTGGATCTAATAGGACCACTACCTCGTTCTAAAAATGGTTTTTCGTATCTTCTAGTTATTGTCGATTGGTTTACCAAATATGTTATTTTGCATCCCCTTAAAAAAGCCACTAGTTCCGGCATCACTCAATACTTAGTAAATCAAGTTTTTCTAGTTTACGGAGTGCCCGAGTTTATTCTTGTTGATAATGGTAAACAATTTATTGGACAAGATTTTGTCGATTCCTGTAAATCATTCAAAGTCCAAAAAATATGGTTTCTAGCTAAATATCATCCACAGGCTAATCCCACAGAACGTTATAATCGTATCATTGGGACTGCGATTCGGAGTTATATCAACAAGAACCATCAACGATGGGATAGTGAAATACATAAAATCGGTTATGCCATTCGTACTTAGCGAAGTTACAGGATTTAGTCCTGCCTTTTTAACTTTCGGCCGGTGTCATCCCTTGTTCGGGAGAGTTTTATGGGAAAACCCATCAAACCCCTGAGTCTTTAAAAGCTTACAGTCGTAAGGACTATGTCAAGGACTTGGAACATCTTCGAGAAATTTTTGAAGTGGTAATAAATCGATTACATAAAGCATATAATCGGAACGCTAAAGTATATAATCTCCGGAAACGGGATGTTGAATTTTTCGTTGGCGATAAAGTTTGGAAACGCAATAAGGGGTTATCCAGTGCCGTCAAAAATTTCTCGCAAAAATTAGCTCCTCGGTATATTTTGTGTACAGTACGTAAAAAATTATCCAAATTAGTTTATGAACTTGTCGATGACAGGGGAGTTAATATTGGGTCTTGGCATATAAAAGATCTAAAACCTTTCCGTGGATCTTCCGATCTCTCGGATAACGAATCTGATATCGTCTCTAATTAATGGTTATAATATATGTTCGCAGTTATGAGTGGTTTCGCTGAATGGGCTTTTTCTTTTCCCGATTGTGTCATTTTTACCGATTTTTGTCTGTCCATCTTCCTGTAGCCTCAACCGCTTAAGTCTTGTTGAAGTTTAATGAATTTTCAACCCTGTCGTACGCGTTAGATACGTTACATCATACTACTGGATGGAATTGCCCTCGAAAAAGTTTATTCAGGCGAAATTGCTTATACCATTCAAAATTTTGATATTAAAGTTGGCGATCGTACTTTCAAGGGTAGAAATGGATTATACGTATTATTGTTCAAAAGCGACTCTACAAACTATACGAAGAAGGAGCTTGAGCTATATAAGAATATTTTGGATATAAGCAATGCTGTGAGGATGAATTTCAAACACGGTACTCAAATACATGGAACGAAAGATGACAAATATAAGTCAGTGGTATGGCCTTTGTATTACCAAGGAAAAGGTATGTACAAGTCATTAAACTCCAACCCCATTGACTATGTATACTGGAATGATCCAAATGAGCTTGTTGATAGGCTCCGCCTGTTAGTATCGTCTCAGGCTGCAGGCAATACAGGTCTCAGGAACGAGATTGTGTCTATCATAGAAGAACTGCGTGAAGAAGATGTAATTGTGTGAGATGATACTTGACAAGTTTGGTCGTCATATTATTAAATATGGCACTAATGCACGACAAGAATTCTTCCCGGAAACTTCTAATTACATATTTTACAACATAATTCTAAATTTCAATTCTGAAAAGATACTTGGAAATACTTACGTGTTAGAAAAAGGTCTCACCACCTATTCTTTTCCCCTTAATCGGGCCACAATAGAGATGATAAGACTCAATTTTGATGACATCGGTGTCACTATAAATAACAAACAGGGTAGTGAGTCTGAACTGTATAACTTTCGCTTAAAGTTCAACGACATATTGTGTTTTAAAAGAAAAAGCAATGTCACAAGTTCAGTGACACTGTCAGCTGAAATTATCTTAAAATTACCTGCCATCTTGGAATCGGTTAAATCAGAGAAACCGACTGTCAAAGAACATTACAATAGAACCTTCTTTAGTTAAACAAGATATTGTCAATGAGCTACACAAACCTGCAAGGCGCAATTTTAAAAGGCATTGTATAATAGTTAAGGGAATCAATGAGACACTTCAGGCAGACCTTGTTGAAATGATACCCTACGTTAAACAAAACAAGGGATACAAGTACATATTGGCTGTAATTGATTGCTTCTCGAAATACGTCTGGATTGTTCCCGTCAAATCCAAAGAAGAAAAGAGATTACTTCAGCAATGCAAAGTATCCTTTCAAATTTAAAGTATCCTCCAAAAAACTTGCAAACAGATGAGGGGAAAGAATTCTATAACTCAGACTTTCGAAAGCTGATGACTAAACATAGTATCAATCATTACAGCGTATATTCAACCAAAAAGGCCTCTATTGTTGTGCGAGTGAACCGTACGTTGAAACAGTTTTTGTGGAAATTGTTCAGCCTTCAAGGCAATTACAAATGGCTTTACGATCTTCCTGAGGTTATTAAGACTTATAATAATAGTTACCATAGAACAATAAACAAGGCACCGTCTAAGGTCAATTAACGCAACGAAAAAGCAATCTTAAGGTCAGCGTACAGCTTTGTTAAAATCGCTCATCCCACTTCAAAGTTTAAAGTTGGCGAGAAAGTATGCATCAGCAAATCTAGAGCATTGTTTGAAAATGGGTACACACCGAGTTGGACAAATGAAATTTTCATCGTGAAAAATGTGCAGCTAACAAACCCTACAACTTATCTTTTAGAAGACGAAAAGGGTGAAACCATTAAAGGCGGATTCTATGAAACGGAGGTGAAAAAGCTAAACACTCTGACGTTTTCCTTGTCGAGCGAGTGCTCAAGAAAAGAGGGAAAAAGCTATACGTTAGATACTTAAGATTTGATAACAGCTATAACACATGGATTAAACAGACTCACATTGCCTAACCAACATGTATTTTGTAAATACGTTTTCAAAACAATAAACGATAATGAAAATAGATTATGTTTTTTCTCTATTACATAGAATTGTATACACTCATGCCCGAATTTACCGCTGAAACAGGCAGTGCGCATGCGCAAATCACTGCACTAGACCGTCTTTGAGAGCATGCGCGTACCTCACAACTGCACACTCCCCCACAGATAATAAACTATAGCGGTCAAAGCATATAATTATATAATTTATTCTCTTCAATCAATTTTTAAAAACAAACTTTATTCAATAACTTCTACAAGATTCTACAATTTAATTTTCTTAGATCTTGACTGATTAAATTCTAAAGTCAGACTAACTATTTTTTAATAGAAAATATTGTAAAATTACTTTTTGAAAACTAAACATTTCCTGTTTAACAATATAACTAGGATTGCTGATAGGGTACTTTCTTATATAATTATTAATACATTTTAATTATTTAAGACCTCCCCCACTAGATTCAGGTCCGGAGAAAGTATTTCGAGGAAGCTGAATTTCGTTGATTGCCTTGCCTTCAGATCTCTTGCACTTGTTTTCCCAAAATTCCATAATTTTATTTTTTAAACACATTACAACAATTATCAAAACAATCAGACAGTATAACGCGTATTGATGATGAACGACATTCTGTTTAAATTTTCGAAGTTGTCTCCATTTAACTTCGTTCTTGAGTTCATCCAGGTTATGTAGATTGATAGGTTTGATGTTTTCGACGGTTCCATAATCAATTTGAACGTGACTCTTGATGTTGTCGAATTCGAACCGTAGTAGTTGACCCTCATCTTTAAATGGTGCAAGTTGAATTTTTTCTTCTTTTGTTTCAACCACGCACTGATCAGTTAAACTTATTAAGTATGTTCCTTGGACTTCTCGTATTTCCCTCTTTTTTGGACAATTGACAGTAGTATAGTAATGCCTATTCTGGATCACTTGCCAGTTGTGCGCATGCGCAAAAGCGGGAAATTCAAATTTTGGGGATATCAGTGATACCACCTGAAAAAATATAACTTTTCCAAATTGGAAACCGGATGTGCTGCCCTTGTGACCTTTCGAACTTTTCCTTGTTGCAAACCGGAAATACAGGGATCTTTGCGCCCACGTGATTTCGACCTTTGTTATATATGTAAGCGTAGAGGTTTGCATACTTCAGTGCGATTACGATGGTCGTTCCCGTGCAATTTAACTGCATTAAATGTAGAGGTGAAACAGATCAACCGAATACGAAATGTGTGACTTGTAGTTTTGAAGAATTTGTCAGAGAGTCGCATAAGTCTAAACATATACCAAGTCACTTCTTTTATCGTTCCTAAATTTTATTGCGCATGCTCGACTGAGGAATTGGTATATATTCCTTTTTGCAATGCTAAGGAATTGTATTTGGAAGTGAGCTACCTAAGAGGAAATGGCTACATCCTTTTTAAATTGTGTCAACTCGTAGCTATACATGAAACCATTTGTTGACGTCAAGTCGTTGGAAATTGGTGAAAGATTTGAGATCAAATCGTTTGATAGGATAAACACTAAGAATGGTGATGCAGTGGTAGTGGAGTGCAAAGACTTCAAAGTAATATTGCCTCACCGCTTTGCACAAATGTTTACAGAATGCAAAATAGATGATTTAAATGAACAAATTTTTGAAGGAAATTTGATCTTCTTGGTTAGTGAAGGTCCTGCTGGGGAAACGACAAATATTAAGTTTGTCTCAGGCTAGCTCCAGTGCGCATGTCTGCCGTATTTTGCTTTATTTATCTTTGACGGTCACCTATAATTTATCATTACTCAGAATGTTTCCATCACAGCTCTTCATTGTAGCGAGTGTACTCGTGAACCACAAATTGTTCACATCAATTCCTTTTGATATTTCGGCATGCTTTGCAACAGTTGACTATAGCAACACCTTCGATGAGACATGGCCTAATAAATGGAGTAAAATGGATATTTATGCTGGAATGTGTACTTTACCAATACATAAAGCAAATGATATTGTTTCATTTAAAATCCGCTACTTGTTGCCAAATCAAACATATATTGATAGTGAATGGCAAACAGTAGTTGGTGAGAATTTTGATAAAGGTGAATATATCTTGAAGAAGGACTGTGCATGGATCACTCAATGCGGTTATCAAGATGTTGATGTAATGATGTTTGCTGTAATAGGAGTCATTCTTTTTTGGTTAAGCATAGGACTGATTGTTGGCAAATTGTGTGTAATGTTAACCCGACGTGTGTATGGAATTGATTAATGTATTGGTAGGAAATTAAATAGAAAATCGTTTATATTGTAGCGTTTTATTACTATAGTTTTCTTTATGTTTTATTATGTTAGGCTACTTTTACTAATGCAGCTGTTGAATTGCTTATCAAATCCAAGCCATTTTACAGACAGTTTATTTCCCTTCCTATTGAAAATCTTCTCCACTGAAAATTCATTTGGATGCTAGACTTTTTGAAATTCCAAATGACAAAGTTGGAATGTTCATGAAACAAGCTACCCATCTTATTCAATTGAAAACATAACAAAGAACAACCAACCCATCAATGTGTGCATCGATCAAGCAATTTGTGAATCTGCATATTTGGCAAACCATAAGGCTTTGAAAGTCTTCATTGCAACCTTAGACTCTTAAAGTTTGAGCTACCAATTCCAACCGCTTCATAATGTTGAGCATCTCAGAATCAAGGAATGGTTACAGAAAAACAATGAAGAAGGGTTGAGAAATCGTAAAGCAAAACTGGGTTGGGCAAGTGAGCCTGATTATATGGTTTGGTCATCAACCAATTTATGTGACTACCTAAACACTATATCACAATTGTATTCAATAACAGAGAAATAAATAGATCTTAATAAAAAACAATTGAAATTTTATTTCTTTTATTCAGATACCATCATACAATTAGTTACAAATATATGAAGTGAGAAGGATAATCTATAAAACAATTAACATTGCCACTCTAGACATGTTTCGCGATGGAACATATTTGACGACTCTATCGTGAATTATCAAACAATAGGACGTAGTCTTATCAGGAATATTCTCACTGGTTTCAAATTCTATCTGTATGTCTACAGGACTTCTTTTGACTTGCTCATTTTGCTTTGAACAGTCAATGATTACTATAGGAGCAATACTCTTGAACTCTGCTGGCGTTAGAAGGGGCTCTCTAGCTTTTTCCAAATATGATTCTTGGAATTCTATATACATTTCGTATAGAGCTGCAAACTGATTTTTGTTAAAATTCAAATTTAAATTGTCATAGGGATACATAACATCATTGAGGAATACTTTAATGTTTGTCAAAGAGCAATGATCAAATTGACTGCTGTCTTTACTGTATTGATTTTTCCTATCAGTTTGTAAGCCAAAGAAAATGAATTGCGGCCTCTCCATAGATGTTTTGATGGGCCACATGTGTCTCTGTGTCTGTGGCAAAAGAGGGTACTCATAGAATTCTCTGCTTCTAAAGGGAATGCTCAACTCTCTATCTTTCTTCAGTATATCTAGTAATTGTATTCTCTCAGCAGTTGAAACTGAAATATGTGGCATTCTCCAGAATACTTTATAGATTTCGACTTTAACAGATTTGCTTCCGTCGTGCAACAAAGCATTTATGTCGGTATTACTTCTAAGAAGGACAAGTTCCTGTTGCAAATTTAAAACTATCTTTCGGAAATCATCACAAAAACCCAAAAACATTCGTAGCGGGGTTATAACATTGAACGTTCCAGTTGCTGTATCCATTATTGTGAATTCCTCTACAGGGAACCATCCTGCATTCTTGAGCGCAATGCTTTGATTTTTGTTGTAGGTAGCAAGTCCTTTCAATACGGTTGCCATTCCAGGATTCTTGATGCGATCGATAACGTTTCCACCTATTTCATATCGTATTTCAGCAAAAAGAAAGAGAATTCCGTTGTTAATAAATCGTACTCCATCAAGCCGAGCCGGGACTTCCCCTTGCGTCGCTACAACCTTGCCTTCAATGTACAGGTCACTGTACCATGGTAGCGAGTACAAATCTTGTTGTTGGATCGGTATTCTTATTTCATCATTGTTATTGTATGAAGTAGAAGCGTAAGGTTGATGTGTATGTTTCTCTGCATAGGTTATCGCTTCGTCAAAAACTACTTTTTCATTCACGTAGAGAATATTTCTGTTCATTTTGAGCAACCCTAAATCCTAAAGATTGGAGAAATCTTCTATTGTTTGCTGTTAACTGCTTGAGACTTGAGCCTCTGCTGACCACAATGTTTTTGTTTACACGGCTTTTATGTCTATGATGAGCAACAGATTGTTGTTGGCTGAAAACAATGCTCATAGCAGTCTTTCAGAGCCTTTGAAGATGCAGTCTAACTGTAACGACTTCACCTCGAAAATTGACGGTCTTTCCGTCTTGGTCTGTGACTTTTATAATAATTTCAGCAATTTCGCTGACGCTGATTGGTAAATAGATGACGTTGGATGGTGCTTCCACAATTCGATATCCAGGAGGAACAAGCGGAAAGAACTCATGAATTATGTGAACTTGCTTGCCGTTACGATAAGAGCCTGCTACAATGTTACATTCAACGCAGAAAGCATTGAGTTTTAAAATTTTGGATGGATTGTCGGATACATGTTTCACGTATGCCATTAGTTTTCTGCGTTCGTATCCAAGCAATTTACCTACTGTACCATCTTCAGAAAAGTCTACATCAAACGCACACTTGAGTTCACATTTCAGAGTATTGTTGTTACCTTTAATTGTTAAAAGGCGACTATTCCTATAGCTTGACTTTTTACCTAGATCGCCAAAAGTCAGTCTATTTAGCTCCCTATTAAGGAAATAGCTTATGTCATCGATTTCATATGAGCCCTCAGGGATTTCTATACATACTTCACTGCCATTTTCAGCGAAGAAGTGAAACTTATTATTGTTTGCGTCAATATTGGGAATAGAATTGTAGGTTTCTAGGTTGATAAGTCCAATTACATAATTTGCATTATCCAATATGAGAGGAGGATAACAGTCAGCTTTTAGAACTGACTGCGTTCCAGACAAAGTGAATGTGAATGACATTATCCGTCCGCCTGCCTCGTAGCGAAAGAACTGATTAGTAATGCTTCTGACACAAATTATTAAAGTACATGAGGAATATCAAGCAAAGATGGCCACACACAAATGTATCGTATGTTTAAAATGTATCATGGTTATAGAGAATTTGACATTGACCAGAAGACCTCAGGTATTTTACTTATTCTAATGGAGGTCTCAAGTCACCAAAGCTGTCAAAATAAGTTGCGCTGCCGCCACATTTCACGTAAGCTGTTCAGTGAGTTCCGGGTCCGTTCAAAGTGTCGAGGTTTACAATTCCACATTCACTGAAATTTGGGCCTGATTTTGGCAGCGCATCTCTCATGAAGGCTCCTCTGAAATTCTTGATCTTTTGTAACATTAAAATGTTCCATTTCCCTGACTATCGTTTCCGTTTTTGTTCGGAATTCAGATTTTTCTTCCGTTAGGGAGACATTGGCTGGAGTAGGAGGCCATAGGGTCCTACTAATTGCTTGGGTACCATTTACGTCACTAACATCTGACGTAGCTAGAAGAGCGATATGTCGTTATATTGTTGTGGTTCGAGTGTTCATCTATTTACCGTACCGTACCGTTTCTCTTTTCTTACCGATAGAGATGGATATTTGGACACCGTGATATAATCGACTTGTGGTTCTTCATTTTCCGGATAATATTCCGGATTAGGTCCTATATCTATAAGATGTAGGCCTGTTCTATTGGTTGCAGGGTGGCATTTTCGTTGGCCTTGCAACCATACAATCCTTGAATTTCCTTGAGCCATGTAAGCTTCTTGAGGGTGTGCTATAACAACCTTCACACTGTCTCTGCTGCAGTGTCCCGTACCTTTATCCTGTTTTTCTTTATTGTTTCTACTTCTTTCAGCAGTAGACCTTCAGAAGTAGGGATGCAACCCCGCTTAATGGAGTTTCCCTTTTCCTTCCTTCCCTCTTAAGCTCTGGGCTCCCGAAACTGAAGGTCTCTCTCTCTCCCTACCCTTTTCCTTTCCTTTTTATTATTGTACGTATCGGGGGATCGACGGTACCATTTGATTATCGTAAGTTTGATTTCATTTGGTCTACTTACTTTCCATTTTCTGTTTTCGACCATCTTTCGCTGTTTGGGGATGTTTTGATTTTTAGTTGAGGTGATAACGATTTTTAAACAACCTGATAATTGTCGGTATTGCAGTATTCTGCCTTTTTCATTTCCGGTACTCGGTTAGCCAAAACGGCGTTGTGTATTGTGTTGATTCTATTTTCGCCCTTAATTACTAGTACTAACGGCGTTTATGAACACGGTGTCGTTTTGAACTGTGCGCAATCACGTTTTCGGAAAACACGTTTTCAGTACCCTGAATTTGTAGCGTTCACTTCCCTTTTCAACGTTGAATTGGTCAGACGTTCGTTTACGTTTCGTTTTTTAATTTAATAATTGGGATTTACCGTACCGATTCCTTTGTGGAATATTTTCGATATCGTTAAATATCCCGGAGAAAGGTAATATTTTCTTTTCAAATTCATTCTTTGGGGTTCTAATTCGATTGTTTAGGGGTATCTTTAGAGACCTGGAATAAATCCGGAGTTTTTGGTTTGCACAAGCATTTTTTTGGCGTTATTCATCCAGTACGGGTACTATCGCTCATTCAGTGGCGTAATTGGCTGCATTCACCGTAGGGTATTTCCTTCGTCGTTCCTGATACCGTGCGTTTCACTCATCCAGTGGCGTGGCGTGGATTACATCATCGTACCGTGGCATCGAAAACGATAAGTTTAATCTTTATTTAATGTTTCTATTAACGTACTTTTGCCTACGTCCTACGAGACTGTTTTTTTAATTTTCTATGCAAATTGCGTTTCGCTAAGATCATTATCCGTTCAATAATATAATTTGTATTATTTTGAACGTTTCGTTAATTAACTATTATATTTTCTCTTTGGTTTCCATTTTTGCTAATTCTTTGTTAAATTGTCCAGTCACACAGGATTTATCTAAGGTATGTGACCTTGTACCGCGTATCTCCTGTGTGATTGATAATCAAAGAACCTAGTAGTAAATTTTAAAAATCATTTTCATTAATTTTATAAATTATCTAAATTTAAAACGAGTTCGAACTCTATTAGCATAATAGAAAATTAAACCACATTATTAGAGTGGTATATTTCACTTCCATTTGTTATTTTTTTGTAAATCATTAAATTGTTTGATTTCAACGTTATTTTGTTTAACGGAATCCTATTCCACGATTGTGGGATTCTTTCAATTTTATAAATCGTGGTGGCGCCCTTTAACAGCTATTTTTAAAACCCAAAAGAACCCCTAACGAACCCATCCATCGCTCCTGGATACTGAGCAACGGGAGAACACAAAGTGTCATACTTTAACTGTTTAGCAAATTTAGAAAGTTCTATATCGGTAAGGGCTCTGTCGGGTAGCTTTATTGAAGATACTTTGGAGGCTTTGGAGGGGATAAAAAAAAACCCAAGCCCTGACTAATATGGTTTAAGGTAAAGTCCTTTCCCGCGTTGACCAATTGATATGGCTTCCATAGTTTTGTTGTGCCTTTGACTTTCCTTGAGTTGCTCTTGAGCGGCTTTGGTATCATTAACTGTTTTCGCAATTGCTGCAGCACCACCAGCTACTGAGCCTAATGCTCCAAGAGCAGCAAATATAGGTATTAAGGGTAAGAAACCACCACTCTTGGGTACAGGTATCACCCTGACAGACCTTACACTTCTGCGCCCTTTTAAACTTTTTGCTGCCTTAAGAGCATCACCTAAGGCTTCTTTAATACCATTAAATTTTTTAGCTTTCACTGCATTTCGTGCTGCTTTTACAAGCTGACTAAATGCCACCTTTCCACCACGTTTCTTGCTTTTTGCGGATTTGCGGTGAACTCTTGTTGATGATCGACTACTGCAGCCCATTCCTAATTTAATTTTGGCTGTCATGGCCGCAACTACTCCTAATGCTGCAGCTTTCTCACCGATCGAGGAGTCAGAGGAATGAAGCCTTTGTTTCGCTTCGTTCAATAAAACCTTATCTGCCGCGTGTCTTTGATCTAAACCCTTCTCTGTTGCGACTTGCAAGCTTCGTCAAGCCTATTAACACCCTTGTCTCCTCTGCTAAGCCTTTTAGACAATTTCGTACCAGGTCCACAATAGTTGTATCCAGGAATATGCAATTCAAATGGAAACTTGTCAATCAGTTTGTTCACCAATCCGTTACCTTCAGTGACGTTTCTGTGACTGGAAGTCTCCTGAACGTTGACAATCATTTTATAGACTTTCAATAGATTGAGAAGTTATGCTCGTTATCCAACATGCACCTGATCTATTTATAAGGTCACGCTTACAGCGGTAGGAGATCAGTCAACTTTCACGATGCGATTTATTGAGCAGACTTTGAAGCTGCCAATACAAAACTATGATATCAATAACTCAAACAATTTCAAGATGCATGGCGAGCTGCTGCCAACATCTATTCGCTGTCTTGTTGTTGGACCATCAAATTGTGGAAAGACAAATGTTGTAGTGAATCTGCTGGAACATAAAAACGGTCTTAGGTTTGAGAACGTCTATGTGTTTTCAAAGTCCTTGTTTCAACCTAAATATCAGTACCTTGAAGAGCTCTTGAAGCCGATTCAAGGAGTCACTTATGCACCATTCGGCAGTTTAGATGATAACATACCTTCCCCGCAAGAAGTCAAAGCAGATACAGTCTTTATATTTGATGACGTCGTGTGTGATAAGCAACACCTGATGAAAGAGTATTTCAGCATGGGTAGACATATGAAAGTAGACTGCTTCTACTTATGTCAGACATACGTTGGTATACCAAAGCACCTTATTCGCGATAATGCAAATTTTCTCATATTATTCAAACAAGATCATCTAAATCTGCGACATGCTTATGATGAACATGTAAATACTGACTTGACTTATGATAAATTCAAAGAAATATGCTCCGTCTGTTGGAGTGATAAACATGGGTTCCTTACAATTGACAAAGAGAGGGATATTAATAATGGTCGTTATCGCAAAGGTTTTGACTGCTTCATCCAGTTGTAGTATTATATATGCGTCGAAATTATCTTAAGCTGCACAGTATGAATTTGATGTCAGATCAGATTAGTGATCTGTGATAATGGATTCTCAAAATGCAAAAATTACTGAGTCTATTTCAATAAACAAAGAGCTCATTAGAAAAAGAAATGAGATTAGAAAGAAACTCGACTCGTTAAAAGAAGCCCAATTGAGACATGAGAATGCGTTCTCTCCTATCAAAGTATCTAGAAACTATAGTAGAAAGATTAAATACAAATGGGGACAAGCAATTTAAAGCTGAGAAAAGTGAGCCATTATATGATAGTGAAACACTCAACACTCCAAAAAGGGCTAAGGTAGATGAGAAGGTCTGCAGGGCTCCAGAACCTCATGCCACAACAGCTTCAAGGCGGATATCCATGAAAGTAACAAACTTAAGAAAAAGAATTGACTCTTTAAAGGAAACACCTGACTTAAATCTTTCCACAAATTTCAAGTCGGAAGATGAGGAGTATAGTTATGATCCTGTGCAAAAACGGGAGGAACAAAAAGAAGTGAGGCACTACGACGATGATGACGACGATTTACTTGAAAAATCGGTTCAGGAAAGTAAAGAAAATATTGAAGGTCTGATAGATACACAAGTATATGAGGAATACTTACAAGAGTTCGATGAACTTCCAAGGCGATATATAGACGACATGTTTCATGACAAAGAGAGAAAATATGATCATCGAACCGGAATACGACACGATAGCTTCAAAGAGAAATACTTCATAGGCTCATCTGAAGTTCAGTTTGTAGGACCGGATATTAAAGTTGGTAACCATACTTTCAAAGGTACACGTGGGTTATACGAGCTACTGTTCAAAAGCGAACCCGCAAAATACACGAGGAAAGATCTTGAGCTATATAAGAATATTTTGGATATCAGCAATGCTGTGAGGAGGAACTTTAAGCCAAATGCACAAATACATGGGACAAAAGATGAAAAATACAAGTCAGTTGTAGCGCCATTATATTACCAAGGAAAGGGAATGTATAAGTCTCTAAACGACAATCCCATTGACTACGTATATTGGAATGATCCAAATGAGCTGGTTGATAGACTCCGCCTGTTAGTATCGTCTCAGGCAGCAGGCAATACAGGTCATCGAAACGAGATTGTGTCTATTATAGAAGAACTGCGTGAAGAAGGGTTGATTGTGTAAGATGACCGTTGACAAGTTTGGTCATCACATTGTTAAACATGGTGTTACAGCACGACAAGGATACTTCCCAGAAGCATCGAATTATATATTTTACAACATAATTCTTGAGTTCAATTCTGAGAAGACACTTGGAAATTCTTATGTATTAAAGAATGGTCTCACAACCTATTACTTTCCTTTGAAAGAAGCAACAATAGAGATGATGAGACTCAATTTTAAATGACATTTCTGTTAATATAAACAATAAGCAGTATAGTGAGCCTGAACTGCATAACCTCCATTTAAAGTTCAATGACATGCTCTCTTTCAAAAGAAAAAGCAATGACACAAGGTCAGTAACACTAGCTGCTGAAATTGTATTAAAGTTGCCTGCCATCCTGGAGTCTGTTATATCTGAAAAGCCTTCTGTCTAAAAAAGTTAGAATGGAACATTCTTCCGTAAAGCAAGATATTGTTAACGAACTACACAAACCTGCAAGGCTCAATTTTAAACGGCGTCGGGTAATTGTTAAGGGAATTAATGAGACACTTCAAGCAGACCTTGTTGAAATGATACCCTACGTTAAGCAAAACAAGGGATACAAATACATACAGGTTGTAAAAGATTGCTTTTCAAAATTCGTCTGGGCGGTTCCACTAAAATCCAATGAAGGTAAAGAGGTAACTCTAGCCATGCAAAGTATCCCATCAAGTTTAAAGTATCCACCCAAAAACCTGCAAACAGATGAGGGTAAAGAGTTTTATAACTCAGACATTCGAAAGCTGATGAATAAACATGGAATCAACCACTACAGCGTATACTCAACTAAAAAAGCCTCTATTGTTGAGCGAGTGAACCGTACGTTGAAACAGCTTATGTGGAAACAGTTTTCCTTGTCGAGCGGGTGCTGAGGAGGGTGCTGGTTAGAATTTGATAGTAGTTATAACACATGGATTGACAAAAATCAAATAGCGTAACTTTCATATACTTTGTTTCTAGATAAGTGAGTTAATGATAGAGAATAAAACGAAATCAACATGTAGAGTAATGTTTTTTCTTTCTTTTTTATCTGTAATTTATTATGAAAGGTCCTTGAATAAAACAAAGATTACAAATTTCTAAAGTTGTCATTTTATTGTTCTAAAATCGAATGTAACAATTCTAATGTTTCTACATAGTTTTCATAACATGTAGACGGCCATATTGCAGAATCAGGACCACATGTCCATCCCAATCTTGCACCTGGATGTTTCTCTCCTTTGACCACGTTGATCTGTATCCAGTCCAGTATCCTCACGTGTTCAGCGTTACGACCTGGACAAAAACAGTATGCAAGGTCTTCGTTTGCTTTAATGGCGTCCAGTATGTTTTTGAGGATTTTGGAATTTGCCAAATAAGCGGCTTTACACACCATTTCTTGTAGTTTTTGGTAATCCTTTTAACGGGGTAGAACAAATGTGAAGCACCCTGTAGGTTACCATCGGAAAGCAGACCGAAGATTAACGTTTTATAGAGCATTTTGTCATCAAAGTCGTGTTTCCTTGCAAGTTTTTTGAACACATCTACGCTCAATCATTGTAGATTTTCTTGTTCACATACCGAAGCGACTGTGTCAATGTACCTATCCATTCTCATTTTTTGACAAAACACTTGTTTGATACAGTCAACAGTAACATCCAATCTCCCTTCCGTTATCCATGTAAATACACCATCTGACACAAGAAAGGATTCTTCTTCTTTAACTAATTGGGACAGTAACTTGCCTGCGCCGGCTGCACATTTTAAGTAACAATCATAAGCAACCTGTGATCCAACACAGACTTGCATCTTGACTTCTTCACTAAGATCCATCATGAACTATTGAATTGATGCCGCTTCCTGTGCAGTTATAAGGACTGTATCCCCCACCACATGATATCCCCACGGCCTTGTATCGGTATGGTTATAACTGACCATGCGCTTGTCAATATACGGACTCAAAACCACTTTATTCTGTTTTATTGAATAAACGACGTGTTTTTTTGACCTTATAAGCCTCTGGGTGCCCTCGAATACCGTTTTGTCAAATAGACATCTCTTATAGTCTTCTATGGTGATGCTTCTTATAGACGATTTTGTGGAACCTTTAGATTTCTTCACAAACTTTTCTTTGTTACAATCTTCCTCAACAGTATATGCATACATTTTTGAACGAAGCCCAACAAACTCTAGCATGACTTTCCCATTATTCTCATCTTTCATTAGACCGGGTACTTTCTTGTTTAGTAGTGGAATACGAAATTCGTTGTCAGGTTTGTATTCTGATGTGTCGAAACGGAAGCTGTCTCGTTTAATGTACTTATAGATGTTAAGATTTGGATCAGTATAGAGCAACTTAGCATTTTCCCCAAAGGTATTTCTGATATAGTTGTAGTGGAAGTCATAGAGAAATATTTTTGATAAGTTCAGAATAGCAAAACC
Organism: Mylabris phalerata; assembly: GCA_020740385.1. NCBI lineage: Eukaryota > Metazoa > Arthropoda > Insecta > Coleoptera > Meloidae > Mylabris > Mylabris phalerata. Next base: position 126,860 of record JAJEOX010000014.1, read on the forward strand.
AACGTAAATGGGTTTATTCAGGTATACTTTCAGCTTGTTCATCTCAATAATTGCAACATTATCGTCAAAAACTACTGAACTATGAAAGTTGGGTTTTGCAATAAGCGATCGGGCAGCCCACCGGCCATACCATTGCGTAACTATATGAATATCTTTATGTTTGCGCACATTTTCCATACATTTACCGTATATAGCATTGTTCATAAGCTTGTAAAAGTCCTTTTCGAAATCGTTCTTTGACTGTTGTCGTAGATTAGTGTTCAGGTCAACGTACTCCTTCAACCATTGAGACTGTTTGAATTTTAACACTTTATGAACTTTTGTCAACTTCATTCCATTGGCAATGTACATTTTCAAATTTCTATAATGAACAATGTAGTTGAACTTTGGATATAGTGTCAAGAGGAGCTTCTTAAGCTTTGATTTAGCTGTAGGCGGAACCATATGACATGGTGCAAGTGGTAAGTCACTATGATTTTTATGTAGATCTGAGGGATACTCCAAATCACATTCTACCATATATCCGACATCTGAAATGTCTGGAGTATTTAGAATCTCAGATAAATTGAACTCTTTCAAAAATTCGAAGTCTCCATAAGGCAAGTACTCCGACATTGCTGCACCGTACAAATTATTCACATCAAAATACATTAAATAAGAGTCAGGTATATTCGGATCATATTTATCTTTCATGTATTTATTATTTGCCTTGGCATATCTGTTAGAGCACTGTGAGACACCACCCCTTATTCCACTCTCAACAAAAAGAACTTTGTCTATATCAGTAAGAAGCTCAAGTTGAACGTTTGTGGTCTTCAACATAGCATCAAACGTTAATCCTGGAGCTGTATAGTAGTGTAGCGGGTCCAGCTTGTAGGTGTTCATACAGGTCTGTCTAAAAGCCTCAAACACATCTGCGAGAAGGAGGACATCTGTTTTCAAATAGAGGTCTGAATACTGTCCCTGGGTTTGGATATGAAATCCATGCCAAACTCTCAGTGCGTGATTGTAGTCTTCATCAGTTATATCCTCTTCTGTTAAAAGGCTTCGGAACTTCTCCTTTGGAGGTAGAGAGCATTCATCTAATCTCTCCCAGCAGTCAATATAATCATAAGGAAATACTCCCTTTCTATTCAACAGACTGAACTCCGTCACGTTATGACAATTAGATTTTGTAATTAGCTTCTGTTCATCTCCTAGATTATTTGATAGCTTTTGAAGTGATTGTGACATGAATCGAAAAGAATCGATGAATCTAAAGCTGACCTTAGTTTTCGAGACGTATTTTGTGAATGCAATATACTTTTCTTTATTAAGTGGTAGTAATTTAATTGGGCCTTCCATAGAAGTTGATACAGCCCTGATAATGAAGTGAGCGTCATAGCCACTCAAATTGTGGAAAACAATAGGTATTGTAAAAACGTCTTTATAATACACGTTGCAACTTTGGTGTGCAGCTCCACGAAACAGACCAGTTTGATGATTATGATCACGGACACGTACTTGTTCCGGTAAAAATGGTCCTCCACAAATATGACATTGCTGTGCATTGTTGTATTGTCCCACTTGTGCATTGTCAAATCTTTGAATCGGTACTTGATTTTTGTAAACGTTGTTACAGAATGCTGCTATAGATTTGAGCTCATCAACAAACCACTGGATACAATCTCGACCACGATATAGGCGAAACTTACAAAGACTCTCCTCGTAAGAACATTTAAAGTAATATGCTACACTATAGGCAACATGTTTTTGGTAGGTATTGGTTTTAGGTCCATTTTGGTTGTCATCGGAACAGTTTTCTAAAATGCTTTCTAGATCGGCGTAAATAACAAACGGTAACTTCTCTTGATACCTATGGTTCTTGAAGTAGAGGTATTTGTTTGTCTCCTTAGGTAACCTTACAGAACACTTATTTTGCATATGACAAAGACTCTGATGTTTCCGAAGCAAATCCTCCGTTGAGAAATAGTTTAGACATCGTTCACATATAAACACTTTGTGCCCATTAGCCGACACTTGTTTTGAAATCAGGCGTGACAAATCCTTTATCCACACAAAATGGTACAGCTGATGTTGGTCACTGATGTAAACAGGCTCATTCGTATCTATGTTATACACTGGCAACATAAGGAGATTTATTGTTCTATTATTATTTAAGCCATTAGAACTTAGGTGACAAGGTAAAATCCTCTTTCCCTCAATGCAATACAGATTGATCGTAAGACCATTGAGGTCTTCAAATTTTCTGATTTCACTGATTGTCATAGGGAAGTTCATTCCATCACATTTAAGAACTTCCTTAAAATGAGGATAAGAAGTTGTTCGATTTGATTGATATTTTGCAGGGAACAGAGCAGAGACAAGTGCCCATAGAAAGCAATATTTATCATTGTTCTGCACATTAATCACTGCCTTCTTGTTCTTTATAAAGTTGGGAACTGCTGTATAGGTGGAATAACCAAATTTCAGTGAATCATACTCGTTAATATGCACTTTTAAACCCAATATTTCTAGTAATGCCCAACCTGAATCCTTCTCGGCAAACTCTTCCAATCTTTTCTTGAGTTTTTGGATAACATTTTCTTGATACCATTGCTTTATATTTGTAGCACGGTCAATAGGATAATTTTTTGTTGCGAATGTTTTCAAACCCACGTCACCTGTTTGTGGGTTAATAAAATTAGCAGAAAGGCACACGTTTACTTTCACTAATGATTTTTTCAGTTCTTTTTCAACTTTACACTTGAATGATCTGAAGGCTCGCTCCAAAAAATACAACGGTTCCTTGATATCCACGTTTGTAATAAATCCCGTACGAATTCTTCCATTAAAACAAGTTTCAGTGTCCTCCCATGACACCTTCGAATATCGATGTCTGTCTAAGCCATGACCAGACTTCACATATGCACGCTTTCGAATACACTTTAGTTTATAGCGATAACACTTCAAATATGACAGGCTGTATTCAAGCGAGAACGGATTCTCATGAACATTGTCTTCATAAATTTTGTTCTTTATTGCTTTCCGTATTATACTTATTGTATGATTGATATGTAATAGCAAACGATTTAATTCTTCTAAAGTTTTAATTTTTGTTATATATTGTTGAATTATTTTGAGCGCATCCTTGCAAGTGGCTGACACGGTTGCCATTGTACACACACTTTGATTTGCTAATGCACACGTTCGCTTAACAGATGGATGAGTTCATCGTGATGCATTGAGTTTATATACAGTTGAAAAGGTGAAATGTGACCCACGTTCTTACAACAACATCTCATTTATATTCAAAGTACTTGTCAGGTTCTGATTGTTTTGAATAAGAGAGAGACAACAATATATAGTTAAAATACAACTTTGCGTTTTATAATAAAAACAAAGTTTTACTAATTTTCAAAATCTCTGTTAATATCTCATTCGCTTCAAATAGGAAAACCACAATAATACAATTAGAATGAAATAATTTATTTAGATAGAAAATTATAAAGCCAATTATAAATGTGTTTAACATTTTTCAAACTACATACTGCACGCGTGTTTGCATGAAATTTACATTCCAAATATTCATCAATCGGGAGCTTTGGGCACTCTTGCTGAACATCCAAGTCTATGATACATGGACACTGGTTTCCCAGCGCTGTCATCAGATAATTTTTCTTAATGGCTCCTTTAACGTAAACAATAACGTTGTTTGTTAGTTCTTGCACTAAATGCAGATCCAACAATTTCTGAACATATTCTTGTTCTATGTAACCAAAATCGTATGGTACACTATGATGATGATTCTCCAAGTATCTAATTTGTCGCTGATAGATCCTAGATACTTCAGAGAAAGGTCTATTCGCCTTGAAGCAGTAATGTGCACACTTTTTACCGTCAAATATTGTGAGCTCTTTCACCATAAAATTGGGCACGCTAAAGCCCTGCATATCAACTACTATGATTTTCATTTTTTACTAGTAAATTGTACGAGCGTGTGAAATTGTTAGCTCACCAACGTTGACTAAGATTATATATGAACACTATAAGTATTTATAAAAGTCATACAGAGGGGCGTGTCAGTTTATTGGGATGGCAGTGGGGTGGTGAGATATTAATATCCAGAATAACTGATTTTATATTTACTTATTAAAATTATACGTGAGGTTGTATATATATATATATATATATATATATATATATATATATATATATATATATATATTTTCAACAATATTTTTGCCACTTTGAGGATTCATGTAGTGGACCATCATCATCTTCATTGCACTTCTCACCACCTTCTTGGTGCTCCTCGGCTTTCCTTTTTGCTAATTCTAAAAGTTAACAAAACCATGTAGTAGAAGTAACCGAATAAATTTGCTCTTACTTCTCAGGGCCTCCCTCCTATTTGATTCAATTCGTTCAAGAGACTCTAAAACAGAATGTATAAATACATTGAATGATTGAAATCTTCTTAATTTTACCCTGTGATAGGTACCATCCCTTCTTTATGTCGAAGCACCACGGCTCAAACACTTCATCCCAATTTTCTTCTATTTTAAAATATCAAGTTTATTTAGTGATTAAACAACATGAAGCTGCAATAATAAAGAAATTACCTGGGAAAGTTCTATTGTTGTTGTGGTTGTTGTTAACTTGAGCTGGGAAAAGAGTGAATTTGAATTTCAATTAGAGAAAATGCATTCATTTTATCACTTACCCATTTTATCAATCTCGTTTGTTTGCATAAATTAGACCAAGCAATGCTCACGCTTATATACATTTCAAATTACCCCCACCACACGGCAGTATAGTGGGGGAAATTTTCTTGAAACCAAAAGTTTTCTAAGTTTTTGTAGAAAATCAATTTTTTTTTTATCACAGGTTTGTATTTAGAATTCAATGAGAATCCGAAATAAATGAAAAATTGGATAAGGTCCTTTTGGACGTCTATGTTTAAAGTCTTGTAGCGGCTCAGGTATAGATCTGACAAAAAAAATTTACTCAGGTTTTCTGTAGAACACCAACTACAATGTAAAGATTGAGAAAAAAAATTGGGGGTTGACGGGGTAGTTTTTACGTAAGAGGTGGAAAATTAACTGAGGTAATTTTTGAATGTAAAATTCAATTTCCAATAAAATTTCAAGAATAACTTTTTTTCACACCCCTAATAAAAAAAAGTTTTTTTCTACCCCATTGAGGGGGTTGTTACGTATGGGTTGATTTGAGCCGCATCAAGTGGAGACCTTGATGCAAAATTGATAAAAGTTTATTGCATCAAAATCGGTCGATTGGTTTTTGAGTAAAACGCGTTTGTAATTTGACGCCCGGACTTATAAAAAAAAAGGAGACAGAATGACTATCAAACATTATGCCTGAATAGAGCTTTTCAAGGGTAACAACTTTTCTTTATAAAATTTTTCTCTAGCTTTCAAAATAATTGGCGTTGGCGTCGCGACGCATCTCAAAAGTCGACAAACGGCATTTTCCTACACATAACTTCAAAGAGCTTTTAAAATTATATAAATTGATACGAATTGCATTTTTTCATATATGTCACCGTTTAGGAGTTAATTGAGTTTGTAATTTGATTCCAACACTAGACTATAAAAAGTGTGAAATTCTACATAACTGTATATAAAGCTGGATATTTCCAATATATGTGTCTGTGTGATCAGTTTTAAGAATTTTAGACAAGATTTTAATATTTTAATAAATTTTTTGCAGATTTATAATTTTGCTGACTCAGCAGCTATAAGAATTTTCATTTTCTTTTGTATTCATTCTACAAATCGATATATCGCTTCGACTTTTGCTACTTTTGTTTATAAATTTTCGAGAATTTTCTTTCGATTGGAATTAAAAAGAATTTCTCATTCACATGTTGCTTACCATGCAAAATTTTCTCAGCTTCCGTTCTTTGCAACACAAGCTCCCTGTGAGAACCAAGACACTTTTATGTTTCCGTTGACTCAACAAATTCCACATCTTGAGATGTGTTTGGGGACTAGTGACAATTACTATACTATATTCATGTGTTAGAAAGAGATGGGACACATTTCTGCTGAATACGTGGAAAAAGCGTATAAAGCAGGAAGAATTCTCAATCTATTCATCATTTAGTGTTTGCAAGTGACATAAGTGTAAAAATGAGTAAAATCAACATTGTTGAAGATTTTGATATCAGAACACTACTAACGCAGTTCAACGGTGAAGAGTTAGACACTCCGGTCCTGTAAGTTATTATTATTTATTAATTTTTTCCAATTAGATGATAAATTACCGCTTATTGATTTCAATCTTCACTAAAAAAGTTTATTGAACTAAATAAGGTTGAATTAATAAGCAATAAGTTATTATCTACAAATTGTTCAATAGCTAAATTACTGTTTGATTTAGCAATCAATCAATGCCTGAAATTATTTCGCCGCTGCTGAACACTCCGGAGCCACCACCAACGTGAACAACATCTGTTCAACCTCCACTTTCGTCAGACCAACCTCCGAAAAAAAGAAGTCGACTGAGCCTAATTAAGAGGGTGAATGTAGAGGAGGAAAAGTTGTCAGAAGATGAGTTTGTAGGAACAACAGCTGTTCCCAAACAGTAAGTAGACAACTTATAGCACTTAAATCGCATATCTAACTACTTTGTGCTATTCATCACAGAAGCAAGGACCCCAGAACCATGAAGGGAGGAAAACAACAACAATCAACGAAACAGCACCAGGCACAAAAGAGAAAACCTTCGACCCAACAACCGCAGCTACAAAAACGGCAGCAACATCAGCAACAACTCCATCAACCTTGATCCCGGTAAGTCTGATTGCATTGCACGTTTACTTTTTGATCCATTTAACAAATAAATGATATCTTAACAGGGGAAAGAATCTTGCACTGATTAAACAGCTGTTTGGGGATGAGGAAGACGATATTCCCAATACACAAAGTAGAATTGTGGAGGACATCCTTTCTCAAGTTTCCAAAAGACTACTTCCCAGCCTCCAGCAGGAGCTTGACAAGCTGGAGAGGCAGAATGTAGAAGCTGACGAGTGGTTTAGGGGGGTTAAGCAGAAGCACCTCGCCGAGCAGAAGCAGCGAGGGGAGCTTCTAATAAATGTAAAAAAGAAATTAGAAAATATTAATTTAATCATAAAAAATTTGAACGATTTGAAATAAATTTAGTTCTAAAAATATTTCACAGTTTCATTTGACCCTTCCTTTTCTATTTGCGTCAAATTATCAGATGAGGGCAGAACAAAACTTCCTCAAGCTTCGAATACATCTGACAGTTTCAACAGAATTTATTATATCAACTTCTATAAATGGATTACTTCTCTCTGAGTACGCAATATATTTTCATATACCATATGGTTAGACAGTAACTTCAATCATAGACACTAGAGAGGTGATGATACTTAGCCGAATATTATATTTAATTCTTTGAATCGACATTAACAAAGTGAATCCGTTTCCCTTTTTTATATATATTCTAGGTTACATTTATTATTGATCAATCCATTTAAGGTAAATAAGGCAACTAAATTTCTCAAAATAAATATAACTTTGTTAATTTGCAAAGCAATATGAAATCACTCATAAATACATATAATCTGAATGTGATATTCAACTAAGCGACTTAGTCTTCAACGAATATAACATTTGTAGTTTCACCAACCACTCCTTCGCTTATCAAATAAATTATCCGTCCTTTGGTGATATCCTCATTTAAATCGTCAATTGCTTCTTCAGAGAACTTTTCGGTGAATCGATGAGGCAATATGGTCTTGAAGTCCTTACTTTCCACAACCACTTTATCACCATATTTGGTTGGAATCCTCTCAAATGATACAATCTCAAACTTTTTGTTTACTTTCCGTTTTTTAACGTTTACAAATGGTTTCAAATGTAAAGAAACGTTAATATCTTCTAAAAAGGATGACATGATGCTTTTTATTTATTAATAATATATATTGTATAATATTATACTATCGAAATGTTCAAGTTTGAACATTGAAGGACTATTTCTACATTTCGTTCGAGAATATATATTGTTAATACTAACGTAGACATGCGCAATAACGAGAAGCATCAGATATGCATTTTTGCCTCAAAAAAGTTAAATAACATTAGAAATATATAGGTTTCCTACATCCGTTCCGAAAGATCACAAGGACAGCACATCCGGTTTCCAATTTGGAAACGTTATATTTTTTCAGGTGGCATCACTGATGTCCCCAAAATTTGAATTTCTCGCCTTTGCGCATGCGCACTACTGACAAGTGGTCCAGAATCGGCATTACTATACTACTCACGTGGAGGCTGGTGCCACTTGAATAAACATTTACTTGTGTTCTTGGGAATGGATAGGCAGTTCCAGAGCAATAACGTAACAAGCGTATTGAAAGGAGGGGCAATGATTCATTCTGCCTTCTCCAAGAAAGTGTGGGGGCCCTTTGTTTAGCCAAGATAAGGTGTATCTGTCTCCTGATGGTCGTTGCATAGGGACAAGATGCAGTGAGAAAGAAAGGTAAATGAACAACTAATAATAAATCGAAAAAAAATAATAATAAAAATTAAAAAAAAAAGATTAAAAATTAAAAAAAAATAATAATAGATTAATTCCGTTCTACTGATGTTACCCCAAAAAAGAGGTGTGTGATGACCTGGGGAAATTATCTTCCTTATCATTCAAATCGGGAATGATATCGCCAGGATTCCCAAGTCGGTTTGTCTGGTTTTCTTAGCGATTTTTTGTTCCGACCTAGGAGAACCATTTTATGAATTCTTGGTGACATCCGCCTAAATTCCTCGGATGGAATTTCTCGTTTCTTTAATTTACTACTGATCTATCAGGGGTTTTATTAAACGAGCTTTCTCTTTATTACTTTAGCAAGTTGGTGCAATGCCTATTTTACACCTAAATTTGCAAATTTCAAGTAAAAATTTTCCGTTTAATGAGCAAAATGGCACGTTTTTCATGTTAATTTTTATTTCTTGTTAATGAAATTGGCAATTTCACTGATTTTTTATGAAATAGGGTGACGTTTGTTTGATCCTGTGCTAAAAGTCGCTCAAAAGGGGACTTTTTCAAAATTTGATGAGCAAAAATTGCTTTTTTTCTCCTTACGGAGACGATTTAGCCTATTTTGGTACGCTTTATCGTGATAGAGCGTACTGCAAGCTAAGACACGTGATGATTTAGAAATTTTATGACGTGAAATTAGGGTTTACAACGTAAGCAAGTTGGTGCAATGCCAACTTCACACCTAAATTTGTAAATTTCATGTAAAAATAGTCTGTTTAAAGAGCAAAATGGCATGTTTTTCATGTAAATTTCTAATTCTAGTAAATGAAATTGGCAACTTTACTGGGTTTTTATGAAATGAGATGCCGTTTGTTTGATCAAGTCCAAAAGTCGCTCAAAGGAGGACTTTTTCGAAATTCTATGAGCAAAAATTGCTTTTTTCTCCAAACGGAGACGATTTAGCCCATTTTGGTACGTTTTATCGTAAAACAGCGTAGAGCGAGCTTTGACGCGTGATGATTAAGGGACTTTATGACGTGAAATTAGGATCTATTACGTTAGGAAGTAGGTGCGACGCCTATTTAACATCTGAATTTTGAAATTTCTTGTAAAGATAGTCTATTTAATGGGAAAAATGGCATGTTTTTCTTGTAAAGTTCAATTTCTAGTAAATGAAATTGGCAATTTTAATAATTTTGTATGAACTGAGATGCTGTTTGTTTGATCCAGAGCAAAAAGCTGCTCAGAAGAGGACTTTTTCGAAATTTAATGAGCAAAAATTGCTTTTTTCTCCAAACGGAGACGATTTAGCATATTTTGGTACGTTTTATCGTGATAGAGCGTACAGCGAGCTATGACTCGTAATGATTTAGAAATGTTATGACGTGAAATTAGGATTTACTACGTAAGCAAGTTAGTGCAATGCCTATTTCACACCTAAATTTGGAAATTTCATGTAAAAATAATCTATTTAATGGCCAAAATGGCATGTTTTACATGTAAATTTCTATTTCTGGTAAATTAAATTTTTAACTTTACAGATTTTTTATTCAATGAGATGCTGTTTGTTTGATCTGGTGCAAAAAGTTGCTCAAAGGAAGACTTTTTCGAAATTTTATAAGCAAAAAATTTCTTAATTCTTCAAACGGAGATGATTGAGCCAATTTTGGTTCGTTTTATCGTGATAGAGCGTACCGCGAGCTTTGACGAGTGACGATTAGGGAATCTTCCGACGTGAAATTAGGGTCTACTACGTTAGCAAGTAGGTGCAACGCCTATTTCACATCTCAATTTAGAAATTTCATATAAAAATTGTCTATTTAATTGGCAAATGGCATGTTTTTCATGTAAATTTCTATTTCTAGTTAATGAAATAGGCACTTCTATAAGTTTTTATGAAATGAGATGCTGTTTGTTTGTTGCTCAGAAGAGGACTTTTTCGAAATTTTATAAGCAAAAATTGCTTTTTCTTATAAACGGAGGCGATTTGGAGAATTAGAGTACGTTTTATGGTGATAGAGCGTACAGCGAGCTTTGACACGTGATGATTTAGTGATTTTATGACGTGATATTATTGTTTACAACGTTCGCAAGTAGGTGCAGCGCTCACTTCACATCAAAATTTTGAAATTTCATGTAAAAATAAACTATTTAAAGGGCAAAATGGCATGTTTTTCATGTAAATTTCTTTTTCTAGTATATGAAATTTTCAACTATACGGATTCTTTATGGAATAAGATGCTGTTTGTTCGATCCAGAGCAAAAAGTAGCTCTAAGGAGGACTTTTTCGAAATTTTATGAGCAAAAATCGCTTTTTTCTCCAAACGGAGACGATTTGGTAAATTTAAACGTTTTAAACGTTATACAGCGTACAGCGAGCTATGACACGTGATGATTTAGGAATTTTATGACGTGAAATTACTGTTTAAAACGTTAGCAAGTTGTTGCAATACCTATTTCACCCCTAAATTTGGAAATTTCATGTAAAAATAATCCATTTAATGGGCAAAATGGCACGTTTTTTCATGTAAATTTCTATTTCTAGTAAATCAAATTGGCAACTTTACTGATTGGTTATGAAAAGAGATGCTGTTTGTTCGATCCTGTCCGAAAAGTTGCTCTAAGGAAGACCTTTTTGAAATTTTATGAGCAAAAACCGCTTTTTTTCTCCAAACGGAGACGATTTGGTCAATTTAGGTACGTTTAATCGTGATTGAGCGTACAGCAAACTATGACGCGTGTTGATTTAGGGATTTTATGACGTGAAATTATTGTCTACAACGTTCGGAAGTTGGTGCAACGCATATTTCACATCTAAATTTTGGAAATTTCATGAAAAAATTGTCAAATTAATGGTCTAACAGGCATGTTTTTCATGAAAATTCCTAGTTCTAGTAAATGAATTAGGCAACTTTACTGATAGAGCGTACAGCGAGCTATGGCACGTGTTGATTTAGGGATTTTATGACGTGAAATTACTGCTTACAACGTTCGCTAGTAAGTGCAACGCCTACTTCACACATAAATTTGGAAATTTCAAAAATAGTCTATTTAATGGGCAAAATGGCATGTTTTTCATGTATATTTCTATTTCTAGTAAATGAGATTGGCAATTTCACTGATTTTTTATGAAATGAGATGCTGTTTGTTTAATATAGTGCAAAACGTGTCTCTAAAGAGGACTTTTTCAAGGAAAACATATGTGCTCATATGGAATAGAACAGTTTCTATTTCATATGAGAAAGCACAAGAAATTTGTATGTGGATATGAAATTTGGCACACTTTTTCAAAAAAAGTATAGTTAAGTAAGCCATTTAGACTTGCGTTTATATTGCGTTTTGTTTCTAATTCCAATTCGTTCTAACTGTGTCTGTTTAGACGAATAATAAATAATAAATTATTTTTATAGTAAAAAACAAATTTTGCTTCTCAGAAATATATAGCTATGTGAAACATTGTAATTAATTTCTATGCATTTTTTTACTGACTGCTCGATTAAGAATTTTTGTTTACATTAGAAATAGGGTTATATTCACTCGTACAAATCTCTTTCGAAAACTTGACAATGTGAAATCAAATGTTTATAAACATATGACTTCACAAACCGAAACAATTTGCTTATGTTTTGGCTTATGACAATTCACGTGCGAAAACATATAAATGTAAAACAATTTCTAGGAAATTTTACCTACAGCTATACACGTATTGTGAATATTATATGGTGTGACAACACGCATGATTTTCCATCCCTACCACAATTTGACGTCATCTTGGTCGTAATGTCATCAATGAAGTAGTTTGCAGTTTGTTTACGATGAATATAAAATTTACAACTAGTAAACAAATTTTGTGCATCAGACATGCCCGCGGCGAGACAAGAAATGATATGAGAGAACAAGAATGAGACAGAACTTCTTGCAACGGGCAAAGTCGAAAAAACCAGGGTCTGGAGACGATAGCTGCTCCCACTTTAGAATATAGGCTATAACTCCCTGGCAATCAAACACCACCCTGTAAAGATAGTGAAGCAAAAAAAATTTTTAGCTGTGCTGTAATGAAAATAAGAGGGAGAAGAAAAAGAAAAGCGGTAAGAGGAAGAAAAATAATGGTAAGTGACCGATGGTAGTAGTAACAATCCGTCTCAGTAATGAGGAGCTTAAATAAAGGAAACAGGAAAAATTAAACAATTGCTTCCCAGATCTTCATATTAAAAGCGGTGTGGATGGAAATGCTGCCCTTTAGTACGCCGGTAACAACTGTACCGAAAAGACGATCGACACCCAGAAATGAAGACAAGTGTCGATTTAGGTGGCACCATTCCCCGTGAGCCCATAAAATATATAGACCGATTGCAATGTTGCATTCGGGAGAACGTCTCTTGATCACCACAACAATTGCTTTATCGGTATAATGGGCGATCTTGTTTTGGAAGCACACTACTAAAGGCGCAGAAGTCTCCCAGTGGATGCAGACGGTTCTGTCCTTCTGGAACAGAAGGTTCGGCTTGCGCAAGACGCCATTCTTGTTCCAAAACCGCAGCTACATCTCACATTGTATGCCCTTCTTAATAGCAAACTCAGCAAGAGAGTTAACGACATAGTCATGCCTGCGAATCATCTCAAAATGTGTAATTGGGCATTTTTGCAAAATATGGCAAACTGTCTCATTACTCCGACAGCCGGCTCGGCAATTACGCTGACCGACAGGGTTATGCAACCCACCAACTGTGGGCAGAATGTTGCCACGCAATAAAATAGACAAAATATAATCCCTGCTGGACCAATATTTTGAAGGTTCTCTGATCCAGGACGATGAGACAGAGCTGTTCGCCATAGCCGACATCCCATCACCACCCAAAACCGAAGACGCAAACCGCCCAGACCAATATAGGGCTTCAGCCCTACTCCCAATCCCAATGTTACGCACCATTCCCTCTAATCGCTCACGAAGACGATCGAAAAATGTGGAGGCAACAACTCCATCCAGGTGAGGATCGCCCGAATGTGAGATTTTATTAAGGCGGCCCGAAAGAAAGGAGGGTATTTTTGTCCGAAAACAAATCAAACCTAGTCCGCTACTCCTCTGCGTTGCGTCTCTACGCACCGCAGAGGAATGTGCAGATTGCTTAGAAGATGTAAAATCTGTTTAACGGTGAGCCTAACTAGTCTATCGGCTCCTTGGAGCTCATAAATATATTTAGGCAGCAAAGAAGTCCCGACAATGAGGAACTTCTGATACGGTCGCAGAGGAGCCCTACAAACCCGATTAAGCTCATTCTTTAAAAAGGTTAAATCTGTTGGAGTGGTGCCCATATATGAGAATCGAAAACCCTGATACTTGAACTGGTCTACAACAGTGATGCTCGGTATAACCGACCGCGAGACCAGCAGGCGAGCTTTGGCAGAAACGCAAAGTTAAGTGACATATGGCGATGTTCAAAAAAGCGCTCGCATCGCCTGATCATTAGCTGCGCCTCCTGAACAAAGGAAGAGAATAGAATTAGGTCGTCGGCATAGGCCTGGGTGACGAACCTTTGACCATTAACAACAAGACCACAGCCCTGCTTGTGAAGCTCTCTCAACAACTCATCGACCACCAAATTAAAAACATATGGGGACAAGGAGTAACCCTGACGAGCCCCTCTCTGGATTGGAATCTCTCCTGTAGATCTACCCCCACATGTTACCCTCGTAGAGGTACCGCTATAGGAATCCATTATCAAATCAATAACTGGCTCATCGATGTTGAAGCGACGCATAGCGCGAGCGATGCTATCATGTGAGACTGAATCAAACGTCTTTCTAACGTCCAGCGTGACACACACATATTATAATGTAAGTCTCCTGCATTCCTCAATCACATAATGAAGCGTCAAAGTGTTGGTAAGACAACTGTCAATGCTCATAAAGACCCTCTGCGAATTGTGAAAGTCGAGGCACTTAAAACGGCCAGCTAAAATTTTGTTAAATAAACGAAGAACGATACTTGTGACCGTTATTGGCCTCCAATTCCCGGGACAGGAAAAATCAGAGTCGACGTCTTTGGGTATCAACGTCGTACGACAAGCTGTTAATCTTGACGGTACGTAGCGACAAAACATCATCAAATTAAAGAGAACCAGTGAACTAATAAGAGGAAATTTTTTTAGATTTATTAAAGTAACCTTATCCACACCGGCTGCATCGGAGCTTCTCGTGGAAAGAACTTCATCAAATTGCCCCGCAGTTATAGGTTTATATAAATTTGGCAAACAATTGCCAATAGTTTCAAAAGCAGCACTATCTTGACCGGATGCCGTAGCAAAAATCTCACTGTAGCAAGACTCCACCTCATCCATCGCAGGATACTGCGATGAATTGGTACCGAAGGAACCGTTGATGATCGAGACAGCAAGCAGAGCACGATTATTCGTGTATCCAAGTTGAGCTCTCTTAAAAAGGTAAGCTCGTGTAAAAAGATTATTCCTGTTATTCTCGACTCTAATATTATCATTTGATTGTGCTGGTTTCGAGGAGCAATTCTTAATAATAATGTCGCAGAGGGCATCCGCGACTTGTGGGCTCATTTCGTTGTTAAGAATAAATGGAGAGACAACATCAATGGTGTATTGCGGCACTGCCGCCGAGACCTGTAACTTATTAAGGTAGGCCAACATAGGATCACCCGCCTGTAACAGATTATGTTGTGAATGATCCAGCCGCACGTCGGGAAAAAATACTGAATCATTACTAGAATCACTAGACGCCGGCGACAAGGAACCGTGTTCAATTATATTGGCTTTCGGACTTAGCGGATACGCAAGTTGAATAGTGCCGTCTCAACTATCCGAGTTCAACATAACACTTTCAGGATCCGCTGAAGGCACAGGAATAGCAGGGATATCATTGCCCGTACCAACACGCTTAGCCTTGATCTCATCCAAAACTCTGCGATATTCCGATCTTTTACTATGGCATATGATTGATTCAAGTGTCCGATCCGTAAACACAGTACTCAAGTTTTTATTCACGTGTAGACCCGAATATGTCAACTCCTCCCGAGCTAGGAGTGCAGTCTCAGAGTTTAACCATGTTCGGTATTTGCGACTGGCGGCAGCCTCAGACTCGGAATTATACTAAACTGGATGTGAAAGACGCAAGTGCTGCCTCATTCCATTATAATTTTTAAATTCTCTACCACACACAGTGCAGGACTTTCCGTCTCCCAAAGATTCACCGCGACAATAATTTCTTCGGTGTCGGTAAAAAAACTCTTGGTTTGATACCTTTTACCACAGTTACAAGCAAATTCCTCCATTCCCAATTAAGATAGAACAAAGGAGAAGTATCGATCGAATAAGACTAGCCTGTGATATAAAATATCAAAAAAATGTAAGATGTAATTGCCTCAATGTTCTTCAATGATCTAAAACAATCCTCACGGCTCGTGAAAATAAACCCTGCAAGACCGGAAATTCGGAGCACGATCTCAAAATCCACCTATTTACCAAATAGGCGCTAAGAGAGCTCAATGAACAAGGTAGTTAATATAACAGGTTTCACCGACTCGCAGATTAAGTTGAATATACCTGTCTATATAAAATCAATTCACTGGTAAATCGCTAATAATAGTTTAGACAGGGTCCAATCCGCAACCTTTGGAACCACCGCAGCAATGCGATACACCAGACTCTCGATATCGATTGCTTAATTAACCAATCGTTGTTTAATTGGTGATTCGCAACAAGCTTAACTCAGAACAGAACAGACTGTTCAAATGCCGGTTGATATGGTTCTCAATGAGATCGAATTCCTTTTGTCTGAGAAGCAATTGTGATAAGAACAAGTTGCAAATCACTATATCAAAGTTGTCATAAATAAAACAAATAAATGTTCTCGAGGGTCGGTATCGTGTGTCACAAGATAATAAAAATAAAAAAGTTAGGAAGGTGACGAACAAGCAAAGAGAGAGGAAAGAAAAGAAAAGAAAAAGAAAAAAGAAATAGTGTATAAATAAAATAAGAAATTGTCAATAAATAAATTAGGGTGTAAATAAACTAATATAAAATATAAGGTTATCTGAATCAAAAAAAAACATGTAAATAAATTAAGTAACAAGTTAACGAATAAACAAATATATAAAAAATTATAATAATAATAAAAATTATAATAATAATAATAATAATAAAAATAAGTGTATAGACTAGGAAAGACTAGAAAATGTAGAAAAAGACTAACATAGAGAATACAGGAAACAACACAGCACAAGAAATCACAGAGTGCAATGTAAACTGACAAAGTACTGGAAAGTAACAAAATAATAAACAAACGACGTAAAGACTCTCTAATGCACAACCTCAGGTTGATCCAAGTCAGGTAAATAAAAGAAGAAGTCAAAATAAACTGTTAGATTAATAATTGATTTCGAAGAAAAAAAGAAAAGCTTTAAAAACAATGATGGTCTAATTCAACAAAATAATAATGGACCATCAAGCACAACCACCGATCATGATTCGGGACAAAAACCTATGAAATTTGAAAAACTCTCAAATTCCACTAAACACCCTGTATAATAATTTGGTCAAACACCCCGTAAATCAGGCAATTTATTGTGGGTAAACAATTAAAGCGAGGACGATGGACTCCCGTCCTCAAATCACCGAGATTAAAGGACAAAGCCCCCACGCAACGCTAAAACCGAGACTAAAATTAAAAGTGACCTGTGGGACCTAATAAATAGTCACTCCAAAGTAATCCGTTCCTCAAAAAACGTCGAAATTCCAAATTTTTTTACACTTAAACAAATTTCATTCTGTTTAAATTTGTTATCATAATTTCCACTGATTAGGATATAACTTCGTTAAGTGTGGTCCGATTTTAATAAAAGCTTCACTAAACAGTTGCTTATGAAATAAGCTTTAATTTGAGTGGTGACTTGATAGGGTAATTCGAAGTTATATAATTCTTTAATAACAAATCAGTGCAATTAGCAGAAAATCCGCAATAAATCAATCAATACTAAATCGATTTGATTCAGACCGACATTATTCGATCAAAAACAAGTCCCGCAATGATTCAATACCACTATCGATATTATCGGAATTATGTAAGATAAAGAAACAAAACTGGATATGGTCCGGAAAAAAGGCGTTAAAATCCGGAAATTTCCGGACTGATAAGGAAACAAATTATTGTGTGTGATGTAATTTATTGTCTTCTATTGAATGGTATAGATGAAACCCTTATCGGACTTACCCCTACAATTTTCAACACAACGGATTTTTCAGAAAAAGCGCTGTAACTTAGGTAATACTAGGCCGATAACAAAATCAAACACACCACAGCACTTCTCGTAATAAGCACTTTCGATTAAAGCAAGACCTATTCTTATAGCACCAAAAATAAAAGTTTTAATTTTTATACAGTGGAAAGTTCCAAACACTCGTACACTGTAGAGTGCGCATCCCCTATACTTGTATAAAACCAATTTGATCCTCGTATGGGGAAATTTTGACAGTTAGTCCTCACTCTTTCTGACTTATGAGTGTGTCGTTAAATAGGGACCTCTTTTTCTCAAGTCTTGGTCGACCAAGGCTTGAGAAAAGGAAGGTTGGTGTCGCTTCTGTTGAAACGACACCAACATTTCGACATATCCAAAATGTCTGCAACCATAAGTGCACACCATATAGAAGACTGTTTGTATGGCTTTTTTTTAATAAAATAATAATTTTTCAAAAACTTAAAAACTGTCGAACTTTATATTACCATATAATTACCAAATTACCACAACAATTAATCATTATTAGTACTATTAATTTTTATAAGTGATTCAGGCAATTTTCAAAGTATCACAAAAAGAGCTTCGCATTCCCCTCGGCTTTAATATCAGCTTTCGCATGAGGGGCTGATCAATGCTGTAAAATAAAAACTGTGCCCAAATTCTTATATCTCCTATTAGGCTTTTCTTAATTTTCCGAAAAGCTAACCATGGAATCAGAAAATTTCTTGAGTATTAGAAAAGAACTTTTTATTTGCTATCTAACGGCATAAGAATTTTTGCAAAATAATCAAAATTGGCCAAGTTATAAAAGAAAATATAAGAAACTGTACGAAAATACGAAAAAAAACATGTTAGATTTTCATCTGTAATTCAAATTTATATCAACATTTTAAAAAAACGGGAAGAACCGTTAGAGGCTACAAGAAGTGCTCGTTCCAAAAATATATCGCCGGTTGTGGTAGCCTCAAGGACCAGCGAGAAATCGCGAGTTAGAAATTTACATTTTTGGCGGTTAAAATTATGGCAGCCTCTCTTCTAACTTAAATGTCACTTTTGACCGAAATGACGTAAAGCGCAGAACGTACCAAAATACGACATCTGCGCTGTTCCACCATATAATATTCACACCACGGCAATACATACAGAATTGCAGTTGGCTAAATTAATAGAAATTGTGGAATTAAAGAGATTGATTTATTCAAGGAGACTCTTGTTCTACAACATTGTCGTGGTAACAGATCTATAAGAAGTTACAAAATACTAGTAAATGGCCACCAATTAGAATAATCAAGTTTTTATGAATTATTTAATTTTGAATTCAATAATTATGTGAAGTAATTATGAATTATGATAAGTACCTAATTATTGATATATAAAAATATACATAAGATTCTAGTTGCCAAATTGGTAGAAATAATAAAATTAAAGGAACTGATCTACTCAAGAAAGTGGTTGCTTTACAATATTGTCACGACAATGACTCTTCAGAAAGTTATGAAATACGACTGATAATCTCACTTACTTGCAGAGTGCCACTTTCTACCATTTTTCCCAAACCGCATTGGAATAAGCAGGACTGCTTTCAGAATAATTAACCTGCTTAATTGATGCAATAATAGCCATTTGAATTACCTATAATTACATAATCAGCCAATGACGACTCTGCATACTCCAAACAACCAACTATATCAGTTTTAACATTTAGAATGCTAATTCCTACTATTATATAACATCAATGTACAAATTTCAACTGTACGTACCTATAAAACCGTATTTTTATGAATTTTAGAATATTCTTTTCTCCCTCTTTCAATTTTTTAGTATTTCGACCAGGTTTCGATATTTTGGGCGACGTCACATTCACAGTAACGGTCTTCATTTGCACAATCCATGACATTATTTCAAATTTTGCTACACTTAGGCACATTTCTTCCTTTGTGGTATATTTAGTCTATAATAGCATGTCCATGATTTTAACACTAATACCACTTGTACAGGTAGTAATTTTTCTTCAACTGTACATGTACATTATCCAATTTGTATTTTTTCAATTATTTTAAAATGTTGGCGTCGTCTGCAGGCAATATGAACGCAGTTGTACTAGCTGTGCTCAATTCATTCGGCTTTAGTCGTTATATTTCTATTTTGCCCGCATCAACTTGCGTTAATTGCATTATAGTTTCTCGGATTTCCTATTCTCCAGTCCATTCATCTAAATCTTCGAGTCTCAGTACTTTACCCTGCTTTCCTTTTTCTTATCAATCTATCTCCCTTATTGTTTCTAACTAGTTTCTGTATTTTATCTTCTCCCACCTTTTTAACATCACTAACTAGGACACTAATTTCTTCAATATCAATATTAATACTAATTAAAAATCTATTGGTTAAATTGATACATTCACTTATTCTAGTTACATTGAATTGAAATTATGCAACAATGGTTTGATTGGCAGCTATCCACATCGGTACAAAGCAACTTGATCCAATTTTAAACCGCCAACAAACATGAAAAGCTCTTAAGAATAAACAAACCAACTCCACGGGTCTCAACAACACAATTGTAAATAATCCCATAACAATGATGAACGAAATTGATAAAATTGAAATAATCACCAATAGAACTAACCACATTTAACTCAACTGATATTAAAATCAAAAAACAATAATAATAATAATATAATGAATAACCATTAATGAAACTGTAGTGACTCACATAAATATTCGGACACTATAGTATCCAAGATATATCTACCTCATATGTTTACTTGTTTCGAAGATTTTATATTGGTCCTGGTGTTTAAATAAGGGTAGAATCTCAAGTTTCTAAAAATGTATGATTTATTGATTTAAGTTACATAAATCTTAATTAGTGAAATAAAAAACAAAGAGACACTCAATTTAAGCGCCACAAAAATATTCGGGCACTTGATACATTAGTATATAAGATGTACATAAAATAATGTATCAAGTGTGTATAATTTTGCACACAAACAATCAAGGTGACTAATTTTTCACAGTAATTACAATTGTTTGCAGAACAATCATTTTATTGCGTGTTACCATAAAAAAAGTATCATTTTAAACGTAAAAATGGGGCGAAGGGAAACGAATACATTGTTCGATGTACGCCAATATTTCATAATGAAAAATGCAAATCGTATAGGAAAATTGCTGAATTATTAAAATTAAGCAAGCTGATATTATAAACCGATTTAAAAATGAAAATAGAATAGAATCTATACCCCAACAAGGACGATCAAGGCTGCTTAATGACCACGAAAAGTGATTAATTCTTCGAAAAGTGAAAAAAATCCAAGAATATCGGCACCTCAATTAACAGCAGAACTGTTACAAGAAAGTGGAAAAAATTTCCATCCTGAAACGGTTCGTCGTGCATTCCGAAAGCATGGATATAATGACCGAGTTGCACGAAAAAAACCCTATATTAGTGAGATCAACCGTAAAAAGAGGCTTACATAGGCACACGAGTTTCTGCCCAAAGAAGAATACTGGTGAAATGATGTAATATTCGCTGATGAAAGTAAATTGAATCAATGGTCAAGTGATGAACGTCAATGTGTCAGCCCTATGAAGAAGCTGGCATGGGTGATTTGGCCTTTATCGATGGTATACTAAATAAAACAAAATTTTTGCAAATTCTAAGAGAAAGTTTAATGAGTAGTGCTGTTCGAATGAATTTCGAAGGAAGTTTCAAATTTTACCGAGATAACTACCCAAAACACCCTTCCTATTTAATACAAGAATATTTATTGTAAAACTGTCCAAATGTGTTACATCCACCCCTACAATCACCTGATCTTAATCCTATAGAGAATTTATGGAATGAATTGGACAGAAATATTCGAAAAACCCCCATACAATCAAAAAGATTTTGATCGCTTGTCTACATAAAATAATTTATAATATGCCAAAACGGTTAAATGGAGTGATTAAAAGAAAAGGCTACCCTACTAAATATTGAAAAAGGTTGTTTTATGTAGCACAAGGGTAGTTTTCGTTTTTTGAGGTGTCCGAATATTTTTGTGGCGCTTAAATTGAGTGTCTCTTTGTTTTTTATTTCCCGAATTAAGATTTATGTAACCTAAATCAATAAATCATACATTTTTGGAAACTGCAGATTCTACTCTACTTTAAACACCAGAACCAATTTAAAATCTTCGAAACAAACAAATATATGAGGCAGATATATCTTGGATATTATAGTGTCCGAATATTTATGAATATTTTATTCGGAAATTAATCAATCGAGAATGCATCGAGAAAATTCCAGAGATCAACAAAACGGCGTCGGAGATTTCAACGCTGTATATTGTTAAATAATTGAAATGTATTAATAATTATATAAGAAAGTACCCTATCAGCAATTCTAGTTATACTGTTAAAGAGGAAATGCTTAGTTTTCAAAATGTAATTTTATAATATATTCTATTAAAAAATAGTTAGTCTGACTTTAGAATTTAATTAGTCAAAATCAAAAGTAAACTAAATTGTAGAATCTTGTAGAAGTTATTGAATAGAGTTTGTTTTTTTTAAAAAATTGACTGAGAAGAATAAATTACATAACTTGCGCAGTCGGTAGGATACTGGATGATTTTTCATCGAGAAAATTCATCTGTTTTAACAGTTTGTCCTGTATTCGAAAAAGAAAAACATAAGAGCAAGTTCCATAGGACAGAGTTGTAATCCTAGAAGTCGGATAATCACACCTATCGCAGGCGGATCAAACTGGAAATTGATG
Organism: Mylabris phalerata; assembly: GCA_020740385.1. Lineage (NCBI taxonomy): Eukaryota > Metazoa > Arthropoda > Insecta > Coleoptera > Meloidae > Mylabris > Mylabris phalerata. The sequence goes on from JAJEOX010000014.1 coordinate 149,383, forward strand.
AAACGCTCAAAAATTATCTTACTTGGGTAAGTGACTTTTGGTAATAATTTATGTCTGTCGTCGATCAATTAACTGAATCCATCCAATCACTTTCAATCTCAACCGCTGACATAAATACAAGTATTCACAATAATATTCAATCAGACTCAAGAATAACCACATTAACTTTTAAACCTGAATATTTTTCATGTGTTCCACAATACGATGGAAACCCCAATGAATTAAACGAATTCATTATTAGCGCTGAGAGCATTATTAAGGCATTCATAGATAAGAACAATCCGGCAAATTTCTTGAATACATCTATACTCAAATCAATAACAAATGAATTAATTGGAAATGCAAAAATTGTCATTAACATCCAAAGTGTAACCACGTGGCAAGAATTAAGAGAAACTTTAACTAGAAACTTTAGCGATCAATGAAACGAAATTTGTCTAATTCGTGATTTGGTCCTGTTAAAACAAACTATAGGAAGTGCTCTGCAATTTTATGATACGGTTATTGGCTTAGTGAACCTATTATGTTCCTATGTAAATACACACGAACAAACGAAGGTCGGTCGTAATATCAAAAGAGATTTATACAATAAACTAGCTTTGAAAACATCTTTAGCTGGACTAAAAGAACCAATGGGTAGTTCACTTAGGGCAATGCGTCCAGAAAACCTCCAAACCGCGTTAAATTATATCAATGAAGAAAATAATGTTCGTTATTATCAAAAACCAGTTCATATGACACAAAGTAATTCACAATTTCCATCACAACCAATACATCTTCAGCAAAAACCAACCACCACCAAATTCCCAACAAATATACAAGCCTTCAAGAAACTTAATATCAAGCCCCGACAAAATCATCGACAAGATAATTCTTTTACTCAAAATAAAAACGTTTTTAAACCAAACCCAAATAACAAACCATCCCCGACAACACCCATGAGTGTAACCACCAGACAAACATTCACGAACCCAGCAAATTTTTCACAAAGAAACTTTATATCGGAAGAATTATTTAATAAAGAGACAATTGATCTCGACGAAAACACTTCCAATGAAGATGAAATTTGTTAACAGCCAAACGATGATGAATACGAAAGTTTTCAAATAATCGCCTCGAAAAAGTCAACAACCCAATAATTCCACTTAACCATAACGAACATTACACCAGTAAATTACCATACATAGTCTTTCCAAATTTCGATAATTTAAAATTATTTTTTGATACAGGCGCCACAAAATCATTTAATGACCCTGATATCGCAGAAAAATTATTCCCGGAAACCATAAGATCCGTTTATTGTTTCTAATACATTTTCAACATTAGCACATCGCTATACCGGATGGATAAAAATACCGGAAATACTCAAACGACCGGAAGAATATATGAAATTTCATTTATTCAAATTTCACAACATTTTCAAAGGATTAATCGGATCAGATAACCTGGAATTTTTAAATGCCATATTACATTTTAAAAATTAACAATTAATAACGCCTAATGCAAAAATCAAAATTTATTTTCAAAACATATCACAGGCATAAACCCACACGTACTCTATAAAACCTCGATCAGAACAAATCGTAAAAATTAAAACTAATATCGAGAAAGACGATGTAATCGTACTATATACGGCTTCACACGGATGTGAAATTCCCGAATGTTTGACAACGTGTGAGAATTACGAAGCTTATGTTACCATAATTAATAAAAATGAGCATACCGCACATTTGAATTTATCTGAAAATTTGGTTATCGAGCCATTGCAAGAGGAATTATTATCCCCGCAATAATTTAAAGATCAAAAAACTACCTCTACTTTTAACAATTTTGAATGTGACAATCAAAACCCTATTCATATACGCACAGATCTTATGAATAACAAAGGAAAAACCATGATTTTAAAGTTTATAAAAGAATTTTCCGATATTTTTCATAGAGAAAATCAACCTTTAAGTTTCAGTAATACAGTTAAACATAAAATTAAAACATCCGACGAAGTGCCGATTTATTCTAAAACTTATAAATACCCTTTTATTCATAAACAAGAAATTCAGTCACAAATTCAGAAAATGTTAAAATAGAAAATTATTAGACCAAGTAGTTTTCCGTGGAATTCTCCAATTGGGATTGTTCCTAAGAAAATTGATGCGAGTGGGAAACAAAAATGGAGAGTCGTAGTCGATTATCGGAAATTAAATCAAAAAACCATTGACAATAAGTACCCCTTGCCGAATATTAGTGACATTTTAGACTAACTAGGTAGATGCCAATATTTCACTACCCTAGATTTAGCGTCGGGATTTCATCAAATAGAAATGAGTCCGTCGGACATTCTGAAAACCGCGTTCAGTGTTGAAAATGGCCATTACGAGTATTTACGAATGCCTTTTGGTTTAAAAAACGCGTCGGCAACATTTCAGAGAGTGATGGATAATATTCTAAGGGGAACTCAAAACGAATTTTGTTTAGTATATTTAGATGACATCATAATATTTAGTATATCCTTACAGGAACATATTAACAATTTAAAACCAGTTTTGAGAGACTTCGTGATGTAAATTTTAAAATTCAGCTAGACAAATCCGAATTTCTTCGAAAAGAGGTAAATTATTTAGGGCATGTCATCACCCCTGAAGGAATTGAACCAAATCCAGAAAAAATAAAAGTCATCCGAAATTATCCCATTCCAAAAACACAAAAACAATTAAAAGGATTTTTAGGACTTCTGGGATATTACCGTAAATTCATAAAAGATTTTTCAAAATTAACTAAACTACTAACTAAATGTCTGAAAAAAGACGATTCCATAATACATAATGAAGAGTTCGTTTCATGTTTTAAAACTTGTAAAAACATCTTAATGAACGAACCAATTTTACAGTATCCAGAATTTTCAAGACCCTTTAACCTTACGACGGATGCAAGTAATGTAGCCATTAGTGCTGTGTTGTCACAAGGAACTATTGGAAAAGATCTTCCAATAGCTTATGCATCACGAACTCTCAATGATTCTGAGCAAAATTATTCAACCATTGAAAACGAGTTGTAGGCCATCGTATACGCTGTAAAGTACTTTAGACCTTACCTTTATATTCAATATAATTGCAGATCATAAGCCACTGTAATGGCTATTTTCTTTAAAATAACCGAATTCTAAACTTGTTAGATGGCGGTTGAGACTTGAAGAGTATGACTATAATATCTTTTATAAAAAAGGGAAACAAAACATTAATGCGGATGCTCTTTCTCGTACCGAAATTAATGTTAATACCACTGAAAAATCTAGTAATATATTAGAATATATGGAACAGTTCAATCAAGATATGTCCAACAATGTACTAGAAAATGAATCTATGATTGTAACTGCCGATGATCTTGTAGACTTGAAACTTTACAACTTGATAATAATGAAAACGATGATCAACAAACCCAACATTCTAACCAACAAGAAGACCCTGTAGTAGAAATCCCAATTTCAGAACAAGCCTTCAATAATGGCCAAAATCAATTAGAATTTCAAATTGAAAATTATTCTCCTTCTAAGCCCAAATTAATATATCTTTTTCCTAATAAATAACGATTAATTATTCAAATTAGTAAAAACAATTTCGAAAACGAAATAATCGAAATTATAAAAGAATACGTAATTCCACAAGTCAGTTATCACTTATATTTTGATCCACAAGGCGCCTATTATAAATTTTGTAAAGTTTTGAGAAAAACTTTCAAATGACCGTACTACAAATTTATTTGTACAAAAACTAAATTGATTGATGTAGCCTCAGACAAAATACCAGTTGTGATAAAAAATTATAACGTGGGCAATTCAAATCATCGAGGTATGAACGAAACAAAGACAAGAATAAAAGCACGTTATTATTGGCTAAACATGAGAAATTCAATACAAAGATACATTAATACTTGCGATGTTTGCCAACGAGCTAAATACGAAAGAAATCCAGTTAAAATCGGAATCAGTCTCACACCAACAGCTTCTAAACCGTTCGAAATTATTCATATAGATACAATCAAGATACAAAATCAGAAATTTTTCACAATAATAGATGCTTTTTCCAAATATGCCCAAATCTATGAACTCTGCAGTGCAAATTCTTTTAGTATAATAGAAAGATTGTTGCAATTCTTCTCTTACTTAGGAATCCCAAAAACAGTTATTAGTGATAATGGAACTGAATTTAAAAACAATAATATTAAAGAACTCCTCGAATTACATAAAATCCAAATACATTTTATTACACCGGAAAATCCCCAATCAAACGGAATTTTAGAAAGATTACATAGTACATTATAAGAACATGTTAGACTATTAGATGAACAATTTCCGTTAGAAAATCTTAAAACAAAATTAATGTACGCAATATTAACTCATAATAACACTGTACATTCTCCAACAAACAAAAAACCAATTGACGCGATTTCAGGACATTTGGATTTAGAGGACCCATTCTATTTAAATTGCCAAAAACTACTTATATTTAATTATGTACAAAATCATAAAGAAAAAACTAAGTTAATTTATAAAGAACTAAATAAACTAATACAAGATCATAAAGAAACATTAATCTGCAAAATAAATGAAGGAAAAGAAATACCCAATTTCAAATCCGGTCAGGACATTTATCCAAAAGAAGTAAAATGTAAATATGTGTTATTTGATTTTTATATAAACATCTGATCAATACAAGTTGTGGTTTCTTGTTTCTTACAGGAAAGAAAGATATTTGGATGAAACAAGAAAAAGCTGTACGGGCGCAATGAAATGTTCCGGAACATTTGCTACATTTCTTTTAAATTGTTCATAATATTTGATATGCATATGTATGTCATTTCAACAATAAATACATATTTAATAATCTATAGATTGAAATTAATTGACCTCAAATTTGTTACCTACGCTTTTTGAAAGAAAAATTCATTTGCATATATAGGAATTAGACAAGCAATGAGAAGCAACGAGCGCACATACAAACAAACACACACACAAACACACACACACACGCACACGCACGCACACACAGGCACGGCCCTATTGGTCATCAGTATTTCTAAATTAAACTCCTAGTGCCCTATAGAGTTACCTATTCATCAAATTAATATTTTTCGATCAATTCCCGATATACTTTGTCCTGGATACTGACCCGTATGAATAAAAAAGTGCAAACCACGTGTAGAAAATAAATGAAGAAGAGAAAATCAGACACACTATCTAAAATGAATTTCTTTCTTTATTAAGAGGAGCTTATGTTACATCACGCTAAATTTAAGTATTTTGTAGTATCATTTCTCCTTTATTAAATATCTTAAAAATATTGACTCAACAGTTCTTCTGTTGAGACAGGGAGGAACTTTTGTGGTGATTGAGAATGAATGGTCTCCAAACTTCCCTGTTGCTGTTGTTGTGATTGTTGTGGTTGTGATTGTGACAGACCTTGGCATTGGCCGTTCTTCACAGTTTCTCAATTTATATTTCATATCCATGACATCTTTCAATGTGTCTTTTTAATCGACATTTGCGAACGATGTGATATCCATTGAACGGACATATTGCTCTGTCTATAATGGAAATGAAAGTCTAGACAACATATTAAAGTTTAAGGAATTATACTTACAAGTAAACCTTACGAAGTCGAAACTCCCGATTTTGATAATTTTTGGTATATAAGTACTTCATTCTATTCTAAGGTTTGCGTGTTTTGTCATTCGTGCCCATACGCAAGTTTAAGGGAGAAAATTGGGGTTGAAGTTACCCCTGCAAAATCAGTTTTTGGTAATATCTCAAGAACGGTTCAATATTTTTTAGTGATTTGAAAACAGAAAGATAGACATTTTTGAGGGCTATAACATGACAGAAGTCAATTCTCAATATCATGTTGGGGGTGGACATGACAGGCACCTATGTGCCGTTTTTTGTGGTTTTTTCTGATTTTAGATCCCATGGTAAAACATACCAATACGAAATTTTTTGTAGTAGTAGAAAATTACAAGATAAATGTCACCTGTTTGAGGGTTTTTCATTATTTTTAATTGTTACCTCATAAATAATTTTTAAGTGTTTTAAGTTTAGGGGTGAATTTTGGCTATGTATATTATTTTTTGAAATCGAATCTATGTGAGTTTTGAAGGCATTTGAAGGATATTCCAAATGATGTATGAATGATTGCCTCCTAACTACCCCTTAATGAATTATGCTAATATAAATTTGAAAAAAAATCTTTTATTAGTAAGTCTACTTATAATAATTATTTTTACCTTTTTTTATATATCTTATTTATATAATGATCCAATTTTTTATTTTAATTAAAATTTTTAGCAATTACAACCCCTTCCGAATTTTGATAAAAAAATTTTATCGAAAAATATTCTATTATTTTATTTACAATGATTATAGAAATTCCCTACATTTAATATATTTCCATATACATAACAACTTGCTTATGGTCGGTAGTTGTTACAGTAATGATAGCTTTGGAAGAAATGTTCGAAGCAAAGATTTTGCTTGCACCATCCACAGGTTACAATGGCTGGTTTTCCACAAACGTCACATGTACGACTTGTATGATAGGCTTTGAATGAAAAATCTGTGGGCGTAATAAACTCTTCTGGTCTTTCATTCAAAAATCTACTCCGGTACCAAGCATATTTAAATAATTCTGTATATCTTGGGGAAGAAAACTGATTATGGACTAATGATTGTAGTTTAATTATGTTATCCCTTAAGTGAAGATTGTAATCATATCGGGACAACAACACAATGTCCGAGAACTCTCTAACGAATCTTTTCCATTGACGAAAGCCATAAACGCCTAGAGATTGAATAAGTCCTGAATGCATTTCTAAAGGAAAACCACTTTGATCTGTATTTCAAATGTTTTCCAAACCATATTCAGGTATTATAGCTTTAATATTTATCACAAACTATTCTGTCGCTTTTTTTATTTCACTTTCACTAATTGAGGAAAGCCTTGTGCCGAATTTTAGCACTTTGAAATCTGTTTTCGCTACCTGAACACTGTCTATCCTATGCACATAATTGGGATATTGATTTTTACTTTACGAAAACGATGTTTCACCGTATTTAATGATTGTTTTCTTCTACTCCCTCTTTTCCAGAAATTCACGGCCCTTTTTCTGTAATCATCATCTACTCTTGCATCAGTACAACCAGATTCATTGCCTAATTCATCTTCACATTCAAAGCTATCTTCTTCTTCAACCAATTCATTACAAATATTATTTTCGTCATTTTCATCCACCACGAGTGCCTGAGGATAATCTTCACTAGTATCGAAGTCTAAGGAAATTTTTTCCTCGACAGTATACAATTGATCGTTCATTGAACGAATGATTATCTCATATACAGTATTCGATAAATCTTTTTCCGCGTTGTTTATTTCGCTTTGAGGCAAGTTAAAATCACCAAATAATGCCGTAAGTAGAGTAATAATATTTAAAGGATTAATCGCAACCATTGTCACCATATGAATTGACCTGCAACTACCGATACCGGTGATTACTGTGTCCGATTTATATACTTTTCTGTTAGCTATTTTTAAGCCGGAACCATAAGACTGATGTTTTTTCCAAATATTTATTAATCGCGTATACATACATATTAGGCATTTCGTATACAACTATTTGTTACTGTATCAAGTTCACCTGTAAGTGAGCTTGCCAAAATTGAAATAAAAATAAAAAAATAGATCATTATATAAATAAGATATATAAAAAAAGGTAAAATAATTATTATGAGTAGACTTACTAACAAATGATTTTTTTTCAAATTTATATTAGCATAATTCATTAAGGGGTAGTTAGGGGGCAATCATTCATACATCATTTGGAATATCCTTCAAATGCCTTCAAAACCCACATAGATTTGATTTCAGAAAATAATATACATAGTCAAAATTTATCCCTAAACTTAAAACACTTAAAAATTATTTATGGGTAACGATTAAAAATAATAGAAAACCCTAGAACAGGTAACTTCTATTTTGTAATTTTCTACTACTACAAAAAATTTCGTATTGGTATGTTTTACAATGGGATCTAAAATCAGAAAAAACCACAAAAAACGGCACATAGGTGCCTGTCATTTCCACCCCCAACAAGATATTGAGAATTGACTTCTGTCATGTTATAGCCCTCAAAAATGTCTATCTTTTTGTTTTCAAATCACTAAAAAATATTGAACCGTTCTTGAGATATTACCAAAAAACTGATTTTGCAGGGTAACTTCAACCCCCATTTTCTCCCTTGAACTTGCGTATGGGCACGAATGACAAAACACGCAAACCTTAGAATAGAATGAAGTACTCATATATCAAAAATCATCAAAATCGGGAGTTTCGACTTCGTAAGGTTTACTTGTTAGTACCTTCAGTCATATCATGACGATGGTCATAATAAATGAATGAGCAGTTGCAAGGACACACTCGTGTATACACTGCTAGAAATAATAGGATTATACTCCTAAATTTATATTGAAGCATAGAGTTTACATTTACCACTTGAATTCATTTTTGTTGATTGCGTCTGTCTAACTGATGTCGTAAGGAGGCTTTCTTTAGCTTTATAATCAACAACCCTTACTATTCAGAACTGAAAGTTGACACATGTAAACACACCTACTTTTTACGCCTGACCTGCATATATGTTTCACGTATCAGTTGAAGTTGTCATTTAACGTGAAAGCTTTTATAAGCTAAGTGAGGAGATAAGCACACTTTTACTCCATATAAACAATACAATCCGAATCATACAACGAGCCATTATCAACAGAATTGATGAAAATAGCTTCTTCTAGAATTAGCTTTCATTGGAATCTAGCTTATCATACTTAAAGTATTACCGCTTGAAATTGAAAAACCTGAAAAAAGCAGTTGGCAATCAAGTCAGGTCAAGGTGTGTCAAATCAAACAGTCAGCAACCGACAATCTAATATTCAATGGGAGGATGTTTCATCATGTTTCAATGGAAAAATTCGAACAGGATTCATTACGAACGTGAGCTTTAAAGACCCCCAGCTGTTCTTGAAAAAGACCTATAAATCGTTCGCTTGCAAAATTAAAGCGGAACTACAAAAGTCTCTGCTTAAAGTAAATGTGACACTGTCAGCAAATTTTATTAAACCTCAAAATGGTGAAGTGGACCTGAAAACCTTCGCAACTATAAATGTACAGATTGACCAAACAACGAACCTTAAACGTTGGCACGATGAACATATTTTCAGCAAACTGATGATGAAGAAGATGGAAGAGTTGGCTGAAAGAGACTCCGGATGGGCTTTAAATGAAATACTAGGCATTAAAGTGAACATAATCACGTATGATCCACTAAAATTTGGGGCTTCAACATTTAGATACATTCCCAAATTTATACGGAACAAGCACGCCGTTGTGAACATAAAAAATGATAATGAATCCTGTTTTCTTTGGACAGTAGTTTCAGCTCCCCATCCTGCTGAAAAGCACACCGATGAAAAGTCGTCGGACCCACATTTTAAAGATGTTCTGAAATTTGATGGTATTACATTTCCAATTACATTAAAGGATATAAAAACCTTTAAAAAGTTGAACGACTTGGCTATTAATTTATACTGTATCGAGAAGAGAAAGGTTTTACCAAGTTGCTTGAGTGATTACAAGGGTAATCTTAAGAAAAAGCCAATAAACTTACTGATGCTACCTATAGAGACAAACAGCATTAATCATAACACTACGCTCAATGCAAATAATGAACAGCTGTATCACTTTGTTTGGATTAAGAATTTCTCAGCTTTAGTGTCAAGACCGCTCTCGTCACATGGTCATAAAGTACATATATGTGGGGTTTGCGTTAATTACTTCACAACAGGTGAGCTACTTGAAAGGCATAGAAATCAGTGTCAACTTCAAAATGATTATTCTGTGTGGTTGCCCAAAGAGACAGAGAAGTACTTGTACTTTAAAAAATTTCAGATACCAGCAAAACGTCCCATTTGCAGTATATGCTGACTTAGAAAGCATTTAGGAGAAGTGTGATGAAGGTGATAAAAGTACAAAGACACAGATCTATCAAAAGCATATTCCTATTAGTGTAGCATACTACCTAAAGTGCTCCAACGATGGGACTCTCTCAAAATTTTGTTTATTCCGAGGGACAAATTGCATTGAATCTATTGCCGATACATGTATTGCTATCTGCAGTCATATAGTTCCTATTAAGACACTCAGTGATGAAGTGAAAGCACAACATGAGCAAGCAAGTGATTGTTACATATGTATAAGGCCATTCTTACATCATCATACAAAAGTAAAAGATCACGACCATCAAACTAGTAAATATAGAGGAGCTGAACACCAAAATTGTAACCTTAATTACAAAAACATATTGACAATTCCTGTTGTGTTTCATAACCTGAGTGGATACGACTCACACTTCATCATCAGGGCACTATCAACTTATATCAAAGGTCGCATAAACCTCCTACCTATTAATAAGAAGTACATATCATTCACAAAGCATGTGTTTGGTACAAGAGTAAGCTTCAGATTCATAGATTCGTTTCGGTTCATGCCCTACAGTTTGGACAAATTGGCATCTAACCTTGAAAACAGACAAAAATCAATCACACGGTCCCATTGTGGAAGCGAAATTGAGTTAAATCTGTTGAATAGGTGTCTTCCCGTATGACTATGCTGACTCTTGGTGAAAGCTCAATGAGACTTTTTTACCAACCGGAGAAAAGTTCTGGAGTGGTCTTGGTAACGAAGTCATAACCGAAGAAGATTATCATCATCCAAAGGACGTATGGATGACTTTCACATTAGAGACAATGAGAGAAAATTCTGACTTATATCTAAAAACGGATGCCTTATTGCTCACTGATGTATTTGAAACCTTTCAAGAAACTTGTAAACCACTTACAAATTGGATCCATTACATTACTATACTGCTCTTGGATTAACTTTCGATGCTATGTTACTCAGAGTAGGTTGGAGCTCCTCACAGACATGGATAAAGTACTATTTATTGAAAAAGGCATCAGGGGAGATGTTTCAAAATGCTCCAATCGCTATGCTAAAGCCAATAACAAATGTATGAAAGACCAGTATAACCCCTTAGAACCAACATCCTATTTAATGTACTTTGACGTGAACAACTTGTATGGTACTGCCATGTCAGAGTATCTCCCATATGATTGATTCACCTGGCTAGAAATATTTAATATTAACGATATCCTTTACACATCTGACTGCTCTGACATTGGATATATAGTCGAGCGTGATTTGGACTATCCTATTGACTTACATGAGGCTCAAAGCGACCTTCCTTTAGCCCCTAAGCATACGGTACCACCTATTTCGAAGTCAAAACTGAAAAAAACAGCTTTTGACACTTTTTCCCGAGATCAATTACATTGTTCACTATATTAATCTAAAATTGTACATTGCGTATGGTATGAAGTTAACTAAGGTTCATAGAATACTTCAATTTAAACAATCGAGATGGCCCCAATCAAAGAACGATTTTGAAAAAGACTTTTCTAGCCTTATGAACAATGCAATTTATGGAAAATGTATGAAGAACGTCCGGAAGCATAGAGATATACGTTTTGTTACACAATGGGATGGGCAATGGGGTGCACGTTCACTAATTGCAAAACCTAACTTTCACAGTTTATTCCTATTTGATAATGGAATTGCTATAATTGAAATGAGAAAATTGGAAGTGTATTTGAATAAACTTATTTATGTTGGATTTTTTATTCTGGGTATGTCTAAAATATTACTTTACGAGTTTCATTACAATTACATCAAGAAATCATTTCCCATTACATCCAAATTGCTTTACACAGACACTGACTGTCTCATCTACTACTTCCAGGACGTCAATATTTATGAACATATAAAGAAAGATAGTCAAAGATTTGATACGTCCGAGTATCAACCAAATAATGTGTTCGATATTCAACAAAAAAATAAAAAAGTTCCAGGTATCATGAAAGATGAGAACAATGGAAAAATTATGCTGGAATTTGTAGGACTGAGGTCCAAAATGTATGCATATACTGTGGAAAAAGGTGATGACGAGAAGAAGCTAATGAAAACGTCCAAGGGTTCTACAAATTTATCGCTCCAAGCAATTACCCTTGAAGACTACAAGAAGTGTCTTTTCGAACGAGAGACATTTTTAAGAACTCAAAGACACATACGGTCGAGAAAACATGAGGTCTACTCAATTAAACAGAATAAAGTGGTTTTAAGTCCATATGATGACAAGCGCATTGTTACTTCCTCCTAGACTGACACTCGACCGTGATGGTATATGGTGATAGCAAGATTATATAAATAGGCAGCAAACATTTATCCTAATACAAATTCGTGTGAGTGATTTCACAGAATGGAGTTAATTACAAAATTCAATACTTCATTATATCAAGCTCAGTCAGACATATATGAGTATCATCTGAAAAGAGCTATATGTTTCGATAGATACGACGAGGCCCCCATCAATTTATTCAATCATTTGATAAACAAAGAAGACTTTATAATACCGAAAGCCACATTTACATGGGTTGCCACATATTCCAAGAACATATTAACAAATATAGTGTGTCGTTTGTGGGAAAAGAATTTAGAAATTAATGAATACGTCAGCCGATTTGTGGATGTATGTAAAAGTTCAAATGTTGAATCTCTAACATCAGATTCACTCGACCGTCTGGAGAAAGAAAACTGTGCTATTGCACAAGGTGCTGCATGCAATTTTTTTATTTGGAAGCTTCTGACGGAAAGAAAGCTATGATACAGGTGAACCATTTTACTCACTTGAAAACATAGCTTAAAACTATCAAGCCATCCAAGTCTGCATCGACAAAGCAATTTGTGAATCTGCATATTCGGCTAACTATAAGGCTAGGAAAGTCTTCATTGCAGCCTTGGACGCAAAAGACTTGAACTACAAATTCCAACCACTTCAAAATGTTGAGCACACAATTTAAATTTTTATTTCCTTTATTCGAAAACTATCCTACAATATGTAACAAATACAGGAAGTGAGAAAGAAACTAAAAAACAATTCACATTGCCACCCTAGCCATGTTTCGCGATGGAACATAATTAGCAACTCTGTCATGAATTATCAAACAGTAAGCAGTCGTCTTATCGGGAATATTTTTGGTGGTTTCAAATTCAATTCGTATGTCCGCGGGACTTCCTTTGACTTGCTCATTTTGCTTTGAACAATCAATTATAACTATCGGAGCTTTATTCTAGAACTCTTCAGGCGTTAAAAGGGGCTCTCTAGCTTCTCTCTGAAATGATTCTTGAACTTCTATGTACATTTCGTATAGACCTGCAAACTGATTTTTATCAAAATTTAAATTTAAATTGTCATAGGGATACATTAAGTCATTCAGGAATACTTTAATGTTTGTCAAAAAACAGTGATCAAACTGTCTACAGTCTTTTTTGTATTGGTTTTTTCTATCAGTTTGTAGACCAAAGAATATGTATTGTGGCCTCTCCATAGACGTTTTGATGGGCCACATATGTCTCTGTGTTTGAGGCAAAAGCGGATATTCGTAGAATTCTCAACTTCTAAAAGGGATGCTCAATTCTCGATCTTTCTCCGATATATATAGTAATTGGATTCTCTCAGTTGTTGATACAGAAATATGAGGCATTTTCCAAAACACTTTATGTATTTCGACTTTTATTGATTTGCTCCCATCGTCCAACAAAACATTTTTGTCGGTGTTACTTCTAAGAAGGACGAGTTCTTTTTGCAAATTTAAAATTAATTTGCGGAAATCGTCACAAAAACCCAAAAACATCCTCAGTGGGATTATAGCATTGAATGTTCCTGTTACAGAATCCATTACTGTGGACTGCTCAAGAGGAAACCATCCAACATTCTTGAGCGCAATGCTTTGATTTTTGTCTTAGGTAGCAAGTACTTTCATTACGGTTGCCATTCCTGGATTCTTTATGCGATCTATGACGTTTCCCCCGATTTCATATCGTATTTCGTCTAATAGAAATAGAATTCCATTGTTAATAAATCGGATTCCATTAAGTCGAGCATTATCCTTCCCTTGCGTCGCCACAAATTTGCCTTTGAAATAAAGGTCGCTGTACCATGGTAGCGAATACAAATCCTGTTATTGGATCGGTATCCTTATTTGATCATTGTTATTGTATGAAGTAGAAGCGTAAGGTTGATGTGTTTGTTTCTCAGCATAAGTTTTCGCTTCATCGAAAACAACTTTTTCATTCACGTAGAGAATATCTCGGTTCATTTTGAACAACTCTGAATCCTCAAGATTTAAGAAACCTTCTATTGCTTGCTGTTAACTGCCTTAGACCAGAGCCTCTACTAACTGCAATGGTTTTGTTTAACCAGCTTTAATATGTCGGTGCTTTTAATTGTCAAATGACGACTATTTCTATAACTTGACTTCTCACTTTTTTCGCCAATAGTCAGTCGATTTAGCTCCCTATTTTGGAAATTGCAGATATCATCGATTTCGTACGGGCCCTTAGGAATTTCAATCCACTCTTTACTACTATCATCAGCAAAGAAGTGAAATTTGTTGTTGCTAGGGTCAATTTTGGAAATTGAGTTGTATGTTTCCAAGTTGATCAGTCCAATTACATAATTTGCGTTATCCAATACAAGAGGAGGATAACAGTTAGTTTTTTGGAACTGCCTCAGTTCCAGACAACGTAAATGTGTATGACATTATCTGTTCGTTTACCGTGTCGCGAAAGAACTGACTAGTTATTCTTCTTACACCAATTATTATAGTACAATAGAAACTTCAAGCAAAGATGTCCGCACACGAAAGTATTGTATGTTTGAAATTTATCATGATTATAGAGAATTTTGCATTCAACTGCTGAATTTAGATATTTTACTAACTCCAATGAAGGTGTTAAGTCACCATAGCTATCAAAATATGTTGCGTTGTTATGGCATTTCACGTAAGCCGTCCAATGAGTTCCAGGACCGCTCACAGTGTCGAGATTAACAATTCCATATTCATTGATATATGGGCCCGACTTTTACAGTGCATCTCTCATGAAGACGCCGCTTAATTTTTTTTTTCAACTGTTTAGCATACTTAAAAATCTCTATATCTGTAAGGGCCCAATTGGATAGTTTTACTGACAGGCTTTTGGGGGCTTTGGAGGTGATAAAAAAAGCCCTAGTCCAGACTTGTATGGTTTAAGGTATAGCTCTTTTCCACTTTTGCCAAGTGATAGGGCCTCCATTGTTTTGTTGTGCCTTTGGATTTCTTTGAGTTGTGCATTAGCAGCTTAGGTCTCGTTAACTGTCTTCGCAATTGCTGCAGCTCTACCAGCAACTGAGCCTAATGCTACGAGAGCTGCAAATATAGGAATTAAAGGTAAAACGCCTCCACTTTTGGGGACTGGTGTAACGCTCGCAGGCCTCACCCCTCTGCGTACTTTCAGTTTTCTTAAAGCCTTAAGAGCCACACCTAAGGCGTGTTTTAAAGCTTTCAAATTTCTTAGCCTTTACCACATTTCGTGCTGTTTTTACAAGCTGACCAAATGTCAAGTTTCCGCCGCGTTTCCTGCTTTTTGAGGATTTGCGGCGAGCTCCTCTTGACGATTGACTTTTGCAGCCCATGGCTTGTTTAATTTTGGCTGGCATAACTGCACAAACTCCTAATGCTGCAACTTTTTCACCGATCGATGAGCCAGACGAATGAAGCCTTCGTTTCGCCTCGTCTAATAAAGCCTTATCTGCTTCGTGTCTTTGACCTAAATCGTTCTTTGTTGCGTAGGCAATATCATGCAATTTACAAGCCTCGTCCAGTTAATTTACGCCCTGATCTCCCCTTCAAAGCCGTGTAGATTATTTCGTACCCGGTCCACAATAGTTGTATTTTGGAATATGCAACTTAAATGGGAGCTTGTTGATCAGGCTGTTCACAAATCCGTTACCTTCAGTTACGTTTCTGCGACTGAAATCGCTCTGACTATCAACAATCATTTTATAGCTATCCAACGCTGTCAGAAGCTACACTAACTGTCCTGCGTATGCTCGAGTTATTTATAAGGTCACGTTAACAGCATAAAGAGGTCAGTCAAATTTCACAATGCGCTTTATAGAACAGACTTTAAAATTGCCTATACAAAACTATGACATCAACAGCTCTAACAGTTTCAAAAGACATGGTGAACTGCTGCCAACATCAATGCAGTGTCTTGTCGTAGGACCATCAAATTGCGGGAAGACTAATGTTGTAGTTAATCTGCTGGAGCATAAAAACGGCATTAGATTTGAAAACGTCTATGTGTTTTCTAAATCCATATTTCAATCTAAATATAAGTACTTAGAAGAATAATTGAAGCCGATAGGGGGAGTCACCTATGCACCATTCAGTAGTTTAGATGATAACATAACCCCCCCGCAAGAAACCAAGCCAAACACGGTCTTTATATTTGATGATGTCGTGTGTGATAAACAACATCTCATGAAAGAGTATTTTAGCATGGGTAGACATAAAAATGTAGATTGCTTTTACTTATGTCAGACCTATGTAGGTATACCTAAGCACCTGATTCGTGATAATGCAATTTTTTTCATATTGTTCAAGCAGGATCACCTAAATCTGCGACACGTGTATGATGAACATGTAAATACTGATTTCACGTACGATAAATTCAAAGAAATTTGTTCGGCCTGTTGAATTAATGACCATAGGTTCCTTGCAATAGACTGCTTTATCCAACAGTAATATTATATATATATATATATATATATATATATATATATATATATATATATATATATATATATATATATGTTCAAACTTTATTTGGTTGCACAGTGCGCATTTGATATCAGTTCAGTTACCTGTTATCGTACGTTATGGATTCTTAAGACGCTCAAATTACCAAGTCTATAGCATTAAAGAAAGAGCTAATCAGAAAACGAAATGAGATTAGAAAGAAACTTGAGTCGTTAAAAGAAGCTCAATTGAGACATGAAGGTGCGTTTTTTCCTATCACAAAACGTTTAGAGGCTATAGTAGAAAAATTAGATACAAATGGAGACAAACAAACAGGATCAGCGAAAAACGAGCCCCTATACAGTGGTGAAACTTTCGAGACTCCCAAAAGAGCTAAAATTGATGAGAAGGTTTGCACTCCTGCAATTTCTCTAGCCTCAACAGCTTCAAGACGGATATCTACGAAAGTAACAAACTTAAGGAAGAGAATTGACTCTTTGAAAGAACAGTCTGATGGAAGTCAGGTTGGAAATTTCAGGTCGGAAGATGCGGAATATTATTTTGATCCTGAGCAAGACCGAGAGGTGAAGAACTTCAATGATTTACTAGATAAATCAGTTCAAGAAAGTAAAGAAAATATTGAAGATTTGATTGATACACAAGTATACGATGATTTTTTACAGGAGTTCGATGAACTCCCCAGGCGATACAGAGACGGCATGTTCCATGACAAAGAAAAACAATACGATCATCGGACTGGCATACGACATGATAGTTTCCAAGAAAAGTATTTCATTGGCTCATCTGAAATTAGTTCAAGGGACCTGATATTGAAGTTGGCGATCGTACTTTCAAGGGTAGCCGTGGATTATACGAATGGTTGTTCAAAAGCGACCCAACAATCTATACGAAGAAGGAGCTTGAGCTATATAAGAATATTTTGGATATAAGCAATGCTGTGAGGAGGAATTTCAAACCCGGTGCTCAAATACATGCAACAAAAGATGACAAATAAAAGTCAGTGGTAGGACCCTTGTATTACCAAGGAAAAGGAATGTACAAGCCATTAAACTCCAACCCCATTGACTATGTATACTGGAATGATCCAAATAAGCTTGTTGATCGACTCCGCCTGTTAGCATCGTCTCAGGCTGCAGGCAATACAGGTCTCAGGAACGAGATTGTGTCTATCATTGAAGAACTGCGTGGAGAAGGTGTAATTGTGTAAGATGACTCTTGACAAGTTTGGTCGTCATATTATTAAACATGGCACTACAGCACAACAAGACTTCTTCCGGGAGACTTCGAATCACATATTTTACAACATGATTCTTAATTTCAATTCTGAAAGGACACTTGGAAATGCTTATGTGTTAGAAAATGGCCTCACGACCTATTCATTTCCCCTGAATCGTGCCACAATGGAGATGATAAGATTTAATTTTAATGACATCAGTGTTACCATAAATAACAAACACTATAGTGAGTCTCAACTGTATAACTTTCGCCTAAAGTTCAACGACATATTGTCTTTTTAAAGAAAAAGCAATGTCACAAGTTCAGTGACACTGTCAGCTGAAATTGTCTTAAAATTGCCTGCCATCCTTGAAACGGTTAAATCAGAGAAAACGACTGTAGAGAAAGTTACAATGGAAGCTTCTTCCGTTAAACGAGATATTGTCAATGACCTACACAAACCTGCAAGGCGCAATTTCAAAAGGCGTCGTGTAATAGTTAAGGGAATCAATGAGAAACTTCAAGCAGACCTTCTTGAAATGAGACCATACGTTAAACAAAACTAGGGATACAAGTACATATTGGTTGTAATTGATTGCTTTTCGAAATACGTCTGGGCTGCTCCACTCAAATCTAAAGAAGGTAAGGAGGTTACTTCAGCCATGCAAAATATCGTATCAAATTTAAAGTATCCTCCGAAAAACTTGCAAACAAATGAGGGGAAAGAATTCTATAACTCAGACTTTCGAAAGCTGATGACTAAATATAGTATCAGTAGTATAAATATGCCGGTTCCCGACCGGAAGTGCCGGAGCAGGGTCAATGACCTGTATATCTGGTCGCCTAACTGCCAGGGGCATGTATAGATAGTCGCCTAACTGCCAGGAGTGTGTATAGATAGTTGCCTATATGTCAGATGTGTATATGTAGTTGCCTAACTACAAGGGGTGTGTATATGTGGTTGCATATGGTTCTAAATGTAGCACTAACTGGCGGATCTACCTGTAGCCCCCTAAACATGGCGAAAAAATGCTACCAACCAAAATTTTCCACAGTGTTGCCAACTTTAATTTGACAGATGGCGGAAAAAGTTCAAGACAACAAACAAGGTTGTAAACAACATATGGCGGGAAAGTTGTTAACAACATACAAGATTAGCCTTGATTGTTGTTAGCAAGTTAACCTCAATTTGAGGTCAAATTGCTCATGCGTTACGAAAATTAGAGGGAGATTTGAAATTCGATTTGAGATTAAAAGTAAATATCACTCTTTTGATTGAATTTTTTATTTATATCAAATATTTTATAAAGTTATTCATTATAATCATTTAATAATTAAAAATTTACATAATTAATTATTTGATGATGATTACGCATATCCATATTTAACACTTAGAAGCTTTCAAATGCAAAGTCAGAATAACAATTCAATTACATTTTTCTGTTTATTTATACTCGAAAAGATGATCTCTGTAGGAAAGTGGAGGTAGAAGATATGATATCTTAACGGATGCGAATTACAGAAAACTACTTTTAATTGAAAATCCTCTCATATATAATTTCAAAAAATTGAACTTGTTTCAAAAGGAAAAAAGTCAATAAATAAATTTAAAACGTGAATAATTTATTTAAAGCAATTTCCACACAGGATATAAATGTATAATTTTTAAGGTAAAAAAGATTCATCGCTCGATGAGGTTCTGAAGTCCATTCTATTTACCCTTTTCCGGTGTATTAGTTGACAACATAAAACATACGGTAAAACCGAAAACAGTGGTGTTCTAACACACAAATTACACCAAGAATCATGATCTCTCAAATAGTCTTTAATATGTTCTGAATCAATAGCATCATGATAATTAATTTGACGTTTAACAGTTTTTTCATAAATATTATTTTTTAGATAATTGAAGCAACTGACACATACTTTAAAATGTTTCAACTGATAATACTTAAGCTCAACACAAATGTGACGACAGGTGTAATACAGTTCGGGTTCTGGTATCGATAACCAAAATTTCAAAAAAATTTCTTCCAAAGGTTCATAGTCAAATGAAGGGTTATCAAGTAGTAATCCATGATTAGGTATCTTTACCAAAAAGTCTTCAAACCCATCATCACACTCATGCACTTGTCTTTCAATTTGTTCCCACTTCACCTCACTGTATTTATTCAAAAGTTCAAAAAAAATTATTGATGGTAATTGTTTATGTAATTTTTCAAGTCAAAAGTCATCAAGTGAAATATTCTTGATGAATGTTTTTAAAGATAACTCGTATAATGTAGACATTTTGAATAAATCTTTTCATAAAATAAGTGGTTTTTTTTGATATCTGTTTGACGTAAGATGTCTTCCATTAGAAAATGGTTTTCCGCTGTGATAATGATAATAGTGGCTTTTGATTCCTCACGCAACATCCTTTATCTTGTCATTTACAAAATTCTTCAAATTATATTTTTTACAATTCCGGTTAATTGATAATATTCCAATTATTTATCATGTACAATTATAAAATATGCTCTGGTCCTATTTGAAAAATTTTCACTACTTTCAAATTCTAATTTAACATCGACTGTTGATGACTGAATGGCTTCGTTTTATTTTGAACAATCAATGACGAAAATCGATCTAAGGGAGAAATTTGTATACGTTGTTGTTGGAGTCGATGAATGATTCTTATTAAAATTACGATGAAAATCAATAAAAGCCTGATAAGTTTCTGTATATTGACTTTTTTCAAAATCAAAATTTTGATTTTCATATGGATAACATTGAGAGTTTAACCAAACACGAAGGTTAGTCAATTTGACATGATCGAATTTACTGATTTCCTTCTTCGGATAGTCTTTGCGATCCGTTTGGAAGGCTACAATTACATATCTTGGTCGTTCAAGGTTAGTTGTTGTTTTAACGCTCCATATATTCTTTTTGGATTGTCTTAACGAGGGTAGTTCGAGAAATTCCCAATTTCTTAATCCAATCTGTATAGGAGTATTTTTATTCATTTGATCTAGAAGGTATATCTTTGATTGATCACTCGGATATACATGTTTCAATTTTAAACATAAATCTTGAATTTTAACTGTTGCAGTTTTTGTTCCACTGCTACGGTAACAATTATTATCAGATCGACTGCGGACCAAACGTATCTCGTGTTTGCCATTTATGATTGTCTTGTAATCGTAGAAGCAAGCAAATAGAAATGATAATGGAATTCGCAGATTAACAGACTTTTTATCAGATGCTAGAGTAACAATTGTACCACTTTCGGGACTCCAACCAGCAGTCTCTAAAGGCCTCTCCTCGTCATGATTGTAACACAATAAACCCCTAATTGTTGTTGTTGTGCCGACATCTCGTACTTTTTCAATTTCTTTACCATTTAATTCGTATGTGATTGAATCGAATAGATATGAACCAAAATTGTTGTTTAATTCACAGTCACTTGTTGCGGTTGCATTTCCTACTTCCTCAAATTGACAAGTTAAATATTGGAATGATTCACAAAATGAGATAAAGATATCCTGTTGATTAACGTTGATTTCAATTTCATCATAATTTTGAAATGATGAAATTGTTGGATGATATGTATGATATTCTTCTTTCACGATACTATCGTCGAAGTTTAATTTTTTGTATATCTGTAGTTTTTCGGACATTGTAACCAAGAGATTTTAAAATCTGAATACTTGTTGGCGTTAATGACGATGACGTCAACGGTGATGATGTCGCCAACTGACTGATGGGATATGTCTGATTGCGAGGTATTTTATTACAACCACCCCCACCCCCTCCACTATGAAAAACTAACCCAATTATTTTTCAATTCTAATCTGATAACAAGCTCTTCTCCTTGAAAATTTACCAAATTACCGTTTTGATCTAACACCCTGATGGTCAAATTGTCAATGAACTGTTTATTCAAAATCGGTAAATATATACGGTTTTTTGGTTCAATATTAATAGCATAACCAGGATCTACAGCAGGTGCAAATTCATAAATTGTGTGCGATTGCTGACTGTTATAGAACGATCCTGTTGTAATATTACATTCAATACGAATTGATAGAACTTTGATTATCTCCACCGGTTGATCAGATGAATGAAGTTGATTTGAGGTTAGAATTTGTTTCGAAAATCCTAATAACGTTCCAATACCATCGTCTTTGGTGAAATCAATTTCAAATTTACTATTCAATTCACACTTTAACGTATTATTGTTTGGCTTCAATGAAATAATTTCTGATTTATCAATAACATTAGGTGGACTAAGTAGCTGTTGTAGGTAGTCTTCAATGTGTGTTATCTCATATGCACCAGTAGGAATTGTTATCTCCTTGTCTACACCATTGTCTTTGTAGTAGAACTTATTCTGTCCTTTTTCAATATTAGGTATTGTATTGTATGTATGA
This sequence comes from Mylabris phalerata, assembly GCA_020740385.1. NCBI lineage: Eukaryota > Metazoa > Arthropoda > Insecta > Coleoptera > Meloidae > Mylabris > Mylabris phalerata. Next base: position 171,802 of record JAJEOX010000014.1, read on the forward strand.
AAACCAATTAGAGCTAATGAATAACTACAGTTTGGATTCAAATTGATTGGAGGATAAAAGTCTGCAGATAAGACACTGCTACGTCCTTTCAGTGTGCAGGTTAAAGACATGACTGATAAAAATTTTCAAACACCTTTACTATATAAGAATTCTAAACATAAATGTCCACAATTAAATGTATTAAATTTTTGTACATTGATGTAATTAAATAAAACATTTCTATATTTCAAATAATTGATTAATTTTTTTGGGGGTTTGAGATTTCCGTAACCATCAAAATATAACATCTTATTATTTTGCTTCAAATATGCTACCCAATGTGTTCCACTACCTTCTCGAGAATCTAAATTGACAATTTCTGATTCATATTTTCCAATCTTAGAGGGTAAGTCATCTCTCATGAATACACCTCGAAAATTAGACATTTGGAGTTGTCTAGCATACAATGGTAACTGATGATCAGTAAGGGGTTGAGAAGGTAGCTTTATTGGTAGTTTTTTGTCAGGTACAACCCCAACCCTCTTTTATGTTTCTTCAAATACAATCCACTACCTTTTTTACCCAAGGAAATGGCTTCCATTGAGCGATTATGTCGTTCAGCCTCCTCCAACTTTCTTCTTGCTGCTTTAGCGTCGATTACTGCTTTTGCAACACCGGCTGCACCACCTGTTAATGCTCCCAATGCAGATAAACCGCCAAAGAGTAAGGGTAACCAACCACCGGATTTCTGTGGTATAGGAATAACTCGAGGTAGACGGATACGTTTACTCCCTCCTGCTTTTTTAACAGCTACACAAGCAGCTTTAATGATTGTTCCAATTGCATCAGATTCATTGACGATTCTCTTCAATGGATCGATAACACTTTGTCTAAATGCATATGTTTTTGTTTTTTGTCGTCGTCTTTGACTTCGTCTGTTATGCCCCAGTCCTAATTTCTGTTTAGCCTTCATGGTATTTGTTACCAAATAGGAAACTAATTTTTCTCCTAATGTAGCGTCACGTGACATAACTCTTTCCCACGCCCTGTTTTCTAACACGTTATCGGCTCAATGTCGCTCTTCTAGATTTTAATTTTGTGAATAGGAAAAAATCCGAGAATATTTTAGTATGGGTCGACACAAGTGTATAGATTGTTTTTATTTGTGTCAAACATATACGCGTATACCAAAACAATTAATACGTGACAATGCAAATGTGGTAGTGGTTTTTAAACAGGATGAACATAATCTAAAGATAATTTATAATGAGAATGTAGGAAGTGATATGAATTTCGATCAATTTAAATGTATATGCAGTGAATGTTAGAAAGATCAATATGGATTCTTGGTCATATTGAAAGATGAAAGTTTACGTAATGGACGCTACAGAAAAGGATTTGATCGTTTCATTAAGCTATAAAAAGGAGAATCTACACATAAGACGGGCATTCTTTCCTTGGGTGTGACAATGTTAAGTCAACAACAGAAACAAGTTAAGAAAAAATTGATTGAAGCAGCTGATAATGTTAGAAAAAAATTTAAACAATTGAAAGCCGAACAATCGAATCAGGTGGAGTCAATCTGTAAATTATTTGAGCCGATTATAAAACCACTTGATGAACTGGTTATGGGAAAAAAGAAGAAAAAAAAGGAACAATCGCAATTATTAATTAAAACAGAAGAAGAAGAAGAAAATATACCACAACTTCCATATGTACCGAAACGAGAATCCATTGCAATTAAATTCAAGGACAAAGAAGAACTATTAGACGATGATGAAGAGGAGGAGGAAGAAGTATTTATGGATCAAACAAAAGTGTCTGACAAGGCTTATGCTGATTACATCAATCAATACCCTTCAATTGCACAACCATATATTGAAAAATTGATTGAAAAACATCGAACAATCACTTCTAAAATTAATTACGATGATACAACGGAAAGGATAACGTTAGGCAATACAACTTTACATATTAACCCTAATGGTGATATTAGAGTATCTAATGAAGTATTCAAGGGAACACAAGGATTGTATGATCTCGTGTTCTTAAAAGATGTTTCCCAATGTGTCTATACAACCAAAGATCTAGAAGCCTATCAGAGAATTATCAATTTTACAAGTGCTTATCGCCAGAACAATTATCCGAACAATAAAATACAAGGAGATACATCAAGCAAATATCAAACCGTTATCAAACACCTACTTAAACCGCAAAGTGTCTCTTCCCCCTCCTCTTCTGTAAGTGGAAGGAGTGTTCAATATTTACGATATAATCGAAAACCTATTGAATATATTTACTGGGATGATCCAAATGAGTTAGTTGCTCGTTTGGCTTTATTGAGTGCATCAGCTGGTGCTGAAAATATTTCACATCAAAACGAAATTGTCGCGATTAAGGAGGAACTACGAGAAGCAGGAATCATTTATTAGTATAATGACGTCATGATCATCATCATCATCATCTACATCATCGACATCATTGTTATCATTGTATGTAGATGTACAAGGTTTTCGAATACCAAACAACAATAAATTCCTGCCAAAAGAACTAGCAACCTATGACGGACTCAAGATAAGTCATTTAATTTTCAATCCTCCGTATTGTTTCAATGCATTACCATTAGAATATAAGAAACAAGAATACTGGTTGACAAACAACCATCATGGATTGAAATGGGAGGATGGTTTTGTGGATCCAAAGGAGTTCGCCAGAATAGTTAATCAAGTGACCTCTGGATATAGTGACATTTATGTTAAGGGTTTGGAAAAAAAGAAATTTATCGAAAACTTTATTTATAATTCATCGACAGTTCATGAATTATCCGAACAACCACGCCTACATAAATCAAAATCGATCTGTATATTTCACACATTACCAAATTGTATGTGCGCCTTAACAAACATTATAGTTTTATATGAAAATTTTCATGATGATAATGATAATCAATAAATAATTGTATAAATATATTGTTTTATTTATAATCCTGTTCAGTATCATTATGAGCATCGACAAATTCGGACGTGCTTGTAAAAGACAATTCAGTGAGAATGATAATAAAGATGGTGTAACTCATATTTGGCGTACCTTGTATAACAATACTAGTGACGGCCATCTTGATTTGAAAAATCATCGAATATGTAACTTACTTGATGGAGCAGATTCGAATGATTTAATTACCAAAGGTTATGTTGATAAGATGAGGAAGACTATGGAAGGTCAAATTGATGATATTATTGAAACTTCAAAAGACAATATTGAAAAGTTAGATAAAATAATAGAAAAGAACAAAGTTCAAACCGATAAACATATACAAATGTTAAATGGAAAAATTCTACATAACTTCATTGAAAACAACCGGAAGATTCAAGAACTTTATCAATTAGACTTACCGGCAATTAAAGATCAGATAAATAAATTAATGACTGCACTTGTTGACATTAATGATAATCTTACAAAGGGAGATAAATTGTTTAATAGTAAATTTACCACATTTGATAAGAAATTAAATGACTTGAATGACGTAATGAAAAAGATAACAAATCAAGTGGAAAGCATTGAAAGGTTAAATGAAACGTATAATCCAAATTTTATTGATATTAATATACAGATCAACACTATTGCAAGACAATTAAAACAATTTAAAGAAGAAAATAAGTTATTTCAATTAACAATTGACAAAGACATTGAATCAATCCAAAAACAAAACCTAAAAAACATGGAAGATATTATCGTATTAAATGATCAAAGGAAATCTGAAGTGGATAGGGACTTGAAAAATATACAATCGTATCAATCTGAAATATCAATGATTCATGAAAGAATTAGGGATGTAGTTGAAAAATTTTGAAAATTTGAATAAATTATATCTAACAAATATAAATGTTGTTAAAGAGCAAATTGAAAACAATTCACAACAACTTCAAAAATTGGATACATCTATGAATAACGTTGAAAACGCATTGAAAAGTGTTATTAAAGAGAAGATCCAAAAATATCAACATTTTGAACGACTATTGTCAAGTAATACATCACAAATTGATTTATTAACGAAAAGAATCGATAAACTCGAACCGTCTGATACAAGTTCTCATATAAAACATATCACACCTACACCAGTAGCAATGACAACATCGAATTCTCCGTTAACTATAATAAATTCAATATTTAGCAGAGAAAGCCATCAATGCCCACCTGGTGAAGTCAGTGATAGTTTAGGTAAATGTCGAGAAGCTTATAAAAAATAATATCATCAAAAGAACAAGTTGTTAATGAAATATATAAACCGGTCCGGAAGAATTTCCGTCGACGTCGTACAATTATTAAAGGTTTAGATGAACTTTGGCAAATAGACTTGGCAGATCTTAGTAAACATTCAAGAGACAACAAGGGATACAAGTATATATATTCGTGGTGATTGATTGCTTTTCAAAATTCCTTTGGACTCAACCATTGAAATCTAAATCTGCTAATGACGTAACATCCGCAATGGAAAAAATACTACTACAAAATCGTCATCCTAAGAATCTTCAGTCTGAGCGAGGAAAAGAGTTATTTAATAGTCAATTTGATGCTCTAATGAAAAAGTTAAGAATTAATCATTATCATACATATAGTGTGAAGAAAGCTTCAATTGCTGAACGTGTAATTCGAACTTTAAAGAATAAATTATATAAATTGTTTACAATAAATGCATCATATAACTGGATAAAAATACCTGATGACGTCACTAAGGACTACAATAATACAATACATAGAACAATAAAGATGAAACCTAACGAAGTAAATAAAGATAACGAGCAAGAGATTTTGCACACCTCTTATAGTAATTTGAAAAAATTCACACCTGGAAAATTCAAAAAGAATGACCTTGTCCGTATCAGTAAGATGAAACATATGTTCGATAAAGGTTATACACCAAATTGTACAACAGAATTGTTTAAAATTATCAAAGTTAATAATACCAATCTAGTAACTTATTTATTGGAAGATTTACATGGACAACCAATCAGTGGGTGTTTCTATGAAGAGGAATTACAAAAGACTTACTATCCTAGTATTTATTTGATTGAAAAGGTGTTACGTCGTAAAGGACGTAAACTATTTGTAAAGTGGTTAGGATTTGATAGTGTTCATAATAGTTGGATTGATTTGAAAGGCATTACATAAGAATGATTCATGTATTCATTTATTTTTATATAATTGTAATTGTAATTGTATTTATATTTACCGCAATAATATATTGTTTACATAAGAAAATATACAAATGAATAATCAAAATTTTTAATTAATTATGGAGGGAGAGGGAGTATATAAATGATGTAAAAACATCCTCTAGTATCACAACATATATATTACACTGACAAGTACAATTTATGAGAAATTGCTTGGTTGAGCGGTAGCCATCGATGGTGTTTTTCGGTATACCAACGGGCTGCTATATTTTTTCAAAAATGATTCCTTCTTTGAATTTAACGAATTCACCAAAACAGTTGAAAGATCCGGTCCTTTCAACTTAAACTTATTCAAAATCTCTTGTCCAAATATAAGTATTTTTCAACAAATTCGGAATCTACTCTCATCTCTTTCTACATATAATGAAAATGAAGATGATCCAGAAGAGGGGATTGATGAATAATAAGTTTGTGGTGGGAGATGGTATATAAGGCCTAAATTTTTGTAAAGTACCCAGTATTTGTTTAGCAGACAGTGGATTTATTTCACACTAATATTGTGAGTTCAGTGTGACATGTATGGATTGAAATACTACATTAACGAAGCCAAATTGCTTCTTTCGGATGATAAAGTTAATAGAAGAGATAAGTTCTATATAAGAAGGTTATTAGAAAAGCTTTCATCTTATGAAGATATGCAAGAGGTCCTAAATGAATATGGTAAACATTTCATAGATTGTGTTTGGTCGAACAGTGACGCAACTACCGGACCTGATACTTGTAATTGTTCTTATACACGAAACACATTGCACTCTTTGAGAAATTTAGTAAATCAAATAAAAAAATTGTATAGTAGTGATAGCAGTGATAGTGATTTAGATTACTATGGCACAGAGAGCAGTGATTTTCCAGAATGCTGTTGATGCAGAAAATGCAGTATCCTGCATTAGAAATTTAGTTAAAGTCAATCTATTAATAATGGACCCATATCACCTCACCAATATTTGGTTAAAGTTACCTGCTTTCTATCAAAATGATGAAGATTTAAGGAACTTGATAATTTGGAGACACCATGAAATTAATTGTGAAGAAAACCAATATAATCATCCATTTAAAATATATTGTGTTGCCTGTCAATTGCATAATAATTTGAATGATTTATCATCTATTTTTAATGAATTGGAATATTTGTAACGAATTTGTAAAATAAATTTATTTTTTATTAAAACGAATTATTATAAATCAATTTTTTTGTTTTATTCTTAGCTCAGATAATTTTTATCTGTGGTTATCCTACTTATTCCTTTTCCTCATCTAAATATCTCATTTAATTTTTGTGTTCTGTTTTACGTAAAGAGTTATCTGTGGTTATCCTGTGCAGTTTTTATATAAAAGTGCCAAAAATCCTAATCGCACATCAGTTGTTTAGTATTGCTGTAGTTTTTAAATTACAATGGCTGAATTTCAACAAGAAAATGACTGCATGTGTCAGGTGAGTTCAAATAGTTTTAATACTGTGATTCTGACACGTTTGAATTAAATTTGTTGATTGATTGATTAATTGTTATAATCCAATTTTAGCAATTTTGGTATTTAGAAAGGTATATAGGGCACCTTTCCTACAAATTATTAGAACAAGAGAAATCCATAAACAATTTTGGGACTTTGCATCTGATGGATCAACAACATATAATAGATCAGAAAAACAAGTTTGAAATTCTGGAGGTATGAAAAAGATCATTAGAATTATTAACCGATTTACATAGTGAAGAGCTGAATAGGTTAAGACAACAGAACCATTATCATGAACATCTACAACAACAGCAGGTTCAGGATCAACCTATGGAACAGGAAAAGGATCATCGATTTATTATTTTTCAATAAAACACAAAAAATTAATAATCAAATTTATTTTTTATTTTCATTTATTTCTTCTTCTTCCTCTATTCGATAGTGACCTCAGGCCAATGTTGATACTCCATATTGTCGGATATACCTTTTGTCATCGAAATGACTAAGAACTATTTTGGTTAAATTTTGAGTAAAATTATTATGTAAGTTGGATTTGAAAATTGCCATGGTTCCATAGAAAATTTTCTTCTTATATAGACATTCCCGATAATCACTGAAATTTAAATTATTAACAACAACCTTCTTCACGCCCTTGGCTTTTTTAATTAATTTTCCATCGATCACATCAATTGAGTACATCTTCGATCTCAAACCGATAAATTCCTTCATTATCTTTCCGTTGTTTTCATCCTTCATCAGACCGACAATTTTTTTATTTTTCAATGGACTATTATACACATTATCTTTTGTGTACTCTGAAGTATTGAAATAACTGTCAATATCTTCTTTAATATCGTTATAAAAGTCATCAGTTGTAATTGTGTAAATTAACGAATCGGTGTCCATATAATTCAGTAGTAATTTATCACTGTATTTAGGTCTCATGTATTCATAATGGAAATTGTACATCAGCCATTTTGATAATTCTAATACAGTGAATCCATTATAAATTGGCTTATTATAGCAGGTCTTAACTCGATTTAACTGGATTGTCACCATGTTGGGTGTAAAATGAGCTGCATTATGGAAATGTGGTTTTGCGATTAGGGCACGTGCCCCCAGTCTTTTTCCCCGACTTTCCCATTCTGTAACAATCTTTACATCCTTTGTTTAATCTACATTCTCCATGGTTTTTCCATAAACAGCGTTGTTTAATAACATAAAGAAATTCTTTTCAAACGTATTTTTAGCGACAGTTCTATGATGTGTATTCAAGTCAATATATTTCTTTAACCAACATGATTGTTTGAATTGTAAACAACGATGGATTTTCTTAATTTTCAGCCCATGTCTCAAACATTGTTGAAGATTTTTATAGTGAATAATGTATTTAGTCTTGTCGGTTAAATATGTGATTAATTTACAAAATTTCGAATTTTTAATTGTTTTATTCTCCGCACAAAACGGCAGATCATTATGTTCATCGTGTAGATGTTTAGGATACTCCAAATCAACTTCAAAGAAGTAACCAATTTCTGAATCTTCTGGAATATTCATTATATCGATCGATTCGATATCATCAACCCATTGAAAACCACCATAGGGTTGAGGCTGTGACATGGCCCAACCATACAAATTGTTAGCATCCAAGTACATTAAATAAGTACTTGGTTTTAATGAATCATAAGTTTCCATATTCTTGTTATTGGCAATTGAATGTCGATGAGAACACTGGGTTATGCCACCTCTTATACCTCGTCGAATAAATGAGTGCATATTGATGTCGGTTAGAAGCTCGATCTTAATTCCAGTGTACTTTAACATAGCGTCCCACGATAGACCGGGTGCAGTGTAGTAGTGACAGGGATCCAAGTTATAAATTTTTCGACAATCATTTCTAAAATTCTCGAATATGTCTGTTAACAACAAGACATCGGTGATTAAATACAGTTTCATATAATCCGATAGATTTCGACAACTGAATTGTTGCCATTCACGCTGAGCATGTGCATAATCTTCGTCACTGCATGACTTATCTGAAAGTCGACTTATAAATTTCTCTTTGGGTGGTAATGCTGTTTTATTTAATCGATTCCATGAATTTAAATATTCATACGGGAACACACCCTTTCTAACAATCAGTCTAAATTGATCTTCATTATTAAACATCTTTTTGACTGTATGGAAATCTTCCGGTGCTAAATTTTGGGCCAGGCTATCCAAGCTCGACGACATGAATCTGAAGGAATCCAGAAATCTCAATTCAACTGTGTCGGTTTCATTGACGGGAATTCTTTTAGGTAACGACACATATAATTCCTTGTTTAAGGGGATCAAATTAATAACACCCTCGACTCTTTCTAACGATTTTACAAACAAATGACAGTCATAGCCGGAGAAATTGTGGAACAGAATGGGAACGAATTTCGGTATACGATATTGTAGATTACATTTTTGATGAGCAGGACCTCTGTATTTACCAGTGAAGTGACAATGATCAGCCACTTTATCATCCTTTATTGTCTGATTACAAATGTGACAAATGTTCGTTTCCATATGAAATTTCTTTTGGTCATCAATAATCACCATCGGTTTAGGATTCATCAAAACTTCATTATAAATACTTCGAATATCGTTCACCAATGATCTAACGAAGTGGTCAGCACAATCTGCACCTTCATATACGTATAATTTGTTTTGATTTTCATCAAATGAAAATTTAATGAAATAAGAAAAAGCACACGGAATGTACTCTTGTACATTTGTTGTTGACGATGTACTTGGATTTGGAGCGCAAGTATCGATGTTTTGTAATATTCATTCAAAGTCAGCATAAATGACAAAGGGCACTTCCAACTGTCTTTCGTAATTTTTGAATTCAACTATAGAGTTCTCAGATGTTGGCATAACAGTAACAATCCGATTACACTCTTTTTTATGCACCTTCAATTGCTGCTCCGAATGAAAATGGATCAAACAGAAATTACAGATAAAAATTTGATGATCTTTTCTTGTAATTTGTTTGCTTATCAATCTAGATATATTTTTGATCCACACATAGTGGCTTCGTTTTTCTTTTTCTATCAATAATAAATTAATATGCACATTCTTCTCTGATTTTGTGTAATATAGTGGACCAACAACTTCATCATTTTCCAAACCAAATAGATTAACACTTATACTTGGGTTTAATTCCTCAAATTTACCGATATCTTTCGTTTCAAGAGAAAATTTCATGTTGCCAAATTCGAGTTTTTTTCCATTTTCCAAAATTATTATACTTGCTGTTATATCTTCGATATTATACGACTTTGTTCGATCTGAATTAATATCAACAGGATAAAAGGCAGAAATTATAGCCCATTTAAAGCAAAACTCATCATCGTTTTTAACGTTGACACAAGCGTTCTTGTTTTGTGTTTTTTTCTGGAAGTCTGATGTACTGACTACCTCCTTTAACTGGTTGAGATTTATTGATGTTGATTTCCAAATGCGTAATTCCTGCCAACGCCCAACCACTATCTCTTTCTTGGAACTCAGTTGTTTTTGTTTTAATTTTTTCCATCATCAAGTCATATTTCGATGCAATTTCGTTTTCATTTTGAATCGACATCATTTTCGAATTAACATTTTTTACAGAAAATTCTTCTGTATCTTCCACTGTTTTCACATAATCAGCAAACAGTTCTAGATTGAATTTAATTGATTTATGTCTCATAAGTTCCTGTTGAAGTGCTGGAATTACGACATCCTTGGAAGATATTAAAAATTTTTCAACATCTAAATTTGCCAAATCTTCATTTTCAAAAATTAGCGTCTTAATTCTTCCTTGGAAGGTACTCTTAACCACCTTCAATCTTGGCGTATACAATTCTACCATTTTCAATCGATGTTCTAATGTACGTAAATGATAAATCCATTTATCAGCAGGAATATCTGCCGAACATAAATTACACCTTTGCTTTACAGGCTCAGGTCTGTTACATTCTAAAATTGAAAACAAAAGTTGGTTAAAGCTAATTAACAGGTGTAGTAATTTTCTTACCTGGTATTGAATGTACTCGTTTTATATGACGTTCTAAATTGTATCCTTTTGCGAACGATTTAAAACAAATATTACAAACTTCTTGTGCTTTAGGCATTTTTGCGCGTGTGTGACACAATGAAACACCATTAACGAACTATGTGCGCGACGGCACGCAGCTGGCAGCTGGTCCTGATGAACCGGAAACCGGAAATCACAAAGTCCTTATCACCGGAAGCTATAAAGCCCTTATCAAGTTCTTACAGGGAACAGGAACCGCAAACTTCCGCCCTAATCAATTTCTTAAGAAACTTAACAATAAACTGAACCGTTGGTTAAATATTTCTTCCATTTATATAAGAAGATTTTTGCTGCTCTTGCAAAATTTGCATAAAATTTATAACGTGGATTTATTTTGTGGAGTAAGGAACGGAGCCAGCATTTCCGTTAAGGAGTCCAAAATTTCAATGTAAGACGATACAGGATGCATAAATTGACCTTAGAAAAGTTCAACCAACTGCACTATGTGACATACACACAAACACACACACACACACACACACACACACACACACACACACACACACACACACACACACACACACACGCAATCCAATAGCAAACACCGGATTTTATGGTTTCCGTGAAACGTTGTGACTTGCTGATAAGCTAGTTTGGTATAAAAGAAGGTCCAGTGTCTTCAAATTATCATTCATTGTCTTACAACGCTTCAAGTAACATTCTCATAATGGCAAGTGTACGTTCAACAATTGTTGTGTATAGTGAAGATAAAAAAGATTCATCGATTGAAGTGTTATATGTTGTATTGAAACAAATTTTCCAGTAAGTACTATCTTAACTAATTATTTTAAAATAATTGAAATGAATTTTCTAGATATGGTGTAAAAGAAATAAAGAAATGTGAAGATAAAATTCTAATTTATCTAACCTATACTCCGAAGACGACTACTTTACAAAAGAAATTCGGAAATCTTCCAATTAAATACATGAGAATGAAAATTGACGGTGAAAAAGAATTCAACATTATCGAAAATACTCTACAAAAATATAGATTCAACATCGGCGATATACAAACCATAGAAGCGCCGGAAATCCCTGAAATTCTCTCTCAACCATTTTTTTAATTACTTGCAATTTAAATTTTTAATAAAATTTCAATCAGAAGAATAATATTTGTTTTAACCTTAATACAATTTTAAAATCTGCTGCTAATACTTGTAACGCATGCGCAATTTGACCTCAAATTGAGGTTAACTTGCTAACAACAAACAAGGCTAATCTTGTTTGTTGTTAACAACTTTCCCGCCATATGTTGTTTACAACCTCGTTTGTTGTCTACAACTTTTCCCGCCACCTGTCAAATTAAAGTTGGCAACACAGTGGGGAATTTTGGTTGATAGCATTTTCCCGCCATGTTTAAGTGGCTACAGATAGGGGGCGCCACTTAGAGCTACATTTAGGACCCCATGCAACCACATACAGGCTAACCCAGGGGTACGAGGAACCTCCATATCTTCGGTACTATTTGAGATATCGACTTGGAGATTTTTTTAGGCAGAAGCTACAGACGTTCTGCACACTCTAAAATTATTTTCATTATTTATTGCTTACTGCTATACAGGGTGACGCACCAAACTTATGTTTTTTTAAATGAGAACCCCCCAAAATTTTCACATTGTTAGAAAGGCCTTTTGATTTTCAACGAGATGCTTATAATTTTATTGGGCAATTATAAACCGTTTAGAGCCTATGGTCGAAAAAAGAGGGAAAAAGCGTCATCTTTGAAAAATCGCCACGGCATTATTACTACAGCTAAAGGAGTGATTAAAATGTCCAGTCTTTTTCCGGATTCTCAATTTTCATTTAAGTGCTTTTTCATCATCCTATTCCAATTATTGTGTACGAGGTGTACCCAAACGCAAAAATAAGAATTACTCGTTTTTTTCTAATGGAATGCTCTATATCTTGCACTACCATTCGATAGCATTTTTGATAAGCTTTTCAACGATGTACGGTTTGACAGGTTTATTTCGAAAAACTGTTAAGTTTTCTTTTAAAAATGTTATCAACGTTGATGCCAGTAGATATCTATGAAAAACTCTACTTGTTAAATTTCAAAAAACTAAAGTAGGCTGCTATCAATAAATTTGACAATAAATTGACAATAAATTTGACAATAAATTTGACACATTTCCTATTGGCAACTCTGTAAATTTCTTGGCCGGCTCGAATGAGAGTTTGACTCTATTAAATAATAATTCATTAATTGAATGAAATGCGACAGTAATTCTTTCTTTCATGTCCTCAATTGGAGGAACTCTGTACACACACTCTTTAACGTAGCCCATAAGAAATAATCCATTGGGGTTAAATCTGGAGAACGAGCCCGCCAAGTAATTAACAGAGTTGCCAATAGGAAATGAGTCAAATTTATTGATAGCAGCCTACTTGAGTTTTTTGAAAATCAACAAGTAGAGTTTTTCATAGCAATCTATTGCATTTTTTTTAATCCATACTAAAATGTAATGGCATCAACGTTGATATCATTTTTAAAAGAAAACTTTACAGTTTTTTAATATAAACCTGTCAAACCGTACATCGTTGAAAAGCTTATCAAAAATGCTATCGAATGGTAGCGCAAGGTATAGGGCATTCAATTTGAAAAAAACGAGTAATTCTTATTTTTGCGTTTGGGTACACCTTGTACACAATAATTAGAATAGGATGATGAAAAAGAACTTAAATGAAAATTGAGAATATAGAAAAAGACTGGATATTTTAATCACTCCTTTAGCTGCAGTAATAAGGCCGTGACGATTTTTCAAAGATGACGCTTTTTCGCTCTTTTTTCGACCATAAAATCTAAACGGTTCATAATTGCCCAATAAAATTACAAGCATCTTGATGATAATCAAAAGGCCTTTCTAATGATGTAAAAATATTGGGGGTTCTCATTTAAAAAAACATAATTTTGGTGCGCCACCCTGTATAGCAATAAGCAATAAATAATGAAAATAATTTTAGAGTGTGCAGAACGTCTCTGGCTTCTGCCTAAAAAAATCTCCAAGTCGATATCTCAAATAGTACCGAAGATATGGAGGTTCCCCGTACCTCCTCGTATATGTTTCGAGACTATTCCCATCATCAGATCTTTAAATTGTAACAATTAATTATTTGGTTTTTATATAATTCAATTCTTACCAAAAAGTTAATATTATTTATTTGTGAAATAAAATAAAAATTGTAAAATATTTAAAAAATAAAAGATAAATTGAGAGAAACTCTATAAGTCAAATTTTAAATTTTTGAAAAATTTAAAATTGAAATCTGTCATTTCGTTTATTAAGTTGTAATTTGATTTTTTAAATGATGTGATATAAAATTGTTCTATTAAGTCTAAATTTATGTTTCTGTTTTGAATGTATAAAATTGAAAATTTATCAAAATTATGATTATAGGTGATGATATGTTTAGCAAAATTTGATTTATTTAAATTTAAACTTGAGATACATTTAAGATGTTCTTTTTTGCGAATCTTGAAATTTCTAATGGTTTTGCCAACATAGAACATTCCACAAGTACAAGATAATTTATATATACCACTTTTTCTAAATTTGAAATTAAATCTTTATTTGATGCTAAAATTTTAGTATTTAATGATGGATTAAAAACTATATTTATGTTATAAGAAATATTAAATAATTGAAATATACTTGTTCTATTATACCAAGGAAATTTATTTAACGATTTAGTATACTAGTTTCGGTTTTCTTAAAAAACCATCATCAGTACCAACTAGAAATAAAAGAGGGATATATAATATATGAAAACCAACATTACAAAGGATAGAAATTACTCCCATCAATAATAATAATATCAAAAATATTGTGTAGGTCGAAAATAATAAAACTAAACCAAAGCTGATATCACTATTTTTGTTGACGCGAAATTGACAAAATCTGAATTATAATGAAATACTTCAAAACTAAACGAACTGGTTTTATACCGATATCAGCCTAACAATATTTTTACAATTGTCAGAATTCTATTGGTTTTCAAAATGATAATCTATAGACTTTGAATTTTTTTTTCATCTCTTACAAATAATTAACCCTCAATAATGGACTAATTAAAAGTATTAAAATACAAATTTATCGTTAAACAATAAAATCAGAAAAGTATAGGAAATACAGAAAAATACAATTACATGATCAAAACAGACGAATAATAATCATTCCATCAGATATCGACATTATAACTATCATATAATGTTAGAATTAAAAATGTCTTAACTGTTTGAAAAAGGGTTTAAAACCTAGATCAGTTCTTATAAGGTTTAAGAATTTTCTTAACAAGTAATGAAATTTGTCCTAAATATGGTATGGAATGAAAATTATTTTTTAAATTTGAAATTTGTTCTAATTTTGTAATTGAACGTAAAAGAAATTTATATTTAAATTTATTAAAAAGTTTATCAATTAAAATTTTTGGATATTTATTAATATGAGCAATAAATTTAATAGTGTTTAATTCAAAATTAAAATTATTCTTGTTCATTGGAATAGAAAAAAGTCGATGGAAAAAGGAATTAAATGCAGCTAATTTATAATTAAATGGATGAAATGAGTCAAAAGGTATTACTGTTGAAGTTGTTGTAGGTTTTCTATAAATTGAAAAATCAAATTTAAAGTTATTAATTTTAATGTTAATATCAAGAAAAGAAATATTATTATTGCCAATTTCTAAAGTAAATTTTATATTTTTGTGTAAAGAATTAATAAAATTTAGAAAAACGTCAATTTCTTTAGTTGAACCATTAAAAATACAAAATATATCATCAACATATCTTTTCCAAAAACGTATATGTTTAATAAATAAATTTTCTTTTGATAAATTTTGTTCAAATGAATCCATAAATAATTCACCTAAAATTGGTGATAAGGGAGAACCCATTGCAAGTCCTGATTTTTGTATATAAATTTTATTATTAAATTGAAAGAAATTTTGTGATAAAGTATGTTTTAAGAAAATTATTATTTGTTTTTGAATATTTGATGGTAAAATTGAATTATTTAACTTATTACTAATAATTTTGACACATTCTAGTGGTGGTATAGATGAAAAAAGATTTTTAACATCAAATGAAATTAATTTATCGTTAGGTAGTAATTGAAATTTATTTAAAGAATTAATTAATTCAATTGAATTTTTAATTGAAAATTTGGGAGTAAAATTTAAATTATTTTTTTAAATATTTAATTTATGGGCTAAAATACAACAAGGGGTATTTATAAAAGTGACTATTAGTGTAATTGGTATTTTATTTTTATGAATTTTTGGTAGTGAATATAATCGAGGAATAATTGGATTAGAAGGAATAATTAATTTAGAATTTAATTTGAAGAAATTAAAAAATAATGAATTATTTTTGATAACTTTTTTGGTTTTTTGAATAAAAGATGAAAATGGTGAATATGATAATAATTTGAAATCAGGTGAATTTAAAAAATCATTGGTTTTATCAATATATGATTTTTTATTCATAATAACTAAACAGTTACCTTTATCTGCTTTTGTTAAAATTAAATCATTATTATAAAGAAATTGTTTAACTGTTGGAAAAGAAGGATATAATTTATTTGATAATATATTTTTATTAATATTTTTATTGTAGAAATCAGCAATTTTAGTTGAAATTAAAGGAAAATCATCAGATGGTAATAAGTTTAAAATATTTTCAACTGAAGAAATAAATTCAAGTTTTTTACTATTTGTAAATGAAGAATGTGGGTCAAAACCAATATCTTTATTTAATAAATTTTGAATTTTATTAGGAATATTAATTGAAGATAAATTTAAAAAATTATCATGAAATTTAAATGTATTTCTAGAATTAAAATTATTTTCAAAATTGTGTTCTTTATTTTTTTAAAAAGATAACTTTTTCTTCATATTAAGAAAGACAGAATTACCGATTCTCTCAACTATATCTCTTACCTCAGGATGAAATATGTCCCAAATATAGGGATGTAAAATAGAAATTAAATCAGTATGAAGAAACCAAATTTTAGTTTGAATGATGTTTCTTTTCTTATAGGCTTCATTTGTTTCTTCCTTAAGCCAGGTCTTAATTGCTATTTTATGTGCTTTTGATGAAGCTTGATAAATTTAGGTCTTAAATTAAATTTTCCACATTGATTTAAAAACCAAATTCTTAAATTGTTCTTTTTATATTTTATTTTTAGTTGTTTATATATATGGACTTTATAGCTTTGATTAGCATTTATTATATTTGAAAACCAAGAATCCATTTTTTCTCAAAATAATGGATTTAATTAATAAAATAATACAAAACTCAAAATCAACTCCCATATACTAATAAATACAAAATTGTGATTACATATGTTTCGGGAATATTCCCATCATCAGATCTTTAAATTGTAACAATTAATTATTTGGTTTTTATATAATTCAATTCTTACCAAAAAGTTAATATTAATTAATTTGTGAAATAAAATAAAAATTGTAAAATATTTAAAAAATAAAAAATAAATTGAGAGAAATTCTATAAGTCAAATTTTAAATTTTTGAAAAATTTAAAATTAAAATCTGTCATTTCGTTTAGTAAGTTGTAATTTGATTTTTTAAAAGATGTGATATAAAATTTAAATAAATCAAATTTTGCTAAACATATCATCACCTATAATCATAATTTTGATAAATTTTCAATTTTATACATTCAAAACAGAAACATAAATTTAGACTTAATAGAACAATTTTATATCACATCATTTAAAAAATCAAATTACAACTTAATAAACGAAATGACAGATTTCAATTTTAAATTTTTCAAAAATTTAAAATTTGACTTATAGAGTTTCTCTCAATTTATCTTTTATTTTTTAAATATTTTACAATTTTTATTTTATTTCACAAATTAATTAATATTAACTTTTTGGTAAGAATTGAATTATATAAAAACCAAATAATTAATTGTTACAATTTAAAGCTCTGATGATGGGAATAATCCCGAAACATGTAATTACAATTTTGTATTTATTAGTTTATGGGAGTTGATTTTGAGTTTTGTATTATTTTATTAAAACCCTACATCATTGTAAAAATAACAAAGGATTATACGTGTTTCGGGAAATTTCCCATCGTCAGATCCTAATTTGATATAATAATTAATTATTTGGTTTTAAAATTTTTTGGTACACAATTCTTACCAAAATCAAATAAAATGAATGATTTTCAATAAAATAGTATAAATAACAGATTCTTGATATTAGATTTCAATCACAAATCGACTCTATTTTTTTTTGAAATATTAGCAATAGGGGTGTGATGTTTTCTTATTTCAGGTACATCACCAATTGGTTTTTTTTTTTCCCTGATACCCAATAGTGAGTGGCTCCCCTCTTGCGAAAGTCTGGCTTACACCATACAATCCTTAAAATTTCAACGCACTCGATTGTCCAACATCGACATCACTTTCCTATCCCCCCCCCCAAAAAATTTGAATTTCGCGCCAAAAAGTGGTCCTGGATCGGCATCATATAACTACTATAGTTGCATCTTGTGTTAAAGATCGTTGTTGTAATCAAAAATTTTCTCTCATATTGTTGCATTTTTTAAAATTGGGTAAGTTTTTTACACTTATGTATAATTGTATGCTAATTAAATGTAACAAATTTTGTAGCGTTTGCAACTGATGATGGCTTTTTAGCCGAAACTATTTTTCAATAAATTGTATAATTTTTACGTCGGTTAAAAAAGGTAATTATTTCTCCTGTTTTAATTAATTTAGAATTGCATAAGTCAAAAAGTGCAATCAGATTGCCATCTAAATACCAAGATTATGTGTTATATTAAAGTTTATAGATAAAGGGGATGTTGTGTGTGTAAATAGGGTTGGGATAAACGTGTTACAGTATATATAGTGTTCAGTACTAATGCAGAGTTTAATTAAGAGAAATGAAAGAAATATTAAACCTGATTTCGGTTATTTTCCAGACTGGGAAAAATTCGTTGAATGTAGACTTTGTTGAATAAAGATATATAACATAACGACGCTGGATTTCCACTCAATTTTCATCGGGAAGTCAACTTTGTTTTGCAAAAATAATGGACAAAATTATCTACCTAACCGTATGTACAGAGTCCGACAGAGGAAACGCATGTTTTTCAAATGTCAATAACTCAGCAGATTTGCAGGTTAAACAAAATTTAATTACACAGAATTAAAGCTTGTACAATGCAGTTTTGTTGATGATTGGCTCCGAAAAATTACGTACGACAAATGGCGCCCATCTTTCTAAATACACTCACGTAGTCTCAGTTCAAAATTTTGCATTGCCCTTCCCAACATTTCTTCTTCCACATTAGCGATTTCCAGGCAAATGGGATCTTTGAGTTCTTAGCTGTTGCGGGGTTTGTTTGTGTAAACCTTAGATTTATGGTAACTCCACAAAAAATAGTCACAAACGGACAAATCACATGAGTGAGGCGGCCCATTAATCGCACCTAAACGGGAGATCACATGTTAGGAAAACATTCTGCGAACCACTTCCATTGACGCTCTCGCTGTATGTGCTGTAGCACCTTCTTGCTGGAACTATACATTTATTCTCCGTCTGCAGCAAACTGTTGAGCCTTTCAACATAGCGTGATGAGGTCACTGTCACTGCAGTATTGTCCTCTTCGAAAAAATAAGGCCCTATGATTCCAAAATTAGCTACACTACACCATACTGTTATTTTTTCGCTGTGAAGAGGTTTTTGGTGCACAACTTGTGGATTATGTGGCGCCCAGTACCTGTAGTTTTGTTTATTTACCGTACCATCTAACTGGAAATGTTCTACATCACTCATCATAATTATCATGTGTTCATTAAGAATGTTAAGCATTGACTCACAGAATTGTCTTCGCTGTACGAAATCCCCTTGAAGCAGCTTTTGCACTATCACTATTTAGTATGGATGAAACTTTAAATCCATTTAGAGGATGCGACGAACAGACCGTTCAGACATTTGTAAAGTTAAAGCTTGACGTTTTACAAAACGCCTCGGACTTCTGAGAACTGTCTCTCTCACTCTCTCAATGTTTTCCGGGCTACGAACTGTTGCGGGAAGGCCAGGTGGCTTCATTTTCATAACAGACCCGGTTGTTCTGAAGGCCTCTACCCATCGCAGTGTTGTGTTACGATCTGGAACTCTTCCATAGCGCTCCACGTTAAGGGTGAGGTGCGACCTTGAATCATCCCCTGGCACCTCCTCCAAAATTCGTCCCATATGTCTCCCACTCTTTTTTTGAAAATTTTAGTAGGTGGTCGTTATGTTTCTAAGGGGCGTGCTATATTTTTGAAAATTAGTAAGGGGGGTAAATATTTTGCTGTCGCTGAGGAAAGTTATTTGACAAAATTGTTTTGTTTGCAATAGACGATTTGGATATTTCGAAAAGCTGTGGCGCTTGAGTGGAGGCAATTACAAAAATCTATCCAATTTTTGCGACAATTTCAAAATGAACGTAGATAATTTCTAGGTGCTAGGGTAATTGACCTGAGATTTCGAATTTTTACCTTTTTTAAAATTACCGCGCTCGACTGAGCATGCCCACATTCTTTTACAACTTTGTTGACATGCTCTTTAAATTCTACAATTTTCAATGTACTTTGATGGAATTCTCGGATATCTCATATAAACAATTGTTTCATAGTACTCTGTCTACTTTAGTTATGAATTAAAAATGATCACCTGTTTTTTTTAATAATTATAGTATTTTTGAAAATTACTATACTAAACTATACAGAGGGGGCCAAGAAGGTGGCCTATTTAAAGTATAAGAAGTTTTAATCGATGGAAATTTCTAAAATTTGAATACAGATGTTCTTCCACCTGAACAGCCTCCACAAAATATTTTCGTTATTCCGCCACTCTCCGATATATGAGTTAGAGCATTCTATTTTCTTATTTTAAATGAAATGGTATATTTTTGTTGCATATTTAGATTATACCTATGCATATCCGAAATGTAAAATTCAAACTATGTACTTTGCGGTGAATTGAAAAAAAACTAATGTCAGACTTTAGTTGAAATAAATTTTTCTTTCAGCCAATTTTCAAAGCGCAAAATCTTTTTTATTTCGCATGAAACGGTACATTTTTCTTTATACGTTTGTATAACAAAAAAATTCTACGGTTTAGCATTTCCCATATTTATGTCTAATAATTTTTCAGTTACTTAAAATTGGCAATCCTTATAAATTTCGTACATCTGGAATGTCCAATGTCTAAAATAGTTGTATTGTTCATTTACGATTGAATGTTGGAGGGTTCAACCCTCTAAAAGGTAGGAATTTCTTTATTTTATAAGATAAAAAGAATTAAAATTTTCTTATGAAATAATAATTACAAATATAACAAATGAACGTGAACTTGTTTAGGTAAAAAGAGTGAAAAAAGTAATTTATATCAAAATCCTACCGTGGGATTGAACCACTCAACGCTCGGGTGAAAACCAAATGTGGAGCTCTACAAGCTATTGAAGTTCTGAGTCTCGACCTAACTTACAATGTATAAATGTAGACACGGAAAATTTGTTATATTTTTTTTTCAAAATTATTTACTTTAGTTTGTAATAAATAAGTAAATACATAATAATAGTAACAATAATGATAGTAACAAGTACTGTGGTTCAACTTATTATTTTTATTATTATTATAATTTATTAAAAAGTCCATTAATAGTAGATTAATTTCTTTGATGCTGAAGTCTGGTGATTTTTCATTGAGCAAAAGAATATTTTATACAATGTATATGGATTATTCTTCTTATTTTTTGTCACCACAGTTGTTAGTTGTTAGTTGTTGCAAATATTAGAAAAGTAATGAACATATATCTGTTTCTTTGTTGTCCCTTCTTCAGTTTTCAAGGTAAACGATAGGTTGAACAAAATTCTGTAATTGGCCCGTTTTGTCATCGAGGTGTATCTATTTCTATTAAATCTCGGAAAAATTAGGTATTTATAAACGCGATTTTCAAGAAAAGGAAAAACATAATTCCAATTATTTACCACGACAAAGATAGATCTAACTTCACTAAATCTTTTCATGTGAATTTCATTCTGTTTTGTTAACTTATGTGCAATTTATTTTCAAAAAACCAAAAGCCAAGCATTTACTCTGAAAAACATATTTTTCACAATTTTCGGAAAATCTCGCCGACTAACAAAACATTTCAACCACAACAGAGTTGCACAATGACATTTGGAATCGAATACGATATTTACCATTTCGATATCTCTTACCGTTTTCGAGATATTTACAAAATACGACTTATGGCTTTTCAATGTAATTTTTTGGTAGCATTTCTTCGGCAGTCACCCTTAAACCGTATACGAAAACGACGCTGTACAGTAATTATAGACTTTGTTTCAATGTACGTTTCAAAGGCAAACACTCGATGCTCCAAGTTTCACGGCTCCACGGTTACTGAAACTGCACGATTCAAGCTATCTACAGCTAAGGAACGGAGTCACTGAGTACTAGCCAATTAAAAAACATGCGTTTCCACTGCGGGATCCTTTATTTTAAAGCAGAATAATTAAATTTTATAAGTGAAAACAATGACAGAAAAAAAGCTTGGTTTTCCGCGATAATTCAGGCAATTTCCAAATATCAAAGAAAGGGCTTAGCATTACCCTCGGCTTTTGCATCAGCTCTCGAATGAGGGGTTGATCAATGCTGTAAAATAAAAGCTTGTGCCTAAATTCTTATGTCGCATCCCATGCATTTTCTTAATTTTCCGGAAAACTAAGAATCGAAAAATTTCTTGAAGATTTGAAAAGAACTTTTTATTTGCTATCTAACAGTACAATAATTTGTGAAAAATTATCAAAATTGGCGAAGTTGTAAGAAAAAATATAAGAAATTGTACAAAATACGAAAAAAACATGTTAGATTTTCATCTGTAATTCAAATTTATATCAACATTTTAAAAAACAGAAAGAACCGTTAGAGGCTACAAGAAGTGCTCTTTTCAAAAATTTATCTGCGCTTACCGTAGTCTCAAGGACAACATTTTTGTCGGTAAAAATTCTCACAGCTACTCTTTATCCAAAATACGTAATATGCCGAAAATCGGAGTTAGTAGACATCCTGTACTTGCAATTTCTATCGGCACCATTTCCGCCAAAATTTGAACATATTGTCTTGACGATCCTGAAAACAACAGCCGCCGACTGGTAGCGACATAAGCGCCGCTCGAGATGTCGCCACTAGGACCGATTTTAGGCTTTTAGCTGTACCGTGCAAAAGTGAGTTAGTGCCCCCCTCACCCTAACGAAAATTATAATTAAACATTTTGTAGGACTTTTTAATTTTTATAAAAAAACTCGAATTTCAAAATCATTACATTAAACTAATAAAAATACAATAATTTGTAACATTGTAATAATACATTCATAGTAATCATAATCTTATTAACTTTTGTACATACATTTTAAATTATAGAGTAACTTTTCTAGCTTTTGAAGTTGCAAAATTACTTATAAATTTATTAAAGTTTAAGTTTTCACAAACTTTTTTTTCTATAGAAATTAATGTAAAATCCTAAAACATTTCCAGAGTCATTGATGGAAATGATGAACTTAAACAAATGCACGAGGATTCGTAACCAAATGCTCTTCTTATTTTCTTCCCTGAATACTAATGCTATGGTTATTATCTGTTAACACGTACGTAAAACATTGTGCTGTGGTGTGCACTTTTTTCCGCCAATAAGTCGTCTCCGATTCACATTCTTTGACTTATTCACTTGACGAAACTATTCATATTCTTTGTCCTTTGAATATTTTTAGTTGATTTATTGCATATCGTGTTAATCTATTCCAGAAATTTTGAGTCTGAACATAATAAATTTGAAATTAATCGTAAATATATTTAAATTTTAACAATTCGGAAGTTGATTTTTTCAATTTATAAATATTAATTTATGAAAAATGTTTGTCTTGCAGTCGCTCTCAAAATGTGGCCGCCCTATACAAGTGAACGTGCCTAGGATCAGCCCTGGGTTCACGATACGGGACATGTTATTTTAATAACATAGGGCCCCATTCTGTAGGATTTTGTAAATTACCCTGGGAAACTGATCTACAACAGAAAATCAACAATTTAGTTCAGTAGATGGTCCATAATTTCTATGAATTTGGTAAACTATCGCAGCTATAAAGTTACTACAGTCTTTTTAAAAATTTGCGACAAAATTTGTAAAGAATCAATATTGATAAGAGAAGTTACATTTTTTATGAATTATTGAATTTCGATTTTAGTTACTAATTAATTAATATACCTATATTTAAGTAACGATACATACAAAATTATAGTTAACCAAATTAATTGAAATTATGGAATTTATAGAAACGATCCACTAAAGGAGATTGTTGATTTTCTGTTACCCATAGTAACGGATCTACAAAATTTTACGGAATACCGACCATAGTCTCCCAAAAAGAAGAAATTAAAGGCGCTACGTTAGTCAGATTACTTTGTTTAATAGACCAGTAATATAATTGCAAATCAACTAAACTGTACGATAAGAATCACGTGGAGGTCGTAGCCCCATAATCTGCTAGGATAGAATTGGTAGAGGGTTGCGTTAGTAGGAATCACGGTTATGTAATAGTCAATGTAAAAACCAATTATAACAATGTATCTCATTGTTAGTATGCGCTCAAATTTTTCTCAGTCTATTCCTAACTGACGGAAAATATTATTTCTAGACCTCCATTTACCGATATATTGCGTCGGTTGCATTCTCTCACAATCAGACAAAACTTCTATCCTCTCCATGCTCTTTCAATATTTTGTGACATTTAAAAGGTTCAACACCCGGCTGCGGTAGCGGTTCGTTCCATACCCGATCGAGACATAAAGGGTGGAATTGTCCCGCCTATATCAGAGGTCCATTACTTGGGGGATTCAGAAAACCTTCACTGGTTATCCCATGCCCAGAGGACACAGCTGCACATTCTCTGTAGGCTCTCCATTTGTCGGAGCAAATTAATGCATCCGAATTGATACATTGTTGCATTATTTGCAGCAGTATGTTTCGTGACCTGTTATTGACAGAAACTGCAAATAGTTTTTTGATTATTCGGCTAATTCCGTCAAATAACCAAAAATGTTGGTACATTGTGTGACGACTCACATTATATTTGTTTTTCTGACTGGTTGTTAGATTTTATATGTTAAATTTCATAAATTTATACAAAATTTATATACAATTTGTACAGTGCTAACATTAGACGATTACATATGACGAGATTCACATAAATGTTTTTAGTTTCTATAATAATAAATTATGGAGGTATAGAAAATTACTATACTGCGTGTACAATATTACTTAAGATCGCAGTAGCCTATGACTTCGTGAGCGAAGGTCAGCTTCTTGTGTCAGCTTAGTAATCTGCATTACCGACAAATGGTTGAAACAAGAGCATGTCGGTAATGCAGATTACTGAGTTGAAATAGGAAGCTGATTTATCCTCACAAAGTCATCGCCTACCGCGAGCTTAAATGATGAACACTCTGTATAATTTACAGTGTGTAATCGAATTGCGGTAAAATATTAAAGACACATATAGGGCCCCAAAAAATGAGCCGATTTTTCTAATATGTCGATTGTCGATATGGTCTTGTATTCGAGAAAATAGGGGTTGAACATTTCATCAAGATTTTAAGAGCCACTGGAATCGAATAAGTTTATCGATAAATATGTGTGTTTTTACACAAACGTAATTAATACCGGCCGACTTAAAGGTTAAGTTCCTACTCGGCTATCGAAATTTAGGAATTAGCAAATCTTTACCAACAATAATTATTCATAATTATGTTATCGAATTGACGGAAGTTTCTAAAATTTGGTTTACATTTGTTTCTCTACCTGTACTACCTCTAGAGAATGTTTTATGGTTCTATCAACCCCTGTATATGAGGATAATGCACCCTACTTTCTTATTTTAAATAGAATGGTATATTTTTAACTTCCCCGACCTGAGGGTAGGGAAGTTATTAGTTTCGGACCTAAATTTCGAATTCGAGATTTCACCAGTTCTTTACGTTTTGAGGTACCCTGAACACGTTTTTGAAGTTTTTAGCATGATGTGTGTGTGTGTGTGTGTGTGTGTGTGTGTGTGTGTGTGTGTGTGTGTGTGTGTGTGTGTATGTGCGTCTGTCGTTTCTCCAACGATTAATCAAAAACGGTTTAACCGATTGAGTGCAAATTTGGTCAGCACAAATTATTTGGTGGCCGTTCGAGTTGATTAGTTTTTGGTGCCAATCGGACCACGGGGTAGAAGGGGGAGGGAGTTGATTGAAAAAAAAAATAGGATAACACATTAATTTCATATCACCAATAGAAAGGGTATGTGCTTTTATGTCCGAAACAATATCTCTCATGTGCGATGTACTTTTCTTTTTTTTTAATTAGGGCACAAAATTGGCAAAATAGTGTAGTCAACCAATTCAAATTTGCCGCCTTCTATAAGGGATCGGTTGCCATAGAAAATTCAATTGCGAAATTTTGGAATGACAGTTCTGTGGTTCTGTCAAAATTTTGCATTTGAATCGTGTGTCGAGTTTATAAGAAAGTTGAACTGAGAAGTGTGTGTGGAATTACCGATCAGTGAACAGAGTTTTGGTTGACGAGGTGTTGGTTCCTCATTGAATTTTTCAGTGGTGGTGAGATAGCCACGGCTCTTGATTCCCGATTTTGATTTTTATAGTAAGTTAGTTTTTTTTAAAACTTGGACTCTTACATTAATTGTCGACTTCTGATACTTGTCTTTAATTTATTTTTCTAATTCATGATTAACTATCCGGAATGTGTTGGGAAAGTTATTAGGCCGGTTCTTATATTCGGCCCCTTTCAAATTTTTTATCTTTTTTCTTAGCTGCTTCCATATTTGTAGGAGATGTTAAAATTGTTGCAATAGTCTTTGCTCTTTTACGAACCTTGTTAACTAACGCTGGCACTGGAGCTTGCTGATCCAATTTCCCAGGCGTCATCATAACAGCTTTTGTGGTAGTAGGTTTACTTGTTGAAGGAAACCCATTCGTGTCTTTTGCTGATTTGCTGGGAATAGGCTCCACATAGTGCTTGGCAATGGTGCAACTGTTGTAGTACTATCACATGTTTCTAGATTGGCACTACTTTTCTGTATATCAGAAATTGCAAAAGCATTGTCGGGTACACAGTTTTCATCCAAAGGAAAATTTCCACATTTCCTAAAGCCAGAAATGGCATTAGATGGTGTGGCACTTTAAGACCAAGCTTCCTAAAATAGTTGACTAAACTATAATCGAGTTGTTCTTCTCCCGGAATTGTTCCAAATCCACTTCCTACAGCTTTCATTGAAAAATGCTTTCAAAGGTTTGAAAAAACTTCTGTCGAGTAGTTGTAGGTAATGAGTGGTGTGAGGCGGAAGCACAACAACATGATATCGTTTTGCTAACAGAATTCAACTGAATTACAATGCGACGTGTGACCATCCAGAATTAATAGAACTTCATCTTTTGGTTTTCTGAGAAGAAAGTGTTCTCGCATCCATGTAAATAATACATTTGTATTAATATAAGCCGATTTCTCAGACATATAAACAGTTGAGCCAGGAGGCATATCATCCTCAAATTATTCTTTCTAATTTTTACCCTTCATTACAAAACAAGGAGGTAAGAATGTACCTTCTGCATTACAGCATACTATGCAAGTTGTTCTCCTTTTTCTGGAAAAGTTGATAGTTGAATACTATTTTGTGAAATAGTTCATTCATCTTTGGATCCTTTTTCGGCAATAACCTCTTCTTTTCGACTATTGAGTTAAAGACGTGACTCGTTCATATGAAAAATTAAACCTGGCTTTCCAGATAAATTGTTCTCTTCTAAAAATTTCTTCAAGAAGTCCAAAATAGTGACTAATATCGATTCATTCTTCGATTCATTTCTTCTGCTCTTGAAATGGACACTCCCCCTGACTTTTTCACGGACAAATCTGGATTTCGAGTTAAAAACATGTGTAGCCAATCATATCCAGCTCGTTGATCATCTCTATTGAATTTGTGTTTGACTTTCAGTTGTTCAGCGAAATGATACACAATTTGTCTCAAATCATCTCTATTCAAAGGAAAACCATGTTTCTGCTTTTTTTAGATGATTTTTTATATGATTGACCAATTTCCATTCGTTTGTTTCCCCTAAAGCATTTTCTGGACCTAAATTTCCTTTGTTAAGGTTATTTCGTTGAATTCGCCTTTCTAAAGTTTTACGAAGAATTCCGAAGTTGATAGATGCTTGATTTACAGATGAACCGTTTATAACTGCCTCTATTGCATTTTTTAAGTTTTCTGCAGTCCATAATCCTCGGTTGGACCCACTTTTCATTTATATCTTGTAGGCATTTTCTGTAAATTCAAAATATTTAATTTTATATGTGGCCACCTATCCCTAAAAAATTCTGGCCAACTATCTCTGTTGTTAAGGGAAAGATGGCCAACTCGCTTTTTCTTTGGTCACATTGATTTAAATAAAGATAGAGCTATCTTTAAAATACGGTTATTCCTATTTCTATTCGATCAATTGCTATCTAGTCGTAACATTATTTACAGCAAATTTTTAGTAACTTTTTTGTCACCTAACAAATGCAACATTCATCGAATTCATTAACAAATATAAAGTAGGTTCAGATGTATTGATATTTTTAAAATAGATCTTATGAAATGTTTGGCTTACTGTCTCAATGAAATATCATATTAGAAGGCATGTGGTTGTTCATGTAATATGTTTAACAACAATTTTTGTGTTTCTGTTAGAAAGTAGGAAAAGAAAATAAAAGAAAATCTTGTTGATCAGTTGCTGTTAAGAGTGAGACGATTTACTTTCATTGATGGAACAGCCGATAAATTGTAGGTTTTCGCTTTAGCGCTCTCTACGGAACCTGTATTTGTAAAAGGCCAATAAAACACCTGCATTTACCGATGGAATAAACATAAAATTTTAATGAAATCAAATCAATAATAGACAAGTATTTAAAAAAAAAAACAAATTAAAAAGTAATATTGATATTGCACATGACAATCTTGAACAAATATAATCAATTTTAGAACCAACATAGTATTGATTTTTATCTTCGTCAATATTGTCTCCAAAAATACTTTTATTACAAGTTATTAAAAATTCGCCCTAGTTAAAGTTACGACTATCTAGCAATTGATGGAATACAAATTGGAATAACCGTATTTTAAAGATAGCTCCATCTTTATTTCAATCAATGTGCCACAAGAGTGCGACAAGGACCGCAAATCTCCCAAAGCTGATTTTTATAGAAAATTTGTAAAATTCCAAGCAGGTAAATTTTTATCTTTGGACGGAAGTGGTTTATTTGGTCAAAAAACTTAGGTTGGGCGGCCCAAATCGTCATCGTTTTTAATATTTGTCCATCTACATTGTCTATCTCTATCTTACTATCCCTCTGTCTATCTCTCCAATGAGCCCATTTCTCTGCCTGACTTGTATATACACCGTGTCCCATAAGTATCGCACATCCTCTTAAGGGTGGATAAGGGATTTTATTCTAAGACGAAAAGTCTTATACAATTTTTTCACCTGACCCAAAGATAATTAAATATTAATTAAATTATGTAGCCAATCGGATGCATTCTAGAGCGATAGAATTGGTGGCGGTAGGAGTCTCAATATAGGACGTGGGAAGTGGAGTCGTTAGCAGGCGGGCTACAAACTTTGAACGCAAGGTAGCTTTCACAACGCCAAATATCACAAGGTTTTATCATTTATTAATTATGATGAAAAATTAAAGACTATTTCAAAAAATACTTGTAAATCCAGAATCCAGTACTCAAATAATGAATTAATTTATTAATAAAATAAGCTGATAAAATGATAAAAAAGATATATGAAAGCGAAACTAAGACGTTTATTGATACAACTTCGGTAAACAAGCTTCTGTCTTTGATTTTGAAACCAAAAGCAAAAAATTCAGTGACAAAAAAATTTTTTTTGTAATTCCAATATATGAATAAAAACGAATAAATACATTATACATTCTTAAGACAGGAGAAAAAACCACGTTTTTTAACCGACGTAAAATTTTATAATTTATTGAAAACCAGTTTCGGCTAAAAAGCCATCATCAGTTCCAAACGTCAATATTGAAAAAGTAACGATATGAGAGAAACAAATTACAATGATCTTTTAGGCAAGATACAACTACAAACCTGTTATTGAATGTGACAGAATCAATTTAATTAGAACTAATTTATTACTAGCATTCAAATAAAATTAGAAAAATCTTAGTATTTTAAAAAATCAACCACTCTATTGTAACGATCTGTTGTATTACATATATACGCAATGCAATTATTAAAATTATTATTTTCAATTTTTTAATTTTTTTTTACTAATTTTCTATATCACGAACTCTTTGAAGCGCCCGAATTATTACATTACGATCTGGATGGTGTTCCTGATTAGAGAATC
Source organism: Mylabris phalerata (assembly GCA_020740385.1). Classification (NCBI taxonomy): domain Eukaryota; kingdom Metazoa; phylum Arthropoda; class Insecta; order Coleoptera; family Meloidae; genus Mylabris; species Mylabris phalerata. The sequence goes on from JAJEOX010000014.1 coordinate 202,061, forward strand.
TTTCCCGGTATATCTGGGCAACTCTATTGGCGTTTCGATCACATTCCCTATTAATCAAAATCATTTCTAAATAGTCTGAAGCAGTATAATGTGATATTTTGAAAAATATGTGTCGTTACAAACGATTCGATAACTAGGTACTCACTTCAAAATGTGATTTGCAAGAATACGATTAAGAATCAGTAAAAAAAAAATAGCAATATTTATGTAATCGAAACAATTCGTCGCTGACTCATCAACTTTCTGTCAGACTATATTACAGAAATACCGGCACCTATGTAGTATTGTCATGTTATCGAAGTTCCTGGTACTTTAGCTATGAACTTCAACATAAGTGTAAAGCGGCCCACAGATTATACAATCGGTAGTACAACAAGTTGTACTACAGATTGGATAGATAATCGGTCCAACAAGTTACTTAGTATTTTGCCCACAAACACAAACGAAGTCCGGCTCATTTTATTACAATTATAAAGGTACTTATAGCGTTGTTCTATTTGCAATTGTAAACGCGGAGTATGAATTTCTATTGCCCGTATTTATAAACCGTACTTGAGATCGAGCCGTTGCTTGAGTACGAGTTGACGACCTATTTATCATTTATAAATCAACCTCAGACTCGAATCGATGCTTGGATACGAACTTGGCTCAAGTTTGTGTTCTGGCTACCTTGAGCACCGGCCGTTTTGACATAAAGCCCGTTTGACAGTTAAAATCAAAGCCCACCAAACAAATTTTGCACAAAAAAAAACCTAATGTCAACAAAAATAGCTATTAGCCTGCTACTCTCATTGTGTTGAACATTAACATTTACAAAATGTTGAACGAAATGGATGATTTTTTAGAATATATTATAATAGTTGAAGAGAACATTCACGTACGTGTCCCAAAAAGATACATACGTGATGCTACAAATCCGTTAGAGCATTTCAGTGCTGATGAATTCAAAGCGCGATATCGATTTCATAAAGAAACAGTTCAAGATATTCTTTTGCCCCTTGTGATCGCAGGACTTCAGAAACCTGATAATCGGGGTTTACCTCTACCACCTATAATACAATTGATAACATGTTTACGATTTTATGCCACCTCTAATTTTCAAATTGTCTCGGGTGATTTACGTGGAATCAGTCAGTCTGCGATTAGTGTTATTATAAAAAAAGGGTCAATCCTGATAGCAGAACACTCGCAAGAATTCATTCGTTTTCCTCAGTCACCACGAGAATTTCGTTCAAACTATAGAACGTTTTACGACATTGCAAATTTTCCAAATGTTGTAGGATGCATTGATTGCACCCACATCAAAATAATAAATCCCGGTGGTGATAATGCAGAAGTGTTCCGTAATAGGAAGGGTTATTTCTCTTTAAATGTTCAGGTAAGTGTTTATAGTGCTGTATAATTTTATAGAAATGATACATGAAGTGTATTAGGTTGTGTCAGGCCCAAAAAGAGAGATTTTCGATATTGTTGTGCGTCATCCAGGTTCAAACCACGACAATGTCATTTTTGATCGTAGCGCTCTCCGTGTACGAATGGAAAGAGGTGAGCTACCGGGATTATTGTTAGGAGACAACAGTTACGCATGCAAGCACTATCTTCTAACTCCTGTACTGCAACCAGGTAAAATTATATTAATGATTATAGCAAATGAGTATTCTGAATTTTTTATTGTAGGCAATGAAGCAGAGACTCGTTACAACAGATCGCATATAGTAACGAGAAATGTTGTGGAAAGACTCTTTGGAACATGGAAGAGGCAATTTCCATGTCTTCAGCGGGGCCTCCAAACAAAATTGGAAACATCAGTCGCTATTATTTGTGCAACCGCTGTTTTGCATAATATTGGATTGAAGGAAAATGAAGATATACAAGAGTGTGACCTCGATGAAATGCGACATGCAAGAAACGTTCTTGATGCAGAGAGAGGACTGGACTTTAGAAGGCAGTTCATTCAGATACATTTTGCTGCATAGAATGTATCACATACATAAAATGGATTTTTTTCTGTTAATTTAATTAAAATATTGAAAGAATGGAAAACCAATTTCTTGTTTTATGTTTTATTATAAACAGAACACAACACACAACTTCAAATCTTTTTCTTTAAAAGTTCTAAATTAAGTTTGGCTAATTCAGCTTCTGCTGAAGCTTTTTGCCATAATAATTCGGCAGTTTTTCTATTTAAAATTGCAGTCTGCAATTCTTCTTCTACTATTTGCATTCGGACTTTGTGGAGCTCATCCTGCTGCTGAGTAGCTTCGGCAATCTTTTTGCTGCGCAAGTCAGCTTCTACGGCTATTGCCGCAGGAACACTCCTCCGATTTCTCCGTGAAGTTGTGGGAGTTTTTGCTAAAAAAAAATTGATTAATAATCATTCTCATGCAATAAAATTCAAGATACTTGTAACATAATTTGAGATGTCCCGTTTTTCCATGATTTGATCATCTAAACAAAAAGATTTGTTAACTTTATCATTTTGTATGGGTCATAAATGATTATACCTAGAACACAATCAGAATTTCCCTCCTGTTTATTGTATACGGTTTCTCTGGACTCAGTTTGTTCTAGAACAAACATAAATATCGTCAAATATTACAATTACGAGGTTTAAAATTCAGTGATAGAACCTTTTTCAAATACTGCAGTACTATCGCAAGGGCAGTCAATATCAACATCTACACTTGGGGCAGCATGCTGGACAACTTGCAGCAGTGGATCCAAATTTGGTTTTTTGGGAGGCCCACCTCCAGTTGCCAACATGCTGTGCCGCTCCTCTGTTGTTTCTCTCCGTTTTCTAATAAAAGTTTAAATATAGAAATGTTAAATCAAAACTGCTTTACAATTACCTTTGTTTTAAATTGTTCCATAATTTTCGTAATTGCTCGGGGGTGCGAGTGACGATAACTTCTGGTTGGGAATTATAATTTATACTAATTAATTCCCATGCTTTCTTTTTTTCTATTAATGTGGCACCATCGGTTTTTTTATTCTCAACCACCCCGTTGTCTCTTACGAGTTCCGCAAGAAGAAGCTTTTCTTTTGCCGTATAAGCGACAGATTTATTCATAATTTCTATAGATGAATCAATTATAATTATAATGTATTGAATGATTATCAATAATCAATATTATAATTCCACTGGACGTTTTTAATACTTACTTTTATTATTTCACTATTTAGAAAACACCACCAAAATTGAATCAAATTTAATTTTTTTATAAGTCAAAAACAAAGCCTACTAAATAAATTCGCGGCGAAAAAACCTAATGCCGACAAAAATAACTAGAATTCCCCAAATTCCCGTGGTCAAGCCTGACTTTCGCCGAGAATTACCGAAGTACGAATTATAAAATGGAACTCGTACTTGAGCTTGGAGTCGTGCTTGTCCAAGTATGACTTGAGGTTGAGTTTGAGATTTGTTTATAAATACGGGCATATATGTTCACACTGGTACCGATGAACGTGTATCAGATGGAGGAATTTGGAGCAATACAGAAATTAGGAAACGTTTGCAAGAAAATAAATTCAATATACCAAAACCAAGTGCACCTTACAACTCAGAAGATATATTACCGTATGTATTCATTGGTGATGAAACATTTCCATTGATGAAAAATTTGATGAAACCTTACCCGCAAAATAGAATAACTCACGATGAAAAAATTTTTCACTATCGACTCTGTCGAGAATGCCGAGTTGTCGAAAATGCTTTTGGTATTTTGCCAGCGCGATTCAGAGTGTTTTTGCAGCCTATTGCGATGAATATTGAAAAAATTTATGCTGTTGTGCTGGCATGTTGTGCACTACATAATTTCTTACGTAGAAGATCTAGAAAGGGTTACATAACAGAAACTACTGTGGATTATGAAGACACAATTAGTGGTACGAATGGAGACGAACTCGTCATCTACCAGGTTTAAATAGAACTAAAAATGCTACTAATGTTGCCAAGCTAGTGTGAAATATATATAAGAAGCATTATTACTCTGTCGGAAAAACTTCATTTCGAGACAGAATGATATCATAAACATTTATAATTACACAAGAAATTGCCATCCATGGTGTATCTTAATGGTATATAAATTCGGAAAAAACAATGTTCATAAAACCACAGAACTTATTTTATTTTAATTATGGTAAACTAGTTGTATGAACATTGGTTTTTTCGAATTTATATACCATTAATAAATATTTTTGTTTATACAATGTGCTTATACATGAAATTTGTTATTAAATAGGTAGTTAAATATTTGTAATGTTCAAAATTGAGTTTTAAAATTAATTAACCTACCATGTCGATTTTCGAATTATCCCCTAAAGTAGAATATACCAGTTTCTGGCTGTGCGGTAAATAGGAGCATGTCATAGTACCATAATGTTGGTTCATACGAATCGCCACCTGCTTCGGTGCCTTTTGAAGATTGTACCAGAAAAAATATTTTATTTGTATGAACAAACATAATGTTTTGACTTATTTTTTTCAACTCTCGTCTAAACGCAGCTCGCATATTATTTATTTTCTTCCTCACTATTTCCACAGTCGCTTTTGCATTAATTTCTTGTAATTTTTTTAGCATAATTTCACAACTTACACTTATTTTCAGTTTTTTTTGAGTAATTGTTCGATTTCACATCCCATAAACATATTTGTTCTCTATATAGTTCAATAAACTCAGTCCAAAATTGATAATTATTATCCATATTCTTTAAACAATCGTTTACATGCATCAGCTTTTGAACAAAGGATCTTAATCGTTTTAACCTCAAATAAAACATTCTAGAAAAAGCAATTACTTTTTCCATGCTTTTCCCACTAAAATTTAGGGGAAAACTATGTTGGCTATACGGCGATACAGATAAAACACCATCTTTTATATTAGTTTGCTACTTACCTATTACAGTGGTCTGTTCTAGTAAAATCGTTGCAACAAGTCAAAATACGCACACACACTATCCTACTGGTCGTATGTCAAACGTGTTGTGCAACGGATTTTTAAGCCGGCAAAACTTCCAAACGATCCAACCGTGCTCTACAACAAGTTGAACGATAGCCTCACAGAATATGCGATTATCGTTTCAACCGTTGAATGAACTTGGATTGTACAGTCGAGTGCGTTGAAATTTTAATGACTCTTGGTAAGAAATTGGCCTGTTTTACATAGATTGAATCGTTCTTCTACCATTTTTGTTATAGGGGATGAATTGCATTTGTCCATTTGCTTTACCTGCTTTGACGAATAGTATTTGTTGAACTTGAAATGTAAATAAAAGGGCGGTCTAAATGTAAAAAAGAAGATTGCAATCTGCGTCTATACTAATATCATGAATGTGAAATTTTGAATGTTTGCCCCTAAATGACGCTTGAATGACTGGACGAATTGTCTTGAAATTCGGGTACAACAGTTTTTTATGTAGGATACTTTTTATATCCAATATTAGATTTCAATGCAAAATCGACTCCATTGTTTTTTAAAAATTAGCAATAGGGGTGTGATGTTTTCTTATTTCAGGTACATCACCAATTGGTTTTGTTTTTTTCCCCGATAACCAATTGTAAGTAGCTCCCCTCTAGCGAATGTCTGGTTTACACGATACAATGATTACCGTTAAAATTTCAACGCACTCGACTGTACAACTTGTACAACAATTTATTGAAAACTAGTTTCGGCTAAAAAGCCATCATCAGTTGCGAACGCTACAAAATTTGTTACATTTAATTACTATACAATTATACATAAGTGTAAAAAACTTACTCAATATAAAAAAATGCAACAATATGAGAGAAAATTTTTGATTACAACAACGATCTTTTATACAAGATGCAACTTTAGTAGTTATATGATGCCGATCCTGGACCACTTTTTGGCGTGAAATTCAAATTTGGGGTGGGGGGGATAGGAAAGTGATGCCGATGTTGTACAGTCGAGTGCGTTGAAATTTTAACGGCAAGGATTGTATGGCGTAAACCAGATTTTTGCTAGAGGGGAGCTACTTACTATTGGGTATCGGGGGAAAAAAGAAAACTAATTGGTGATGTACCTGAAATAAGAAAACATCACACCCCTATTGCTAATATTTCAAAAAAAATGGAGTCGATTTTGCTTTGAAATCTAATATCAACAATCCGTTATTTATACTATTTTATTGAAAATCATTCATTTTATTTGATTTTGGTAAGAATTGTGTACAAAAAAATTTTAAAATCAAATAATTAATAATTATATCAAATTAAAATCTGACGATGGAAAATTTCCCGAAACACGTGTAATCTTTTGTTATTTTTACTATGATATAGGGTTTTGATTTTGAGGTTTTATTATATTTCATTCATAAACATCTCATGTTTGAGAAAGTGGATTATTGATAAAATTAATCAAATTTGATAAATTATGAAACTAAGAATTAGAATTTGAAAAAATCCGTTGAAAAATATAATTCTGATGAATTTAGATCTCGATATAAAGTCAAAAAATACCAAGTGCATTTATTATATTCAATAATTACTTCTTTTTTAATGCTATTGTTGTTATCTACACTTCAATTTTTGATCTAACTTATTAGCGACACATTCAAGTAAAAGCATTTTCTTTTTAGCTGTATTCCTGTTTTCAGTTTTTTTTATATTTCAAATAGTTCAATTAATCATTATACATAATACTTCACAAATAAATACAGAATATTATAATTGCCATATTGAAGTTTCAAACGCTTTCAAATATACCTTGACATAAATTATATTAACGCGTTACGTTGTTAAATTCAAGCAATATTCACTTTATTCTTAGGTCTTACTTAAACAGTTACCAACTAAGATGTGCGAATTATCAAATCAAAGAAAAGCAAAAACTTACAATAAAACCTCAATTATCCGTCGGGGACGACACCGGTGGGATGACGGATACGAAAAATAGACTGATAATAGTAAATACACACCATCGAACCAACGCTTTTCTCCATATTTTTATTGTTTAAATTTCCCAATTGTAAAACCTGCCATATGAATAATTAAAGATAAAAACATTCAATTTAATTTGAAAAAATCGAAATTTTTATTATCCATTTATTGGATATAAAAAGTATCCTACATAAAAAACTGTTGTACCTGAATTTCAAGACAATTCGTCCAGTCATTCAAGCGTCATTGAGGGGCAAACATTCAAAATGTCACATTCATGATATTAGTATAGATGTAGACTGCAATCTTCTTTTTTACATTTAGACCGCTCTTTTATTTACATTTCAAGTTCAACAAATACTATTCGTCAAAGCAGGTAAAGCAAATGGACAAATGCGATTCATCCTCTATAACAAAAATGGTAGAAGAACGATTCAATCTATGTAAAACAGGCCAATCTCTTACCAAGAGTCGATAAAATTTCAACGCACTCGACTGTACTACCGATTGTATAGTCTTTGGGCCGTTTAACCCCTTGCCTTATGAATCGAGGGACGATTGTGTGTGCCACTTTCGATACAAGCTTTTCTCGTGCGTCGTGACCTGAAGCAATTTCATCACAGACTAAATTGTGACCAAGCCAGTGGATATTAATCGTACTGCATTTACTATTTAATGAAAACACAGAGTTTGATAATTATATTTCATTGTTATTTAAAAAATGCCACTGTATATTGCAATTGTAACAAACAATAGCGCAAAAGCAAAAACATTATCGCGTAAAAACAATAACCTGCCTCATACGTGATTTTTACTTTTGGCCAGAAAGAATCATCAAGTGTGTGATACGATGTTCTCATTTTAGGCACAGCAGTATGATCACCTCTCCCATTGTTTTAAGGCAAAGGGTTAAGAAATGATTTTATCTATGTATTATCACCAGACTATTAAATGAAGGACAAATATCTATTCGAAGTAATTGTTCAGTAAGAATAGTTTAAAAATTGAATAATTGTTTCAAATTTTTCGACGATTTATTTCAGCCAAAAAGAGCTCTGATTTATTTCAAATCTGTTTACAATTTTTTGTTCATTCATTTAAAAATCATTAAAATAAAAAGAAAATACAATTGAAAAATGAATGATAGGATATCATAATAACGGCAAATAATGTTATATGAGAGTACCCTTAATCTCAACCGCCGTGTCACTGCCTTACTATTATCATTACACCAAGACTCCTCTCTCAATTTTTTATCGCCATAGCGCGCATCCGATTGGCTACATAAGTTGATTAATTACTAATTATTTTTGCGGCATGTGAAAAAATTGTTTAAGACTTTTCGTCTTAGAATAACAGCCCACCTTAGAATAATATCCGCCCTTAAGAGTATGTGCGATACTTATGGGACACGGTGTATATGATCGTTATTATTAAAGTGAGGCGTTTTTGAATTATGACGCCGCCGCGTCTCACCGTTTGTCCAAATGAGCTTTCCACATTGACTGTAAACTATAGGAGCGCCATAAACTCAAAACAATACATTAGAAACTCAGGCAGTTCATTGTAGTAGAAATTTTATCCCGCACTATTAGAAATTCATTGACATGGTAAGATTGTTTTAAATTTGCCTTAAGAGCTCGAAAAATTGTCATTTAAATAAAAAAACTTTATAAACGAACCACCTACTAACAATAAATCAGCGTGGACTGACAAGATACACCTGCGTACGTCATAATACATAGCTTTTGTTGCTAAATAGTGCGAGCTGGTGTCGTCATCACTCCCTGTAGAGAGCGAAACGCCTCTATTTAGTTATTATATTAATTTGAATAATTTGTTAATTATTATAAATAATAAAATATATTTATGTACGTACATAACATTTTACTGGATACATCCAAGATATACAGAACGAGTCAAAAGTGCCGCATAATCCAAAAACCTTTTTGATTTTTCAAAATTTCGGAAAGCACCGAAGCAGTCAACAGTTTGTCTTTAAATAATTTTACCGGTTACCACTCCGAAGAAATGGCGTCGTCATAATTTTTTGTAATCAGAGCCCTTATGTTTGATTTCAGGCATTTAAAGTTGTAGGGGATAAGATGGGAAAATTTAAAAAAAAAGTGTAAAATATCTAAGATTTCTGTCATTGCAATCCCCTTACATAGGCATGGCGCACACAAAACAATACCGCTGAAAAAGCATTTCAAGGGTTGACTTTTCACAGGATCAAGTTGGTATACATTAAATTTTTGACAGAACCGCTGGCAAATATGATAGATTTAATTGACCTTCCTTAAATGAAAATCTCTCTATATGACTGACGTCACAAATCACGAAACTAGAGAGTTATCAAACAAATCGCACTTAATAATTCCAGCTGCACTATTTACCATTTATAATTTGAGTTTCAATATTTTACTAGTGCATAAAAAAGAAATTAATGATTTTTCTCACCGGTATTTAGCTGATCTTATAAATTAGACGTATTTCTGAATTTTTTATGAGAAATGTTAAATAAAATAAAACTACAATAAGATGGAAATTATTTTAATATTTTATAAGCAACATTTTGTTTTTGTATTTTAAAAATTCAATTTGATTTCATAAATGAACAAAAGCATAACAATTACAGATATGACAATTTACCGTTCCCTTTAAGTAATATATAGATTCGTCCAAAAATATTTAAAATTTGTAAATAATCTTCTTTGAATATCGAGAGCATCAGATAGCTTACCTGAAAAAATTGCATTGTCCAAAAAATGGATTTGCATCACAATACGCCATTAATTGCTCACAAATTTCTTATCTTCTATCGAAATCATCCTCTGATAGTTCGTGTATTAATTGGACAGCTGTTGTTTCTTTAGACTTTAACGGACATTCCTTGGTAAATATCTACATGACCGGTCTCATTATATTATTTTAAGATACGACTCTCAGTAAATTGGAGATTTATCTGGATGTGTTCTATTGAATAAATCACGTATTTCAAATTGATTTCTTTTTCCATCTCTAAAACCAACCATCACTGTAGCTTCAATTCATTCCTATTCATTCAACTTCGCCATTTTTTTAAATACGTTAAAAATTTAACGTATAGCTTCTAATGCTTATTCAGAGGTACTGTGTTTTATGTATGTCATGCTGATGTAAGGATATTGCGATGACCGAAAATCTTAGAAATTTTAACAGATTTTTTCTCAAAAATTTTCTTATGTAACCCACAACAATGTTTATATGTCTTAACGCTGAAAAATGTGCGCTACCAGAAAATAAAATCAAAAATAGGTGTTCTAATTAAACAAAAAATGACGATGACTCCATTTCTTCGCAGAGGCAACTAGTAAAGTCGTTTTGACTTAGACAGTTTCAGCGTATTTCCAAATTTTGATAAATAAAGAAGTGATTTGTATTATGAGAAAGTTTTGACACACATCGTATATATGGGCCAATTAATGTTCTAATTTAAATCAACATGTATCAGTCAATTATATAAAATCTCGATATTTACATGTGGTTCATTATTTGTGAAAGAAAGCAGCAATTGTGATATTCTCAATGCCTGCAATTGACAATTAATTTTTAAACCTACGATGTATACTCAAATATTCAAACTATTAGTTATAATCGTATTAGCCAAATTTTGAGGCACTGTGATTGAAATATGAACTAAAAATTATGATTCCTCTTGGTTGAAATATAACCAAAAAATAGATATTAGCACAGTTCATCGAGAGCGCGATCTGAGCACTTGTCCACTTGTAGCAGGCAGATTTTAGGACAACATATTCTTAAATTTGTACCCTTCAGTTTACTCTTAGCTAAATTCTTGATTGCTGAATAAATTGCTTAGGTGTTCAATTCATTATCTAAAAAATTTCTGATAATTACTATCTATAATCGGTAATTCTATATAGAATGTTTCTTACAGTTCTTTTCAGTTCTATCACTAATCGTTGAGCGTCGACCAATAAATTTTCCAATGTGTCATATGCAAAATATCTACAACAAGTGACCTAGCAACAACAGGTGAGCCTACAAGTAAATAACAACTAGTCTTCTAAACCATTACTGAATGCCCCGTTAAACAAAGGAAACTTTGAGAATTCACTTTTTTTTCAAAGAAAGCTTTATTCATATCTGTGAAATTTTCCACCAAATTAGGTGATACTAATTACGTACAAATTACTTCCAAACTACAGAAAATTAATAATCATTATGAATTACTCAAGTGAATTTTTGCCATTTCCGTAGGTGAAGCTCATTTTGATGTGGCATTCAGCAATGCTAAATAAGAGTAAGCAGTTTTTGCGATCTGAAAATTATGTCAAAGAATCAAAAAAGGTTTTCGAAAGCCTATAATTGATATAATTACTGTTAGCATAACTGGATGTGACAAGAAAGTGAAAGGTCCAGCATGCACTACAACAGGGCTCTGTGATCTCATAATTATCATACGTAGCATTCTTTGAAAATCAGCATCTGTATTGTACCATTTAGCGTTATAAATAGATGTACTCACTGAAACAGACTAAATATTTATTTTTTAAGCAAAACCTCTTACATAGAAACAATCCCATTTTGTTTAATTATTTCATTCTTATATCAAGAGACAAAGCTATTTTGAACGATCATAAGACTTGGACTCCTATAACATTTAAACTTTTGCAGGTTAAAATGAATCTGTTAGTATTTCATATCTGAAGTATTCAAAACCTCTCACGGAAAACTAACATGTTTGTAAAGTAACTTCAACTAACGACTTGAATAATATATCAAAAATTTGTGAGGTAATAATTGGCGAACATTTTAGCAAATTTTAGACACTTTAAAATATGTTAGAGTAATAGTTGTTGCCGAAAATGGATAAACATAATTGACGTGACTACAAGATTTTTTTTTTGGTATTATAGTGGGGTAGACCAACCAAGGTAAAATACAATAATACCTAATTATATACATTGTTGTTGACACATTTTTCAAGAGCACAAACTTTTCTTTTTAATGAAATACTTTTCGAATAATATAATTAGAAACATTCATGTTATATGAGCCGTCTTCGGATTTATTTTATTTCTTGTAAAACGTACAGAGACGAGCAGAAAACCCGGGACACTTTTGATGCGACTATGGGCAACCGGCTTTTGATGAGGGTCGTCTTTACGTTAAAGAATTTTAACGGGCCAGGATTTTGGAAGAAGTATGTTCAATCAGACCAAAGAGGCAGACTTATTGGCACCATTTTGTTCATTTTCGGAATTTTGTTACGAAATAGAAGACGGCAAGACAACAAGACAATCTGTTAGAAAGCCAGAAGACCATGTTCATTTATAAAACGAAATTTGATAAATGGAATAAATCAAAATCAAAAATCCAATATATACTACAAAAATGTTAAAAAATCCTTGTTTTAGAAATATTTCCATCTTCAGATCAAATTGGAAAGTTATTAAATTAATAAAATAAATAGAAATATTTTAAAAATATTACTTCAAAAAATCATACTATAATTACCATCAAATCTCTATAACTTTAAAATTAATCTATATCGATATTGTTATCTAATAAATTAAAAATTGTATGTTTAGTTTTAAATGTTAATTTGTAGCATATCATGCTGCCTGTTGCCAGAAACGTGTTTTCTAATTTGTAATAAATAGACAATATAGCAGATTTAATCAATAAAATACTGATTCTCAAGGAACAGATATTAAATCGCTTAAATTTAAAGTTTTCGTATTATTTAAACAGTTTTTACAACTTAAGCTAGACTATTCTTTGAATTACAAACAGTGATATCAGTGTTTTGTTCAAATTATATGAGATTTTCTATTAAATTTCGTCATAAAAATTTATTACAAACGAATGTTTAAGTAAGCAGTTCTGCAAATGTGTTTGGAAATAAGAGTTTTAAAATTTAAAATTTACAGTGTGACAATTAGAAACATGAATAAGTCAACAATTAACAGGTAAGTATTGCCTTGTTTGTCGTAATTTTCTAAATAGTAAGTAGTAGAACAAAAGATTAGAAAGTGTCGGAAAAGGTGGTTTTCAAGTTTGTTATGGCCAAAACTTGCTCCGACAATCCCTACCTCAGCGCTTCTCGGCCAGACGCCTGACTTACATCAACGAAAAATGCAATATTTCTCGCTCAAGAGTTGTCCTGGATTTTCCGCTCCTCTCTGTTCCTTTAATTTTTAATTTTAAATTTTTGTATTATGTATTTTTAATGTATTGTTTGTTATGTATTAGATTAAGTTCTAATTGATAAATACTATCATTGATAAGATGGGCAAATTAATGTTGAGTTCAATGTTCAAATTGTTTTTTTTTCTTGATATTATCAACTTAAGATTTGTAGGAATTATTTAGTCCCAACTGAATTTTTTTTGTAATTCATTATTACTTCTTATACAGATTTGGACAGTTTACTAGACCCACTTGAGAAATACAGAAGGAGATAGTAGTAGATAGTAAGATAGAGATAGATACAAAATAGGTGGACAAATATTAGGAAATATAGCGCTTTGAGCCACACACCCTTAGTTCTTTGGCTAAACAAACCATCTTCTTTCAAAGAAAAGCTTGACCTTGACCTGCCTCGAATTTTACCAATTTTCGTCAAAAAACAGATGTTGGGAATTTGCAGTTTTTGCCGCACTCATGTGGCAACATATTTCCTAATATTCACCCACCTATTTTGTATCTATTTCTATCTTACTCTGTATTTCTCAAATGGGCCTAGTAGACTGTGCAAACCTTCACCCTTCTCGGACTGACGCCTGACTTACAACAACGAAAAATGCGATATTTATCGCTCAAGAGTTGTTCTGGCTTTTTTGCTTATTTCTGTACAATAATACTTTAATTTTACACAGAATGGTGGTTCCCATTAAAATACTATCAGCAGGTCAGTGATTCGGATTTATGAATTATTGTTTTTCGTACTTTGAATATCCTTTTTTATTTTTTTGGAAATCGTGTTGAATTTAAACTATTTTTTTTTTGAAATTTCGGACTTACCAATAGAAAAGAAGATTTCTATTCGGCAGTTACTACCGAATGTTTATGATCTCTAATGCGCATCATGTAATTTGCATTAATTTACTCAGAGAATTATTCAAACTGTTTTAGAACGGCTTATGTATACTCTAAAGTGAATTAAGAAAAATCGCTTCAACAGATTAGCCAGCATAAACAAGTTTTAGAAAAAATATTAACATAAATTTAATTTTTCATGCACTGTTTGGGGATCAAAACAACATTTGATTGTGATTAGTAAATTAATAATATCTTTAACACCTTTTCTTACGCGCAAATAAAAAAAAACTCCAACACAGAATAGAATCATATAGAATGCTCTAGATTAGTCTAGATTATCAACAGTAAAAGCTATTATCACCAGCGAAAGGCAAATTGAACACAATGCATATAATTATTTTTACATTGGACAATCTGAATTTAATACGAATTAAGTGTTTACAGAGCCAGTTTAATGTTGAACAAGATAAATTCGAATTAACTGATTTATTCCGAAATAAAGTGTTTTTACCAAGATTGTCAACTTAATTCGGATCACGTAATACGCATTAAAGGAAAGTGCAAACGCATTAATTGTCAACCACGTTAGCAAAAATACAAAATGATGATTTATACCCTGGACATATTATCTATCTTTGTGACGGTAACTACCATTATGGCGAGAAAACCCCGTCATGTTGACAATCCAAAATGATAGTATTGGACCATCATTTTGTACGATAATTATGGTTGAGCGACATATGTATATTGAAAATAAATTAAAATTAAAATTTGGCATTTATTTCAAATTGACTGTCACTGTTATTGTTAAGGTTCCTTCATATTATGCTTGAATCGTTTCCAGTACACAGAGCAGGACGAAATTTGAAAATGGTTCATAGTTTCAGATTTTTAAAGACAGTAAACGTAATAATTGTCTCTTATTTCTCGTTGTTGACAACTAACATCATTGCTTATTACATTTGACTTATATCGTGGAAGAAAATCAGGATTGGGATTAAATTATTATTATCTCTAAATTATTTTACGGTTTTATGTCTTTCCAGCAGAGAGCAAACTTTGAACATTTTCTAAATGAGCTACAAGGTTTTCAATTCATAGAAATAATCTTTATAAGTACTTGAAATGTTATTCAAATCGCTCATCAGCTAAAAGTTCCATAAGAACTGCTACGTTTTGAAAATCTTTTGTTGAAATAATTATCTGAAAGTCAGTTCCCTAATTGTCACCTTCTTGAATGTATTCAGTAGAATAATTAATAAAGCATTTAGAAAATCTACTTTTTTAATGGTTGGCAGAAAATTCTGTTATACTATATAGTTTAAACGCCACTCCCTATTTGACTTGAACACTATTATTAGCATTTATAAGAGGCGTCCTTGGAGGTGTTTTGTTCACAAATTTGAACTTCATAGAATAACGGCACGTTGGTCTAAGAACTGCCACTCTACGCAATGTTGCGGTTTTTAAAAACGAGTTAAATACATCAAATTACACCGAGGGACTCAAGAAGACTCGTCACATAGTTTTTCCATTTTTATCTATTGCATTCTAGAACAAATGCAAAATATTTTTGTCCATTTCCGAAAAAAATGGAGAAAAACGGAAATTATCAATGTTGTGACCATTCTTTGGCCATTCTGAGCCATTTGAAATATTTAATTCCTTTTAAAAAACTCAACATGGCCAGGAACATATGTTTCAATTCGCTCGTCAAATAATGGGAGTTGCCACTAAGGCAGTATTATGGTTTTTCATTTATAACAATCAAACAAAATGGGAGATTTATGTAATTTTACTTCATCCATCACTCGCTGAGCTGATAAGCAGTTGATAGTAATTGCAGAAATCCAGCCACTCAATAAAGCAATAGAACTTAGATTCACTTTCTACAAAGCAATAATTTTTGGTATCTTCTTCTTTTAATTGTAACAGAACTTGCTTATAACTACATACGTTTTAGTGACTATCAGAAATAAAATATATGTTAATTCACATTTTGCAATTCTTCTGCCGAAAATAACAAGTCAGGCATTTGAAAACCTAATTGTCGATTCAAAGTGCTCCATAACATGACAAAAACCTCAATAAATACTTATTTGTTTGCTATAATAATCATTATTGTTCGAACATATGAAAAATTTCAATTTATTAAGACGGTTCCTTCATTTCAAAAAAAGAGTAATCATACTGACAAGGAAACATTCTCAGATGTCTCTCTCTCCAATTTTAATGTAATTTGGTTATACAATTCTACATTAGAATCTAAGAAATGCATGTCTCTTTTTTCATCCGAAGATGAAATCGCCGCTCAAAGTTTAGGCTCAAAGGGGCAGTTGGAATATTCAGATAGAATAAAAGCCATTGTTGTTACGGTGAAACATAATGTAGAAAGTAGTTGATTGTATAGGAATTGCACTGGGATCGCAGAGGTTCTAACGGTTCAAAATAATGTTACTAATCAAAATTCATCAACTTCCGTAACTTTTGTAAGGCAGCGAATGGACAGTGTGTATGGTTTAACTTGGCATTGAAAATAGAAGTAACAGTATTTTGATAATGATAACAAAAAGTAATAAAGCAATTCTAGAGAAACATATATAAAAATTATTACGTAATAGTAACTACTGTCGCTCAAAATAAACGTTTATTCAATAACCGACGTTTTTACTAAAATGAGCAACAAAACGTCAATTAATGAAGAGTTTAAGTAATTATTTTGAGCGATATCCCGACGATGGATGACACAAACTTAAAAATAATTGTTGTAGTAGCTATCCTAAAATAAACAAAAGCGTTCCTGATCGGAATTTTAATGGTAAGCAACGTATAAAGAAAACAATATTTTGTGCTCTAACTGTTGTAAACTGATGAAGAAGAACTGTTTAAGAATGAAAACAAAAAGATAATAAAAATAATGACCCTTTTGTGATCTATAAAGATATGCTAGACGAGTGCTTACCGTCTAGACGTAATTTTTGAAAAAAAACAAAACCCGATTTTTCCTCCTTTCTCCTGCAACTGACATTAGTGTCACCACAATCCAATAGATAGATTTTAATTTACAGCAATTTTTTAATTTTCAATCCTAATAATCATAGTCAAATTTAGCCAATGTTAGTGTGACACACGAACACTGAAGTAAGTAAAATAAAAATAAATAGTAAAAGTTTCTCACTTAAAATATTCGGATCTATCTACAGTAACGTGGGCTGTTTCTCATAGGAAGAAGTACAAATGCCTATTTAGTTTTTTGCTTCGGAAAATTGACTTACCTTTTTAATATTATGGTGATTTAATCTCGAGGATATTACAATTATTAAAAAAGTAAGAAATCAAATCGCACCAAAAGTTTTACATTTATTATATAGATTGAAACATGATAGCAAATATGGACGTCACTGTCGAATATTAGTTTGAGGAAAACGATTATTCGCGCTCTTACAAAGAAGATTCAGAAAGAAAACTTACAATAACCTTAGATCTTGCTTAGTTGGACCTATGTTTAAAACTATATAAGGTACAGGAATTTTTGAATTACATCTTAGTTTAAGTAACAAAGTAGTGCGAGTCAGGGTGACTCTTGAAGTTGCTGTCAAAGAAATAAAGACGTATACAGATAATTCAAGTTGTTTGGTTATATTAAAAAGGGACAATCTATGAAGGATTATGAACGCACGCATTATTGTGGTTATAATCAAGTTCTATCAGACTAATTGTCATTGTCTTACCTCTTTTAATCTATATCCAATTATACCCAATAAGGCACCAGATAGAAAAATGTGAAGAAACAAGCAATTTGCAAAGTAGATATCCATTCTCTTACCCATACTTAAGTGTTGAATAATTACAAATATATAAATAAGTTTGAATAAATTCAACCATACGATGTAGATGTTATTAATTAATTAATATTCAATATTAACGCTAATCATCGTTAACTAGACACTGAGAAAAGTTTTGTCTCGACGACTGGGGGTTGAACCCAGGACCTCTCGTTTGCCGGACGAGTGCTCTGACCGCTAAGCTACCGAAGAGCCGCGCTAATCTCAGTGTCTTGTATTAAATTTAAATTTCAGCCGGACTATACGAATGTAATCACAAGCAGATATCGCCGGTCTACGTCAGATAGATATATATATATATATATATATATATATATATATATATATATATATATATATATATATATATACCGGTTATAGCCCAGCTAGACTGATAAGGAAGTTTGAATAAATTCAACCATACGATGTAGATGTTATTAATTAATTAATATTCAATATTAACGCTAATCATCGTTAACTAGACACTGAGAAAAGTTTGGCTCGATCACTGGGGGTTGAACCCAGGACCTCTCGTTTGCCAGACGAGTGCTCTGACCTGGGTTCAACCCCCAGTCGTCGAGCCAAACTTTTCTCAGTGTCTAGTTAACGATGATTAGCGTTAATATTGAATATTAATTAATTAATAACATCTACATCGTATGGTTGAATTTATTCAAACTTCCTTATCAGCCTAGCTGGGCTATAACCGGTATATATATATATATATATATATATATATATATATATATATCTATCTGACGTAGACCGGCGATATCTGCTTGTGATTACATTCGTATCGTCCGGCTGAAATTTAAATTTAATACAAGACACTGAGATTAGCGCGGCTCTTCGTTAACTTAGTGGTCAGGGCACTCGTCCGGCAAACGAGAGGTCCTGGGTTCAACTCCCAGTCGTCGAGCCAAACCTTTCTCAGTGTCTAGTTTACGATGATTAGCGTTAATATTGAATATTAATTAATTAAAAATATATAAATAGTTAACTTCAAAAATCATCTCGAATTTATGAAATGGGATTATTAAACTGAGGTAAATTTGACTTGACTTATTGAACTGCAAATCAAGACTCAACGTCCAAAGACTTAAATCCCAAATGATAAACTTTTCTTTAAAGAACTATATTAGAAATAATCTCATTCATTAATCCATGGTTGTCGAAAGAAATTTATAATAGTTGAATTTTGTTTACGGATGGAATTGACATTAGATTTTGTTAGACTGACATCTTCAAAGTGAGTTTTAAAACACGTTTTGCTGAGTCAAAAGCTTTATCAACTGGTTTTTAGCTATGTAACATCAAGTAAGTCTTTACAGTCAGGAAAGAAAGATTTAAGTTCTAAGACATTAAATGTTTAAGTTTTGAAATAATCATCCAGCTAGGTTCAGATCTTCAGAATTTTATTTGAAAATTCTTAATTCTTCAGAATCAAATGCCTATTCATCATACCATTTGTATGATGGCCAATGTTAATGAGAAAATATTTTGATAAGACAATTTCAGAGTTAAGCAATTATACCCAGGCATACTTGGATGAAAGGACAATTTAAAAGGTTCGCAGCCTAACCAATATGATGCGGTTAGAGATAATATTGGCTAGTCATAAAGCGACATTTATAATAAACACAACTTAAAAGTTTCTAATTAAAGTGAGTTTAAACGAAACGATACTGGTATGTCTGGAGACTTGGAGAATATTGAGCAGCGTTTTTTGTACAACTTTTTTTATGAGTAGCATATTATAGAGTAGTATAATATTATTCATTTAAGGAAAAATACAGTCGGCCTTGGTTAAAACGTACTCGGTTTAAGCATACTATTTGTCTTAGGCCGGTCGAATCTCCATAAGCATAATCTATATCAAATTCTGTGATGACGTAGTTCAAACACGGTTATAGCGTATACATTTTTGGCTTTCTAGGAAAGAAACCTTAGACTTCCAATAAATATACTAATCACTGCACTTACTGTCAGTGTCATAAGTCATTATGAATTTACTAGTAACTTTGAAGTACTTAAGTATGCATTGAAAAATTTTGTAATAAATTCTGGAGTTTGAAAACTAACAGATTTCATTAAAATCAAGTTATATATCGATATACACGTAGAATTTCTTTGAGAAATAAAATTAAAACATTATAAACGCAGCTTTGCGAATCATTCAATAAGCATGACCCACAAAACAACCTGTGTTTGTTTTCCAGTTTTTTTTTAATGAGACATACTACTAAAATCCCTAACTTTATACAACGTAGACTCAGTGATAACGTAAATTTCTCTGTGGTCCTGAAGAGTACGCTTTAATAGAGTTCGACTGAATATTAAGAAGCGAGTTTCAGAAGTATGCTAACTTCAAAAACGCATCAAATTTAAAAAAACAAGCGCTGCATCTCAAATTGTTACCATTTCGGCACTTTTAAAAAATTCTCGAGCTATAATGTCGACTCTCTAAATTTTTCCTACTTGCATCATTAGTTCTTGGTAAATTTTATTATGAAATCACCAGGATAAAAGATTTACAAACAGAACAAGTGAGCTTTTTACTACTGATTTCAAATTAGGATGTAGCTTCAGATTTTTGCTTCTACCACAAGTTTCTCATGTTTCAGCATAAATTGCCTACTTCATTATAAAACTGCCCTATTCCGAATTAGTACATTCAATGAAAAAATATACTGTACATCTATAAATTGAATAATTTTTGCTCAATTGATCCTAAGTAAATTCATTAAAAAACAAAGAGCTTCAAACCAGTCAGGACTAACTTTACAAACCGTATCAAATTCGCATTTAAAATATTCTAATCAAATCTATTCTCAATTCCATCCATATGTTATGTATATAGTAAATGTATAAGATGATAATTAGTTAACTTACTCCAAGATGTGTATGTGGTATTTAATACATTTTCCAAGCAGTTTTCGATCACAATTTTCAACTGCTTCCACTAATAAATATTTCAAGTGAATAATTTTCAATACTAAATGCTCCAATGTTTCACTAATTAAGCATGACGCAACAGCAGCAGCCTTCAAAATCATCACTAACGACCATATTTGCCACAGATAATACAATTGCTTATTAGGTGTTGATTCAATATCAAATGGCATCCACGTTGGGACCATTAAACCGCAAATTTCTTTGTAACCGTGCACTTCAGTATTGAATTTTTCACAATCCTTTTTTGCAAAATGTAATGGTGACACTGAGAATAATACTATAGCCAAATCAATAAAAGTACTATAGACTTTTGAAAACAACAATAAGCGATTATTATTTCTATCGAAATCGGGTGGTTGACCAAATTGTAGAACATCTGATAATTCAGTAACGACACGTCCAATTTTTGCACCATAATAAACAAAACTAAGCGAAAAGTAATAGCCACCAATCAAAGCCATAGTCATTACAATATCTTCAGTTAAATTATAATAGGAATTATCTACAACAATAATCACAGACTTTATGATTTGTGGCTTATAAAAAGGGAAGGTTTTACTAAATTAGCTTACGTTTTGTTGTATATACAATATGAAGAATACTCCCAAGTGGAAAAATGATAGTCGTCAGTTGTATTACTAGGAATTTAAAATAATATTGCCATCCTGGATTCGTTTCTTTATTCTTATTAGGCCAAATGCCATTGAAACGTAAATAATTTAAAGAATGGCCCATTATTGTGATAGTCATTTTTTAATGAAAAACCAACTTGAAAATAATGGACACTGCCTTTGCTTAATACACTTTCGAAAGTAAGTTATTCCGATTCAGAACCGTCAATTTATATTGTCAAATTATGTCGATATGTGCTAGGTTAAATGACATAATCTATTATTCATTATAATTACTGTCATTATCAGAATGAAACAATTATATATGTAGAATTAGGTATATAAATGTTTCCTATGTAAGAGAATTCGTAACCTTTGAAACGCTTTTAAATTTTATTTAAAAATCATTCTTTTACAGGCATACAATTTGGTTGCCTATTCGTTAACAAATTAGTATATGTTTTTCAAAGTCTTACCAATAATAAAAAAATCCAATATATGTCATTCGATCAATCTTCATATGAGTTATTAATACTCGTTAATAATTTGTTGAAGGACATTTCTTTTATTGATCTTTAACATAATTGTCAATCTAATAAATGCGTCACAAATATAACTGACATAGAATAGTTTCAGTTACAATCGTTTGATTACTTAATAGTGAAATTGAACCAAGAAGTTATTGTTTTAAAAAAATTCTAAAAACTTGACTTTGTAGTTGAAAACCGTGTTCAAAAGAGACCTGGAATGCCACAATTGTCTCTGTATCACACTTACCTATATGAATAAATCTCAATAAGGAAGAATTATTTAGTCCGAGCGTATCTGCTGGGAAGGTTGTTTATTCTGCCCATAAAATGCAACAAAACTTCCTTCCTATTCCTAATGATCTGAAGGAATGGTAGAATTCCAATCTGTTTAAGAAATTTCAACCATTATGAACAACCGTAATATGAATTACGTATAGTATTTTTCACAACTTAAGAGACTGATCAAAGTAATAAAATTAGTTCACAATAGGTTTGAGAACAATAAAGTTGATGGATTGGTGAAAAATAGATACTAGCGCAAATATTTAAAACTTGTCATGACTACAGATGTTTTGTAAAACTAGCCTAAGCTATATTTGGAAACAGGTAGTTTCTTAACTAAACGCTTTGAGATTATTTGAAATAAAAATGACATAATATCTTTGGAAATTTTACAGAACATCGGCTTTTTTACTGTTTTAAATATATACAATAAGGCAGATATTGCACCAGTCCATCAACTTAGTTATTGTTATTACCAAATCTGTTCTAATCTAATTGTATTACTTTAGCCAAGCTCTTAATTTGTAAAAAATACTATACTTGCAGAAACAAAAGAGCAATTATTTTCTATGTAGTGCATAAAGTACCCCCATCATAACAAGAATGACACCAACCCTGCATTTGCTTTGGCGCTTTGAGCTCTTAAAGCGTGGTATGCTTTAAGCGCGCATTTTAGGTGTTTGGCTTTAAGCGCTAGATGACAGTCATGACAGATAGCACAGAAATCATTTGCTTTGGAGCATAAGCAAATGTGACCTGTCTTAAGTTGGCGATAGAAAATCGATTTTTTATAATTATTTTTAATAAAATGATTGTTCGTCGTTTGTTCTTGATTGTTTGATAAAAATTATCGCGTCTTCAGTTTTTCTTTTTCAAAAAAATTAAATAAAATGTACTCTTAAGCTGGCGGAGACTATTGTCAATTTTATTTATTATTTCTATTTCTATATATATATAAATCAAATCGTTTTAAGATTTGTTTGATTAGAAAAAATGTTTACTCGTCCTTCCTTATGTATTTAACAATGAGATAGAAGCTTGCCCCTCTACCTCATTGATATTTAATCACATATGAAAAACTTAATTTTAATTTATAGGTTAATTAGTTACAATTACGCATGCGCAGACTACAAGACTCAAGTCCACACTAACAGATGCGGTTTTATTTAAATTCAAGCCCATTGACCGTCCTCAGGACAAGGATTTTTTTTCTTCTAAAAAAATATTTATATCAAAAAAATATAGAATATACATATTGTTATTTAAAAATAATTTAATGCTTTTCTATTCATTAAAAAAAGCTGTAATTTGTTTTCTTTGCCTGCATCAACTAGTTAAAACACAAAAATAAGTTAGCAGTTTTATTTGCCGAAGGTATTTCTTTTCCCAATAAAGTTGTTGAAAGGGAAATTGTTAATTACTACGAAATACCGAAACCTCATTTAACGCATAAATTGAATTCGCATTAATCTAGAATTATTGACTTACTATACCCACATAGCAATTTGATGTCTTGGTGAATTCCAAAAGAGTTCTTATTGATGATTATGACGTCTAATTTTGAACTAATAAGAACAATTTGAGCAATCTTTAGGACATCGAATGCGCCACTTAATGAACAAAAATTAAGACTTCTTGAAAAAGGACTCTTTAGGAATTCTTCTTCTGACTTCATAGATAGGAATTCTTTTGGAGCTCTTTTTCGGATTGTTAAAAATGACGTCGATTTGAAATGAACTCGATTTTTGAGTTCCCGAGAAACAAGTCAAAAAGAAGTCTTAAGCAAGACTTCTTCAAGATTTCTTAATTAAAATTATTATTGGATTTGCTTTTGTTACATATAAATATATATTATAAAAAACAAAAGATAAATTTCTAAACATAAAAACAATAATATAAACAAATGAACAATTACCTAATTTAAAACAAGGAAACAACAAAAAAATACAAACATAACAAAACATAAATAAAGTGATAATTTCTAAGTTTTTGAATTATCCTAATGATTCGGTCAACTACAATTATATTTAAGGTAAATAAATAAATAAATAAATAAATAAATAAATAAATAAATAAATAAATAAATAAATACATAAATAAATAAATATATTTAAATACATAAATAAATAAAATAATTAATAAATAAATAAATAACATTATAGTAATAAATATAACTGTAATTGACCACATTATTATTACTTAAATTAAATTTATTTATGCATTTGATGTCAAAAGGATAATCAGTGCATGTTTCCATTGTCCAATGAATAGATTATAAATAGACCATGTGGTAGTATTCTTGTAAGGTTACTTATCGGTTTGGGAATTTCCAATAAATTATTGTAAAAACGCCATTCCCATGTATTTATGTTACAGGAATTGTAACGCCAGTGATTCTGGTACGAGTTGTGAAGAGAAACACGACGAATACCATTATGACTTAGTTACAATTCGAGTGACATACAAAATTTTATGTGCTATCGAGAAAATTAAAGAGAAACTTAAAATGAATTACTTTGTCTTGAACTCTGCATTTTTGACATTATAAATCCAACTTTCCTGTTTGTTCATTCTCACAGTAACCAGAGCCATAATGTAATAGATACTTTATAGTCCTCAAATTTATCTATATGAAGTTAGTTTATAATACGCTAGGACATAAACAAAATAATGCAATTATACGAACCGACAGCATAATTTGGATTCCTTATTCGAGGAATTCTGATACAGAAAGCTGAAATTCACCGGCAAGTCTCGTAGCTTACAATATTTGCCATCCTTTTCTCCGATTAGTTTAACATCCAATTCAATATAAATATACGTATTTAGAGTTCTTTGGCAGGTTTGGGTTCGACTGCAGCAATTTTTGCAAAACATATTTTAAAGAATAGTGCTAAAATTTAATAATTTTTCCAAATCATTAAATTCGTTGTCAATGATAGTTTTATAATTAACAGTTAAAACTGGTGTACTGGTTTGAAAATCTGTATGAATAAAATGCGCCGTATCTAACCGAATGTAGGTAATGGGCTCAATTGTACTCTTATTTTTAGCAATGTTGAAGCACAATTGAATATAATTAGACAATGACCGATTGTTAAACGCTAATAAAATTGAATTTAAAACAGCACATGCTCCATCGCAGACAACTTCATGTGGCATATTAGCTCCTAAGCGATACCATCTTTTCAACCACAATGTGATAATATCTACATCATGCACTTCTGATAACATCTAATATACAGATTGAGAAGTGCCGTTGAAAGTTATAACTATTTGATATAAGAATATTGCACCTGTACGTTCGTGTCGCATGAAAAAGATACAATGATACGTCAGCTAATAAAATGATCGAATTTCTATAAATAGGATTTTTATCAATGTGTATCACTGCTTTTATGAGAACTCTTCTATCTTCAGATTTGACACCTAAATTTTCTTCTACAATCTCTTTCTTTAACTCATACTGAACATTTGATGTAAACATGACAGGGCATTGCATATCACCAGGTTGAAGAAAGTTTTTTGATACCTCATTTATTACACCTTGTACACCGCTTTGTTTTACTTCTTTCTTAATTATTTCTCTTCGTAGAGCTTAGAGGGCTCGGTTACAGTTTTCATGCTTTTTAACTTCCCCGACCAGAGGGTAGGGAAGTTATTAGTTTCGGACCAAAATTTCGAATTCGAGATTTCACCAGATCTTTACGTTTTGAGGTCCCCTGAACACGTTTTTGAAGTTTTTAGCATGATATGTGTGTGTGTGTGTGTGTGTGTGTGTGTGTGTGTGTGTGTGTGTGTGTGTGTGTGTGTGTGTGTATGTATGTGCGTCTGTCGGTTCTCCAACGATTACTCAAAAACGGTTTCACCGATTGAGTTCAAATTTGGTCAGCACAAACTATTTAGTGGCCGTTCAAGTTAATTAGTTTTTGGTGCCAATCGGACCACGGGAATGGGGGGAGGGGGTTGATTGAAAAAAATTCAAGATAACATATTAATTTGATATCACCAATCGAAAGGGCATGTGCTTTTATGTCTAAAACAATACCCATCATGTGCGATGTTCTTTTCTTTTTTTAAATAAGGGCACAAAATTGGCAAAATAGTCTAGTCAACCAATTCAAATTTGCCGCCTTCTATCAGGGATCTGTTGCCATAGAAAAGGGTTGTTGTTCACGATTCAATTGAGAAATTTTGAAATGATAGTTTAGAAGGTTATCCAACATAATTTTTAAAGCGTAGCAAAATTTGTAACGGTAGTTTATAAAGACAGAATGATATCTACTGTTGGTATCACTGGAGGCATAAAATCCTATGCGTTTGTTTACATTCTTCTGTCATTTTTGAAACATAACCTCAGAATATTTGTTTTCAAGCGGTTTTTTGAGCGGGTTTTGTGTTTCGGTTAGCGCTTTATTAATAAATAAATGTTTTAAAATAATATAAATTTTGATTTCTCCTAAAAAAGAAATGTATATTCCCTCGACAATTCAATCTATATGATTTGAATTTTTCCATGTTTTTGTTGGGACTACCGTACTACTTTTTATTCCGCGCTCAAATGACGGTTCTGTCGTTCTGTCAAAATTTCGCAATTGAATTGTGAATCGAATTGTAAGAAAGTCGAACTGAAAAGTCTGTGTGTGGAATCACCGATTAGTGAACAGAGTTTTTGTTGACGAGATGCCGGTTCCTCACTGAATTTTTCGGTGGTTGTGAGATAGCCACGGTTCTCGATTCTCGATTTTGATTTTTATAGTAAGTTAGTTTTTTTTATTTAATAAAGTATCTCCAATAGAAAAAATAGTATACAAAACTCGTGCTACGGTACTCGTTTTTTTAAAAACTCAGACTCGTGTCGGGGAAGTTACTAGGCCGGTTCATAGATTCGGCCCCTTTCAAATTTTTTTTTAACTTGGACTCTTGCATTAATTGTCGACTTCTGACACTTGTCTTTAATATACTTTTCTAATTCATGATTAACTATCCGGAATGTGTCGGGGAAGTTATTAGGCCGATTCTTAGATTCGGCCCCTTTCAAATTTTTAATAGTGTAACAAAGTTTTTTAGAAATGTTACAATTTTTTAAATCTTGTTTCTCGACATTATACTTTTATGACAACTGGTCCTATTTCACCTGGATCTTTTTCAATATAGCCAAATAAATGATTTCGATTTTTTTTGCTTTTACAGCGACTTATCATTGTTTCGTAATTGTAACCATGTTTTTGAATAGAAGCTTTTTCAAATACAAACCCACACTTTAAGCGATATTGTTTCCTAAATTCAAATGTTAATGTGTCAGTTCAAACTCTTGGTTATAGACCTGGATAATCACGACCATTTTTAATTATTGGATTCGTTTTTTGGATGAAGTTCCATAAAGCTCTTGGAATTACAACATCAAAACATTCAAGTATTTCTTGCTGTTCAGATTAAACATTGTTGTAATAGTCTTTGTCTTTGTCATTTTCATCACCTTCATCATTATGAATACTGTCATCATCAGCATTATCATCATTATTATTATCATCGTGATTGTCAATATTTTTATCCACCGTTCCAACAAAATATCCGCATTGCTCTTTTGCTATAGAGAAAATATTTCTACGATTTTTTTGTAATATTTGCACGAACAACAGCAGCATTCCATTTATCCATGAATTCAGGTTCATTTGACATTTTTTTTTCTATACTGGCGATGACCATTGAGGAAATTTATCGGTGGCAAAATTATTCATGTACCTTATTAATACACTAACTGCATCATCAACTGCTACTACCGATAGTCGGGGCATAGTAACAATACAAATGGAGAAAAAAAAGTAAATTAATGAAATAATACAAAAGAGATTATAAAGAATCTTCTAAAATAACTCCATTTATTTAATTAAACTAGTTCAGTTCATATATATCTGATTTAATTATTACTATACTTATAAGAGCAATTATTAGAATTTTATTTGTTTTTTATTTTTTTCTCAACGGTCTCTCTCTCATTTCACTTTTTGGAGAACGACTCATACACGTCATTTAAGTGGTGA
This sequence comes from Mylabris phalerata, assembly GCA_020740385.1. Classification (NCBI taxonomy): domain Eukaryota; kingdom Metazoa; phylum Arthropoda; class Insecta; order Coleoptera; family Meloidae; genus Mylabris; species Mylabris phalerata. The sequence goes on from JAJEOX010000014.1 coordinate 230,255, forward strand.
TGGGCTAGGTTGCGATCTTTCACCAGCAGCGTTGCTGTTATATTGCAATTGCAATTAGTGTAATATAGGCAACTAACGATTAGTGTGTATTACTGGGTAATAGTCGGTTAGATAATAGTTGGTTGCTTTTATTACATCAATTGCGATCGCAATATAGTAGTAGCAGTGACACTACTATTGAAAAATCGAAACTTAACCAATCACTACACTTAAGTAAGGCTTTTATGGTGCAATTCCATTCCACATTCGAGATATATTATACTGACATCTGTTTTCTTATTAACATTTAGCCAATTTTTCTCTACTCCTTGACCCTTTGCATGGGGATACTATGGACGGCTCTCCGTATTTAAAGGCAAATCGTGTATGTCACAAACAGGCGTGTTGTCCGTGAAATGCGAACAAGAATCATATAATTATAGTTAAGTTTGGAACTAATTTTCACATTCTACATACCCAGTCAAAATCCAAATCAGAATGACTCCTCCACGAAGTCTTTTGAAAGACTGCTTAGAGAAAATTATGTTTTTAAGAACTCGAAATTAAGAATTTTTAAAGACATTTATTTAAGACATCAGTTTTGTGATTTCCTCCGATATTTTTTATTTTTTACTTCTTATTGACATCAAATTTAAGAATTCTTAAAAAATCTGAACAAAGACATCAGTTTTATGACGTCGGCAGATATTCTTTATGTTGTTAAATAATCTAATTTAAGGGATTCTTAAAGACATCCTTGATCTGTCTCAAGATGTAACGCTTGCACATTGTGTGTTTGAAATGGTAGCTAGTGAATGGTAGTTGGTGAATGGTAGCGGTAAAAAAAAACAGTTGCTTTTAAGCAGATGAAGTTGAGTCATTTGACTGCCTCCGTCAATTACCAATCGAATTAAAAGGGGCGTTCCATCATGGTCACTTTTACTATACAAATACACACTACATAGGATGCGACTGCTTGCGATTAAGTTCGTAGAATATTCGTTAACATTTCCGCTTGGTTTTTTAACTTTAGCCAATCTGCGATTTAAATATTCAGGATCGCACATTGCTGTTGCATGTTTTCCGTCACACGTCGTGCATTTCACGTTCGTTTTACAATTCCAAGAATTATGATTGCTCTTGGTACAACGAAAACATCGAAAGTTCTGTCTTAAAATGGCCTTCTTTTGCTCAATGTTAAGAGACCCGTTGCATTGTCATAAATTATGGTCCCTTGATTTACAAAACAGACAGTTTTCTTCTACTGACGTTAACAAACCAGCAGCCGTACACGTAGTATTATCTCCCTTTCGCGAATACTTATTAAAGTTGTTCGTTCTTTTTTCTTTAATATGGTTATCACGGAAAGTACCGTCTGGACTTGTTGCACGGATTCTAGCTCTAATATTATAAAGTTCAAAGGCTCGATGATTTTCGTTTCAAACGAAACATCTCGATTTGCAACGCTATACTGACTCTCTGATGTGATACAGATATCACATCAGAATTATCGTCTTCGGAGATCTTCGTGGTTTTGATATGTTTATTAAATTCAATACGCATTGAATACGGTAACGATATCAAAACCATACATTTTATCTTTAAACCAAATTGATTAGCTAGCACCTGCAATGATCGTATAATCGTTGCTGCAGCGTTATATAACTTTCGTATCATTTTTTACTTTTGACTGGAGCTAGAGACAACAGCTGTTGCGTGTACTTATCTATAATACGATCTTTATTGGCATATTCTTCTTGAAGCAATTCAATAGCGTCGTTGTAACTACCTTGGTTAGACGTTAAGCCTTGAATCGTTATCGCTGCCTCCTCAAAAAGCATTGATTTTAGGTAACTAAATTTTGTAGCGTCATCGAGGTCTTCGTTCAGATGTATATTACTACAGAATTGTTCCCAAAATCCAGGCCATTTTTGTGAATCACTACCAAACTTTAGGTAACCTCACTCATTCGTTTCTTGAAGCTTCATCAATTGACAGTTTGACTGATAACTCCAATCTTGTGCTATGTCTTCATATTCTATTACTTTGCCGCATTCTGTCGGTAATTGATCCTCCTCATTAATTCTTGATAACACATTTTTGTTTACCTCACGTAAGGAGTCGTTCACCAACTTTATATGCGCCAACATAACGTTTAATTCTTCCTTATTTATTTGTTCTGAACTCAAAAGTTCTCTTGCTCCGTTTGTTAGCTTCGTTATTTGAGCCCTTAGAGATTCTTTTAACGTTTGTTGAGCTATTTTGAATTTACTTGTTTTACTTTTTTTTCGCTTTTTTTTTCTTATATCACATTGAACCAAGATTCAACAATTCCCGGGTTTCGGTACCAAATAATTTAAATAAATTTGATGTTCCCGGTTCGTAGAACCAATTGTTGAAGTGTTTGTCAAACTGAACGACTTTATTCAAACTTTATTTAACGTTTACGTATTTATAATACTTTCGAAAAAGAAAACTATTGACGTTGTTATTTATATTTACAAAAACTCCCTTGATATTTGTATTTACTTAAAAACTCTTGCTTATTCATTTTTTCTAGAATGCCGAAGTATGTGTACGCATTTCAGAACCCTAGCATTACCAATAAATTATTGAACAATACTGATCGTCTCGTACGCCTCTGTGTAAAAAGCATTTCACATCTTCCTATACAATCCACCAACTCTTATCTATAATAATAATTTTTATAGAATGAATTGGTTTTCCAAATAAGTAAAAGTACTAGTTCTTTTCAAGGTATTTTATTGATATGTCGGTAGACCGGTTTCGGCTTAATAGCCATCCTCAGTACCCACGCTACAATTATTTTTATTTATTATGTAGTATAATAATTTATAGTGACGCTTACTCAGTTTTTATAAGTAGTTATATGATGCCGGTTCTGGACCACTTGTTCAGATTTCCGCCACCAGAGGGCTCTGTCGCTGGTGTCGCTGGTGGGCATGGCGAGAAATTTGAAAAGTGGGAGGTGGGTGTGTACAAAATGGCGGCTGGAGGTGGGGTTATGTGAACAAAATGGCGTTTGGGGGCGAAGGGGGTTACAAAATGGTGTTTGGGAGGCTGTTGGGGGCAGGTGTAGGAGAAAAGGGGGCTACAAAATGCTGTTTTTGTGTGGGCAGAGGTTGTTGGGGGGGGCGTGTGTTGAAGGGGGTTACAAAATGGGGCTCTGGAGTTGGTTGTTTGGGGAAAAGGGCGGAGGAAGTACCACAAATGTGAATGACCTATATTGCGTACAGGTTTTCTGCAAAAGTTATTAACCTATATTGATGCACCTGTTGTTGGTGCAGGTTAGTTTTTCAAGGTTAAACACCTGCAAAAGCTATTGACCTATATTAATGCTTATGCAAATGGTTGTTGGTGTAGGTTAGTTTTTCAGTGTCAAACACCTACAAAAGTTACTGACCTATAGTAGTGCATGTGAACATGTTGTTGTTGACATCTTTTACTTGCCACTTATAATATTATACAACTATTTTTTATTAAATATTTGTATTAATAAGAGGGTTTAAGAACCTAAACAGCGTGTATATTTATCAATAGAAAACTAATTAAAAAAATAGTTTTTAATTTACCCTTTTTATTAACCTATTTTAAATGTATAAATTTGTTTTGTTTTATCAAACTATTTTATATAAAAGAATAATATTTCAAAATATGTGAAGTCAGTTTGTTTACAAACAGTAGCACCAACATCAACTACAATGTCTGAATTTATGAAATTGAGTAAGTTGTAATACTTAAAAAAATTTAATATTTATAATTAATAAAAAACGTTGTAGAGCAAATTGTTATGTATCATTTAAACGAAATTTGGAAAATAGGAATAAGTATATAATTAAAATAAAAATTTTGGTAAAAATCTAATTATTATGTTTTTAGTGGGTGACAAAGAAGCAGAAATAGTCCATAACTGTTTAATAGAAATATGTAAGTTTAACATATATTAGTTTAAAATTGAATTGTTTGATAATTTATTTTTAGTAAATATTGATAATAACCCACAACAGCAACAACAGGAACAGGAACAACAACAACAGAAACAGGAACAACAACAACAACAAATTTCAACCTATGGATCGTTTTTCTCACAAAAAAATATTTCAATGGTTGTTAGAGAATTTGCAACGTGCACGAAAAAACAAGCCAGTAGGATGGAAAGAAGGACCTGATTCTGGAATTTGGTCATCGAATAATCCTGATGATTATAAGCAAATTTTTGAATTGTTAGAATTTAATTCTATTATTTAAACTGGAATATAAACAAAAAAAAATGTAATAAAAGATATAATTATTTATTTTGTAATTACATTAATAATAACAATATACATTATTTTTGTGTTTTATAAAAAAATTTCTAGTTAAATAAAAATTATTCTTTACATTTTGTTTTGTTTAAAAATGATTACAACAACTTACTTAAATCCAATTTTCTTTGAACACTTATGAATGATTGCTTTACTGTTTATGGGCAACTTATACGATTTGTATACAAATTTGACAACTTTTAAGTTTGTTTGCAGTTGAAGTCAATTAAACAATTTGGTTTTTATTGATCCAACTATTGTAACGGTTGTCAAAACCTAACCATTTTATTAATAATTGATTTCCTTTTTTACGTAATACTTTTTCTACAAGATAAACATCGGGATGTTTACAATGTTGCAATTCAGGTTCATAAAATCCACCTTGAATTTGTTCTCCACCTTGATCTTGTAATATATACGTAACAGGATTTGTAAATTGTACTTTTTTAATTGTAAAAATTTCATTTGACCAATTTGGAGTATAGCCTTTAGCAAATAAACTACGATACTTACTTATTCTCACTTTATCTCCAACGTTAAATTTTGTTTGTAAATTTACAGTTTTAATATGGCTGTATGAATTGTCTAATATGTGTTTTTCATTTGATTTAACATTTAACATTTAACATCAATAGGTTTGTAACCAGTAGTACTATGTTTAGTGGAATTATATTTTTCAACAATTTGCGGCAACAATTTTAACCATTTATATGAACCTTGATAAGAAAATTCTTTCCACATCAATTTTTTTAACGTTCGATTAGCTCTTTCTACAATTGATGCTTTTGTATTGCTAAATGTTGAATAATGATTAATTTCCAAATTTTTCATCAATTTTGCAAATTCGGAATTATAAAATTCTTTTCCCAGATCTGTTTGAAGATTTTTTGGAATATTAGGTTTCTTGAGAATTTTTTTTTATAGCAACAACAATTTCTTTTGCTGACTTGTTTTTTACAGGAAGTGCACATATAAATTTACTAAACGTATCAATTACAACCAAAATATATTTAAAATTGGAATTTTGTTTTGAATATGGTAACATTTCTACCAAATCAGCTTGGTACAAGTCATTTAATCCCTTAACAATAACATGACGGCGTTTAAAATTTTTTCTTGCCCGTTTATGAAGTTCATTAATAACAACTCTTTTTAAATCAATCATTTTTTAATATTATATTTTAATAAAATTTCCACAAACATTCGATTTGGAGCTTTTGCAAGTGCTTGAGAGGGAACTGTAAATCTTAATTCATCATTAGCGTTCAATACTTTTTGAAACAAATCTAATATTGGAATTGCTGGTTGTCTATTTATAGATACTTCAATACCGGGAGTAGAATTAATGTAAGATACTGTCCCGGATAAAACAGGTACAAGATAATGATCACTCTGATTAAACAAAATATACTGAAAACTTTTCCGTTCACCTATTATTAATATATGATTATATCCCTATAAAGAAGAAACAATTTGATTAAATTCCGTTTTTGTTATTAAGTTGCTAACAACTTGTTTAACATTATCAAATAATTGTTGAACTTCTGCTTTAGAAATCAAATTTACAAGTGAATTTTGAAAGTCGTTTTCAGTAACAAAATTTGCAATCATTTGTTGAACTTCAGCTTTACTAACTGAATTTGTAATTAATGTTTTAAGATCATTTTTAGTTGCTAAATTTGCAATTAATAATTGTGTTTCAGTTTTTGTTATTAAATCCGGTTGATTTACAGTACTTTGTTGAAGATCATTTTTTGTCACAAAATTTAACATTAATTGTTGTATTTCATGTTTGGTAATAAAATTCTATGATGATGATGATGATTATGATGATAGAGTGGTGAAATTATTTGTTTTTAATCGATGTCGACCAAACTTGTCAACACTCATTGTTGAAATGATGTAAAACAATACTAGTTACTCAATTAAATCTCTTTCCCGTAGTTCTTCTATAATACTGTTAATTTCATTTATATGGGCATTATTGCCACTTGCAGATGATGCAATAAGCAATTTCAAACGATCAACTAATTCATTAGGATCATCAAAATACACATATTGAATTGGGTTTGTTGAATATACATTATTTAAACTACCCCCAAGACGCAATTCTTTGTATCGTTGTTGTTGTTGAGCATTTTCATTTTCCGATATTATTTCTAATGCAGGTTTTATCACCTGCATGAATTTAAATCCTTTATTACCAACAGGTGCTTTATTTGCGTTAAATTTTGGTCTATTTGCATTTGTTAATTTTACTATATGACCAAATTTGTGGAGATCATCATAATTATATTCATTTTGGAGTGGTTTGTTTTTAAAAATTAATTCATAAAGGCCTGGAGTTCCTTTAAATCATTCGCCTTTTATTTTAAAATCAGGTCCATTAAATTGTATTTCTGAATCACCAAAAAAAAATCTATCGGTGTTTAAATCGTGTCTCAAATTAGTATGATCATATATCTTTTTTGTATCTCTAATGTAATTTTCAACATACATTCTCGGTAATTCATCGTATTGTTGCAAATATTCTATAAATGATGATTCAGGAATTTGTTCTAATACTGTCTCATTTCCGGACATATCAAATTCATTATAAACATCTTCTTCTGTATTTTCCGGATTATACACATACGTTGATTCAACTGATGGTTTAAAAATTGGACCTGTCATTACTGTTTTCAATGAATCAAGAGATGGTCGAGAACTTAATGTTAATCGACTTCGTTTGGGGGATGTTTTGAATTCGAAATTTTGTTCTTGTTTATTTAAAGCTTGAGATAAAATATTTGCCAACGGTTTATATTGTTTTTCCTAATCTTGTTCCGATTCTAATTGGCTAGATTTTAGAGCATCTAATTTTTGTCTAACATTGCGTCTTGTTGCAATTAACTGTTTTGTAATATTTTTATTCATTATGACCGTTTACTACGATCAACTGTAATAAAATGCTAACTATAAAGTCTATTTATCATTTATATTTGGAAAAATTGATCAAATCCTTTTCTGTAACGATCCTTGTTTAATTCATTGTCTTTACATAAAACAAGAAATCCATATTTGTCACGCCAGCATAATGAAACACATTTCATAGAATTTATTATACAACATATCCGTGTTAACATGATCGTTGTATATATGTTTTAAATTCATATCATCCTGTTTGAAAATAATAACCATATTTGCATTATCTCGAATAAGATGTTTTGGAATATGAGCATAAGTTTGACCAAGATAGAAACAATCAAATAATTTGTGTCTTCCCATACTAAAATAATCGCGAATTACTGTTTGTTTATCACATGCAACATTATCAAATATAAATATAGAATTAATATTTGCTTTAGATGGATGCATAATTTCTTGATTATCATTAAATTCATAATAATTAATTCCTTTAATTGGTTTTAATAAATTTCTTAAATATTCATATTTTAGTTGATATAACGATTTGCTATATACGTAAACATTTTCAAATCTAAGGCCATTTTTACTTTCTAGTAAACTTATCATGACATTCGTTTTACCACAATTTGAAGGACCACTAATTATACATCGAATTGTTGATGGTAATAAAATACCATGACGATGTGACACTTGTTGGTGGTTTGTTAAAATATCTAAATTATTTATAGGTAAACATGAGGGCTGCTGAATCAGACGCATTTTGCTGTCTTACTAAGAACAACTAACCATGTCTTCTGTATATATATATATATATATATATATATATATATATATATATATATATATATATATATATATATATACATATCAATACATTTTTCGCAAATTTTATTTATATAAACACATTGATTATGTCAGTTAAGTTTAGGAATCAATCAACAGGTGAACAAAAAGGACGTGGTTTACTAGATAAAATTATTGATAATTTGCCAATTGAAACTGCATATTCCAGGATATAAATTTTGTGGACCCGGAACAAAATTAAATAAAAGATTACAACGTGGAGACAAGGGAATTAATCCGTTAGATGAAGCGTGCAAAGAACACGATATAGCATATATTAATAAAGATCGCAATTTAGCAGATAAAATTTTAATTGATAAAGCAATTGAACGTATCAAAGCAAACGATTCAAGTATTGGTGAAAAAATTGCTGCTATAGGTGTTGCAGGTATAATGAAAACTAAACAAAAATTGGGATTTGATTTGAAAAAAAAGCGTAAAACAATCGCTTTAAATTCAGTTTTTCGTAAAGCTAGACTTGCAATTAAACAAAATCAACCAAAAGATTTTGATTCTGCTACCAATGTTGCGCTAAATGCACTCAAAGGAATTAGAAAAAGTAAACCAAAATCAAGAATAATTCCAATTCCAAAATCTGGTGGGTTTTTACCTTTAATACCTATATTTGCCGGTTTAAGTGCTTTGGGTGCAATAGCCGGAGGGGCATCTCAAATTGCCTGTGCCGCAAATAAAGCAAAAAATGCGCAGCAACAATTAAAAGAAAGCAAAAGACATAATCGGCAAATGGAAGCAATTGCTATGGGAAAGAGTTTGTACTTGAAACCGTATAAAAAAGGGCTTGGTTTGTATTTGCGTCCGTATAAAAAAAACTTGCAATAAAATTACCTCGTCGACCGTTAACAAATATTGACCTTGAAAAATTTTCAACAAATTTAAAAAAAATTCCCGGTGTAATTATGCGTGACAATTTACCTAAAAAGATCAATTTTATCGAACGGGGTATAATTAATTTAGATAGTGATAAAGGAGAAGGAACACACTGGACAGCGTACTATAGAAACAAAAATATTGTTAAATATTTTGATAGTTTTGGAAATTTAAAACCTCCATAAAAAATTGTCAAATATTTTCACAGTAATGGTAAAGTGACAATTTTTTACAATTTTGATCGATTTCAAAATTTTAATCAAGAAAATTGTGGTAATTTATGTTTGAACTTCCTTTATAACATAATGTAATTATGTAACAGTTTTATTTCAAAATTGTTGGTAATACGATGAGGACGTTTATATTAACAGGAAATTCTTCTATATTATCAGCAGATTATTATCCACCCATAGATTTACGTGATGACTTTGATCATGAATATATAATGGGGTTGATAAACTTTGAAACATTCAATGCCATTCCAAATATCGATGGAAAAAAATTGTAAATTTTATATTGGCGGTCAAGAAATTACAATACCAATAGGTGCATATGAACTTGATAATATCGCGGATTTATTAAAAAATGAAATTGATCTATTAAATAAAACAGTTAGCGGATTTAATTGCACATTAGAATTGTATGCAAATACAAACACTTTACAATGTCATATTAAGTCAAATTATGATATAGATTTTAAAAAACCTAATACTATTGCTAATTTATTGGGATTTGAAAATGAAGTGTTAACAGCAAATGTTTTACATATTTCCAAAAAACCAGTGAATATTTTAAAAGTGAATGCAATTAAAGTTGATTGTAACATAACAACTGGTTCATATTCTAATAATCAATTAGGACACACAATACATGAGTTTTTCCCTGATTCACCACCAGGTTTTAAAATTATTGAGCGTCCACAAAATGTAATTTATTTACCAATTAATACGCATGTCATTGATAATATTACCCTTAAAATAGTCGATCAAGACAATGATTTAATCAATTTTAGAGGAGAAACGATCACGATAAGACTGCATTCTGGTTATTAAATATAATATAAAAGCTTATACTTTTAATCCTACAATCAGTCGCAATCAAACTGTTAAACAGTTAACAGCTGCTAATATTGCCTTTCTTAAATCAATAGGATTAAAACCAAAAAAAACATGAGCATTCTAAATGTTGCCGAAAAAGTACGATTTGAAAATTCGTTAGTCAGTATCGAAAAACATTCACATTTACCTTATGCAGCAACTTCATTTGGACATAACGATGAAATTCGAATACCAATTCAACAAACGGATGTCTATACATTACCATCATCGAGTTTCATTTACATTGAAGGCACATTTTTAAAACAAAGCGATAATAAACCTTCCCATACAGCAAGATTAACAAATAATTTTATTTGCCATTTATTTGAAGAATTTCGTTATGAAATCGGTGGTAAAGTCATTGATCGGGTTCGTAATCCTGGTGTAACAACAACTTTAAAGGGTTATGCTTCTTTTAATTTGAATAAAAGCAAAAAATTAATTAATGCCGGTTGGAGATTTAACGAAGAACTCACATACCCTTTATTAAATGTAGATGGAAATTTTAATGTATGTGTACCATTAAGTATGTTAATGGGATTTTGTGAAGATTTCAAAAAAATTATTTTAAATGTTAAACAAGAATTGGTATTAATTCGAGGAAATACTGATTTAAACGCATATATTAACACAACTCCAGCTGAATTTATGAAAATAACAATAACAAAATTGATTTGGAAAGTTCCTCATATTTCTGTTGCTGATATAGAACGTCTCAATTTACTAAAATTTGTTGAACGTGGAACAGAATTAGATGTGGCATATAGGTCATGGGAATTGCAAGAATTACCAGCAATTCCCAAAACAACAAAAAATTCTTGGAATATTAAAACTGCGTCTCAATTAGAAAAACCAAGATATGTTATATTTGCATTACAAACAAACAGGAAAAATAATATCAATGAAAATGTAAACGTTTACGATAATTGTTCTCTAAATAATGTTAAATTATTTTTAAATTCAGAACAATATCCCTAGGATAATTTAAATTTAAATTTCACCAAACATTATTTTGCTACTTTATATGAGATGTATTCCCATTTTCAAGAATCGTATCATGATCAACCAAACGAACCCCTATTTGCACCACATGATTTTTACAAATTAGCACCAATTGTTGTAATTGATTGTTCAAGACAAAATGAACTTTTAAATACCGGTACTGTTGATATTCGAATCGAATTTGAGACTGATAAAGATATTCCTGATAATACGTATGCATATTGTTTAGTAATACATGATCGTATAATTAAATATAATTCACTTACTGGAGCTATAAGATCTATGTAATTTTAAAAATTAGTTAGTTTTTTCGTCAACTGCATCATGATTACATGTATTGTTGACATTCAAGGTTTTCAATTTAATAACAAATTTTTATGTAAAGAATTGGCAATAATTAAACTAAATGAATGTTGCTGTAAAACTCATGTTTTGTTCAATTTTCCATTTAATTTGGACCATTTATCAGTAAATGCGCAAAAACAAGCAAACTGGATAACAAAAAATTTACATGGATTGGAATGGTACACCCCGTTTAATGAAAATGTTCAACCATATGAAAAATTTGAAAATATATTGCATCAGCAATTGAAAGACGTTGAAAAAATTTGAAACGGGCCGAATCTAAGAACCGGCCTAATAACTTCCCCGACACATTCCGAATAGTTAATCATGAATTAGAAAAATAAATTAAAGACAAGTATCAGAAGTCGACAATTAATGCACGAGTCCAAGTTTTAAAAAAAACTAACTTACTATAAAAATCAAAATCGGGAATCAAGAGCCGTGGCTGTCTCACCACCACTGAAAAATTCAATGAGGAACCAGCACCTCGTCAACCAAAACTCAGTTCACAGATCGATGATTCCACACACACTTTTCAGTTCAACTTTCTTATAAACTCGATAGATGATTCAATTGTGAAATTTTGACAGAACCACAGAAATGTCATTTCAAAATTTCGAAATTGAATTTTCTATGGCAACCGATCCCTTATAGAAGGCGGAAAATTTGAATTAGTTGACTACACTATTTTGCCAATTTTATGCCCTAATTAAAAAAAGAAAAGAACATCGCACATGAGGGGTATTGTTTCGAACATAAAAGCACATGCCCCTTCGATTGGTGATATCAAATTAATATGTTATCTTAAGTTTTTTTCAATCAACTCCCTTTTCCTTCCATCCCCGTGGTCCGATTGGCACCAAAAACTAATCAACTCGAACGGCCACCAAATGGTTTGTGCTGACCAAATTTGAGCTCAATCGGTTAAACCGTTTCTGAGTAACCGTTGGAGAAACGACAGACACACACACACACACACACGCGCACGCACACACACACTCACACGCACACACACGCACACACACACACACGCACACGCGCACACACATCATGCTAAAAATTTCAAAAACGTGTTCAGGGGATCTCAAAACGTAAAGATCTGCTGAAATCTCGAATTCGAAATTTTGGTCCGAAACTAATAACTTCCCTACACTCTGGTCGGGGAAGTTAATAGTATACAAAACTCGTGCTACGGTACTCGTTTTTTTAAAAACTCGGATTCGTGTCGGGGAAGTTATTAGGCCGGTTCATAGATTCGGCCCCTTTCAAATTTTTAGAAAAAAAATTCAACAATTTGTATAGTTCTAATCGAAATTTTGAAACATTTTGGCTTTTTTGAACTGAAATTTGATTCAACATTTTGAAATTTTAACGAAGAATCTAAATTTTGGAAAATTAGCACTCACATTTCAACATGAACACAACGAACATTTCGTAATTTCTACGAAAAATCTTCCTTTAAAATCTAGATTTCGTTAGAAAATTTCGAACAATTCAGCACCTTTAAACTTAACCCTTTTCTTAGGCACTGTAACGTTCTAATCAATTTTGAAACATCGAAAGAACCATCAAAATTTCATATTTTTGACTCGTTTCAGAACCGAACTTTATCCGACATCGAATTGGAAGTACTCCAACTAGAACACCAGAAAAAAGTTGAAGAATCCCGTAAATTGGGCAATCAGGGCATCAAAAACAAACAGAAAGCCTTCCTGAAACCCACCGGCTATAAGCCACTCATCTTTTTATTCTTCCTTTTCTTCTTCCAGCAATTCTGTGGTATTTACATCACCCTATTCTACTCAGTTGTCTTCTTTCAGGTAACCATTTGAGCACAAATTTTTACTGTAATTTTCAACCAAATTTAATTTCAGGGAATGGGCAAATAAATTAACGCCTATTTGATGTCGGTTTTAATCGGTAGTGTACGGTTTATAATATCTGTATTAGTACGTATCTGTTGGGTACGCTGAAACGGCGGCCATTGATGATAGCCAGTACTACTTGCTTATCAATTTTCATACTCTTATCAGCGATATTTACAATGCGCTTACAACAAACCGGCACAATGGCCTGGCTACCGGTTACAGCTTTAGTCTTTTACGTCATATCCAGTATGCTTGGTATGTTGCCAATACCATGGACGATGACAGCTGAATTATTCCCAATTGAAATTCGCGGTATTGCCCATAGTGTCACTTACAGTATGGCCAACTTGATGATGTTTGCAGCTGTACATACTTATGAAACATTAATTAGTCTATTTGGTGGTGTTGTTGGTATACAATTTTTCTTTGCCACAGTTGGTATTTTGGGTCTAATTTATACGGTGTTATTCCTACCGGAAACACACGGTGTTAAATTGATCGATATCGAAGACTATTTTAAATATAATACGATCTATTTGGGACGAAAAACGATCAATACAGGCCAAGAAAATTATAATAACGGGAATGATACTAAGCCAACAACAAGAGTTGAAAGTAAGGATGTTGAAGAGACCGTTGATAAGGAACAGAATTTGAAATTGATAACACCATCATAGTGAATCACCCTGTATTTTGATTAAATCGTTGTAATTGTAATAATTAGCGAATGCATTATTGATACTAGTAACTATTAAAAGAATTGAGGTTAGTTTGTGTACAGTGAGAATTAGAGATTTTTTGAAACAATTGGCAACTCTGTAAATCCTATTATTGCCTGCTAGATTTTTCTTGGTGGTACTTTGTCATATTACATTATTTGACTAAATTACAAATATTACAATGGCGCTGTTTACCAACACAAATCTTGAATAATTTATATTTGTTTATTATGTACAATAGTGAGAATCGGAGTTTTTTCGACAGGTGGCAACTCTGAAATCTTGTTGGTAGAAAATCTGTTGCCAACCATACAAATAATTCGATATCAGCTTTAAAGTCACTATATATATAAAGTACCGCAATTGGCATCCATTTTGTGTCTGAAATTTGACGCCAACTTCAAACAGAATGAAACAAGGCAGGCTCCTGACAGTTATATTGGTGGGGTAGACATTATTAAAAACTTAAAATTTAAAATTTTAAATTTGGCGCGCTAAAAATTTTGATGACCAGTGTCATTTATTGGTTGTCATCTATTGTTTTCTGTTAAATGAAAGTCACCTTCAGTCAGGCAGCCATGTTATGTCTAGAAAATGTTCTCTCTCTAACACATTTGAACATTGAATTGCGGTACTTTATACATAGCTGGGGAATAAAATAGAAACATTAGCGAATGTAGGTCTCTTCCTCTTGCAGCCGTTTCATTCTCTATGTTAGAAAGAGGTCGAGAGAACTAAGGCGTTAGTGAGGCGGAGTATAATGAACTTAAGCCTACCTACTTGTACCACTAAATTAGTCACGATAGCTAATTCAACTCTATTGAATCGACAGAGAGAGCTATAGCTCTCTCTGTCTATTCAATATTCGACATCCACTACCTTTTTAACTTCCCCGACCAGAGGGTAGGGAAGTTATTAGTTTCGGACCAAAATTTCGAATTCGAGATTTCACCAGATCTTTACGTTTTGAGGTCCCCTGAACACGTTTTTGAAGTTTTTAGCATGATGTCCGTGTGTGTGTGTGTGTGTGTGTGTGTGTGTGTGTGTGTGTATGTATGTGCGTCTGTCGGTTCTCCAACGATTACTCAAAAACGGTTTCACCGATTGAGTTCAAATTTGGTCAGCACAAACGATTTGGTGGCCGTTCGAGTTGATTAGTTTTTGGTGCCAATCGGACCACGGGGGTGGAAGGGGGAGGGGGTTAATTGAAAAAAATTCAAGATAACATATTAATTTGATATCACCAATCGAAAGGGCATGTGCTTTTATGTCTAAAACGATACCCATCATGTGCGATGTTCTTTTCTTTTTTTAAATAAGGGCACAAAATTGGCAAAATAGTCTAGTCAACCAATTCAAATTTGCCGCCTTCTATCAGGGATCGGTTGCCATAGAAAAGAGTTGTTGTTCACGATTCAATTGCGAAATTTTGAAATGACAGTTTAGAAGGTTATCCAACATAATTTTTAAAGCGTAGCAAAATTTATAACGGTAGTTTATAAAGACAGAATGATATCTACTGTTGGTATCACTGGAGGCATAAAATCCTATGCGTTTGTTTACATTCTTCTGTCATTTTTGAAACTTAACCTCAGAATATTTGTTTTCAAGCGGTTTTTTGAGCAGGTTTTGTGTTTCGGTTAGCGCTTTTTTAATAAATAAATGTTTTAAAATAATATAAATTTTCATTTCTCCTAAAAAAGAAATGTATATTCCCTCGACAATTCAATCTATATGATTTGAATTTTTCCATGTTTTTGTTGGGACTACCGTACTACTTTTTATTCCGCGCTCAAATGACAGTTCTGTCGTTCTGTCAAAATTTCGCAATTGAATTGTGAATCGAATTGTAAGAAAGTCGAACTGAAAAGTCTGTGTGTGGAATCACCGATTAGTGAACAGAGTTTTTGTTGACGAGATGCTGGTTCCTCATTGAATTTTTCGGTGGTTGTGAGATAGCCACGGTTCTCGATTCCCGATTTTGATTTTTATAGTAAGTTAGTTTTTTTTTTTTAAATAAAGTATCTCCAATAGAAAAAATAGTATACAAAACTCGTGCTACGGTACTCGTTTTTTTTTAAAAACTCGGACTCGTGTCGGGGAAGTTATTAGGCCGGTTCATAGATTCGGCCCCTTTCAAATTTTTCTGAATTCTGTTGATGGGAGAAAGAGGGTAAAATAGAAACTTTGGAGATTTCTGTAAGAGAGACAAAGATGGAGCGATCCCCTCCAATAAGGTTTGTTGTTCTCTAATTGTCTTTGTCTATTTCAGATATTGATAAGAGCTCTCTTCTCTATTTACTAGAGTAGTGGTAGAAACAGGTAGACTTAAGTTCATTATACTCCGCCTCACTAACGCCTTAGTTCTCTCGACCTCTTTCTAACATAGAGAATGAAACGGCTGCAAGAGGAAGAGAACTACATTCGCTAATGTTTCTATTTTATTCCCCAGCTATGTATATATAGTGACTTTAATCAGCTTTGGTAAACAGCGCCATTGCGGCCAAAATTCGCATTTCTTCCTAAATTACCAATAATCTAGCAGCTCTGGAAATTTACTGTAAATATTGAGTAGTAAGCTTTGACTATATGAGCGTATGTTTCAATCGCTTATCGGTAATGTAGATTACTGACAAATTTACTGAGCAACGAGTTTCCGTGAAAAAAATGGTTATCGCTCGAAACTTTCTATCATTTTCAGATAAGCTTGAAATTTTTCTTTCAATTAAATGGAATATAAAGAGCAAATTGCATACATTTTCAAAATTTATTTAAAATTTTCAGGCAGTAATCTGTATTACCGACTGGTTGAAGCAAAATATATCAGATATTTTTATCAAACATTAACCTTTAAATTCCTCAGTGTATTGATAAATTTTCTATAATTCCGCAATTTAGTAATAAACTTATCAATTACCACCTAGGAACTGTTGATATCGTTACAGTGGTACAATTTTCAATAACACAACCTTACTTTATCTCAAATTTATAAAACTATAGACTATCAATAACTCCATATTTAGCGATTTTTCGTTATGTAATGATGATAATGTTGACATCACCTTGTATAATCATCTATTTTATTATTTGATCGTACAGTTAGTAATAATAGTAACTATTGAAAAAATTGAGGTTATTTTTATCATGTACAATCGGTAAAAATTAGAAATTTTTAAAAGAACTGATTATTTCTCAAGTTCCGCAGCTTACTAATAAAATTATTAAAATTCCGCAGTTTAATAATGAAGTTGTAAACGATGATCTAGGGACTTTTTACACTATTATAGTGGTAAAAATTTCAACAACATTACCAAATTTTTTATCTTAAAATATAGTTTCTTGTAATTTTCCTAAACATATTTGTTAAATTATCATAAAATTAACGTCTAGAATTAATTAAAACCGATAATAACAGTGATTATTGCTTTTATTTTAACCTAGATTTCTAAATATAGGGAATTTTTATTACATTATAGTGGTAGTAGTGTTATTGACAATATAACCTTACTTATAATACGTAAACGAAATTATTAATTTTATAATATAATCGTTCAATTAAATTGAAAATGATTGTTAATTTAGTGAAACAAATCATCTAAATCATCAAAAAACTTGTAATAACATAATAACATCGTTTTTATAATAGCAACAACAACATAACCTCACTTTTAGTGCATCAATTTTACAGTTTTTATTCGATCGACAATTGGAATCAAATAGAAAATCACAAACAAGATGTCGTTTAAACAGGGCGTAGATCCGGTTGTATTCCGTGCCATACAGAACGTCGATATGTCTGAATTAGATCAATGTACGGAACAACAAATCCGACCTGTATTACCATGTTTAGTACGTATGGGCTTAATATCACCGTTAGATACATCGAAACAATGTACAAATATGAAAATTGATATATTGACAATCGTCTCCGGTATGGAATTGGTTAATTCGATTGTTGCATTATTATCGATTGATTTCCATCGTTTAGAAATCGATGTGAAAAAAGAACAACAATTACGTTCGAAAAATTCGAATATTACTAATAATACTAGTAATAATATTAATAGTAATACTATCGGTAATAATAGTACGGTAATACAGGATTCAATATTGATTGGTAATTTGACGAATACAAGTATGGCTTTAGAGTATGAACGTAGCGATATGACACGCCGTTTAAGTATTTTATTGGGCAAATTATTGTACATACAATCACAAATACAGGATAATAACTGTAATAATAATAGTAATTCTCAAGATACTGATGGAAATTATGATAATACAAGCAATAATAGTAATAATAATATCAATTATATCAAATCATCGGAATTGTCCGATAATGATATATTGGCTGAAGAATTATCCGATATTATTTGTATTGCTTTAGCTGAATTACCAATAACGTTGAATATTTTACAAATTGTTGAAACTTTATTGCATTTACATAATGGACCGGCGATTATTTGCCGGATTGTCGCCAATTTTCCTGATTGTTTCCGTGAAGGTATCAATTTTATTTTATTTCGTTAAAATAACAGTCGTATTCTCTAACTTTATGGAGATTCGTTACCATGACAATGCTGGAAATCAACGGTCTCTTTAAATAAAACTTCTGTCTCTCTTTACAATTCTTTAATGTATACAAATGAAAAGAGACAAGTTATAAAACACTCTTCAGCGTTGTCATAGTAACAAATTTCCAAAAAGTTATAGACAAGTATCAGTGTAAATAATTTTTTCTACGACAGTGCGGAATGTCTTCCTTTCGATGAGCCAAACCGGTGTTGAAAGTGGCACTTTCCCGCACTAGTGCGGAAAATCCAACTTTCCGCACTAGTGCGGCAAAGTAACTTTTCCGCACTCTACTTTCCACACTATACTTGTTCCTTACCGACAATAATTGTTTTCAAGTACAATTTTGGATTTTTCCATAAATTGTACTTGACTTGGGTTTCGAACCCAAGACTAACCGTTTCGAATGTCGACTTGCTTACCACTGCGCCACTCGCGGTTCAAATTTAAATATATTAAATTGTCTTTATAACATAATTTTGACATAGACACTTGTTTATACTGTAGTCATAGTAACTCTCCTTACATTTAAAGTCAATGGTAGGTTGATAATTATTAAAATTTTATTAGTTAGTTTTTATTTAATTTTTTTAATTATTTTCCGCGATTTTGGACTGTCGTAGAAAAAATAGTATACAATACACGGTCAGAAAGTTTCGTTGCAGAACTCGTGTGAACGTTGCAGCACTCGCTTCGCTCGTGCCGCAACGTGTTCACACTCGTTCTGCAACGATTAACTTTCTGACCTTATATTGTAATATACTATTTTCCACGATTGTACAGAAACTGTCAAATTTAAAACCTGTGTCACAAAATTGCCATAAAGTGCGATCGTTTCTTAACAATCTTCTTATATCTGATTGGTCTGTCTGTGTGCGGAAAAGCGGTCTAGAACAGAAAAGTCAGTTTTCCGCACGGTGCATAAATGTTTCATTAGTGTCACTAATTTAACGTCAATTCTGTCATTTAAAATCCACATAATCTGTTTAATAATTATCATATTTACATAATCAAAAAATAATTTGTCGATTAGAAAAAAATCAGATTTAGGGGGTAATTTTTAAAATTTCAGTTCAATCGTGTAGCTAATTCTAATGGAAACGAGACCTTTGTGAAACTCGTAGAAGAAATCTCATTGGTTTTGATATAAAAGCGCAAAATTTGAAAATAACCAATAACCTAGCAATACATCATTGTTATGGTCACGTGATAATTTAATTGTATTGCCAACTAAATGTAGATACAGTTAAGGGATTAAATTAGTAAAAGTTAGGAACTTTTATTCCGTCATGTTCTCGTCAATTTTACATAACATGAGTCAATTTGGTGATATTTGTTGGTACAACTGTTATTACCAACTTAAAATATTAGTCTGTCTCTTTAATAAGTTGTTGTCAAAAATCTAGGAATTTTTGGAATATTAAATTGGACAAATTTCTAAAATGGCATTCCAAAGTTTAATAATTCAAATGTGAATTTAGTTTACACTCACGTCTCGTTTCCACTCTTGTTAGATGGATAACTACTTTATACAATTAAATAGAAACTGTCAATTTTCTAAACTATTTGACGTATGGATTGCTATAGCGCAATAGATTACGACCGCTCTTTAGCAACGTAAACAACAAAAAGGTAACTCGTTTTTCATTAGTCTATCAGCATGTGGGAAAGAAGTCTTTTCCGTATTAGAGCGGAAAATAGCACTTTTCTGTCTGTTGAGTACATTTTTCAGAACTGTTAATAATAACTTATTTATCATCCAAAATTTGTTAAGTTTTTATAACAAAATTTTCAGTTTCTGTTTAATTGTAGAAAAAAAAGTGCGTCTAACTCGAGTCGAAATAAGGCCTTTGTAAAGTCTTTTGAATGAAGCCCTTTGTGTAGTCCAAATAAAAATTCTAACTCCAAAATTTTGTAAATTTTTATATAAAATGCACTACATTTTTTAATTTTCTTGAAAATTCTAAGTAATTTCGCATTTAGAATTCAATATCTCGAAATCTTGACGAAAAGTTTCGTTTTATATTATGTCAATTTTTAAAAAAGTTGCACTTCGAATTTAAAATCTCAAAATTTGTATGAAAATTTAGCTTTATTTCAACCAATGATTCCAATATTTTTTGAACCTTTAATATTTTTAATCCAAAATTTCAAGAGAAACTTATCACTGATAACTTATAATCTAAAATTTTCAAAATAAACTACTTTGGTACATTTTGGCACTTTAGACCAAAATTTTAATAAAACGTTTTACAACTTATATGGACCTTATCAAAACTCCATAATATGTTAGTTCTTTTGATCTTAAATTTTATTACTTTCCATAAGGAATTTACTACTTTAAGAAAATTTTGAGAAATTTTGCATCTTTAGTTCAATAGATCGAAATTTAGACGAAAACTACAAAACTGAAAAAATTACTTATCGTTAGTCTCAAATTTCAACCTGAGTAGGATTGAAAATTTCATGATTTTTAGAAAAAAATCTGCTTAAACACTTAAATTTCATTACAAAACTTTGAAAAATTTTATACTTTAGTATAAGTCTAGTACTTTAAGTCCAAAATTTCAAGACTTTAATCACAATTTTTACTCTATTTCAAAAAAAAAAAATTATTTGTTGTGGTTCTAATCGAAATTTCGAAAGATGTTAACTCTCTTGAAGTAAAATTTTAAGATTTTCCATATAAAATTTACTTCTTTATCTGATTCTTTCATAAAAGTTTAAATAAATTCGCATTTTTAGTTCAATATGTCAAAGTTTTAAATTTTTTCGAAAAATTGCATTTTGTATATAAAAATTTCAACATTAACATCTAGAATTTTATAATTTTCATAAAAAATTGCTTTAAGATTTAGATTTTGTTATAAAATTTTGAAAAATTTAGCATTTTTAATCCGACCCGACCGAAGGGTAGGGAAGTTATTAGTTTCGGACCAAAATTTCGAATTCGAGATTTCACCAGATCTTTACGTTTTGAGGTCCCCTGAACACGTTTTTGAAGTTTTTAGCTTGATGTCCGTGTGTGTGTGTGGTGTGTGTGTGTGTGTCTGTCGTTTCTCCAACGATTACTCAAAAACGGTTTAACCCTATAAGGGATCGGTTGCCATAGAAAATTTGTCACGGTTTTCGCTCAAGAAGGAAATGTGGCGAAATATGCCAGCTAGTGATCAGCCGGAATGGGGTAGGTTGTATTTTAAAATGGTAATATATAAAAAAAACAAGGGCGCCACCAATTTTTGAATTCAACGGGCAAAATTGGAACCCGATGATAGAGAAACAAAATCGGAAGGTTGTTATTATTACATATATTTGCAATCGAACGAAGGGAACAAAAAAACAAAAAAAAAAAGAATTATAAAAAAAAAGGTGAAATAGTGATACAAAAAAAAAAAAAAAGATGTTATGCTAATCCCGTAAATGAAATCTAATTAATAATAAATTAATACGCGAAGGAAGTAAATTACAAAAAAGCAGAAGCAAAATAAACTAACGCTTGGTGCACCCAACGATAGCCTTACACAGCTATATAACATAAGAATCTTTCTTGTATTCTTTCATCAACCAGACTTTAATATTTTAATCAAACAATAGTACTAATAAGGAAAATTAATAATAATGATTATAACGATGGTACAAGGGTAGCGGTTAGTTACCGTCCCGTTTCACAAATATATGAAGGTGATTCTATAACAATATTTTTGGAAAAAGAAATTTGCCACACTCCGATAGTTAATAAAAATTGGTGAGCACTTATCTGTCGTAGCTGGTAAGACGAGCAGGAACGAGATGGTGGATCAGGAGCTTCACGATGTTTTCCGACGGCTGATGAAATTTCCAAAATATACAAAGTCCAAGCGACTGGTGCAACGAAGAATGACAACAGAAGGAAAGAAAGAAGAAAGGAAAAAAAAACCCCTGAAATACAAATATTTTTACGAAGATTGTAATGATCCGTCAATTAGTGAATTAATTAACAATTACCTCAATCTGAGGGGTTGAAGACCAAATGAACGGTTCACTTTACACGTGGTACACGTGTTGTACGTAATAATCCGACAAAGTCGAAGTTTATCAAAAAAAATACCAACAATTGAGAACACGATGGTTCACCCAAATTCACGAAATTGAACAATTATTATAAAAGCACTACTGATTCTCAAGATGAGTTTGGATATAAATTACTATACCAAATTAGTAGCTTTTGCTAACACCAACGTACTGTGTACACACAAGACCGTTGAGAAAAGAGGTAGAATCGACGTCCGGTCCGGTATTTAAATGGTGGTGATAAGAGCAAATCGATAAGTCTCATACTAAATCAACTATACAAAGAAAAACTTTGAAATTTGAATCTTTTCATGACGAATTTCCGGCAACAGAAAGAAATCCTACCAACACTTCTCAGAGAAATTAGAATTCACTAAATGATGTTAAATCTGACGGATCGAACTGGTTAACAACGACGAAGAAAGAAAATAGTCAAACACGATAATCAACGCTTCCCAAAATATGGCAGAACAGGTTTAATGCAAAACCAAAAGGTTACACCCCCCCCCCTTTCACCGACAAAAAAAAGACATATATCCAAATATATACATATATATACATACATATATACATACACATATACACCCTTTTTTTTTCCGCTACAACAAGAGGCATCTGTAATCGTTGGGACGATCAACCACGACAAAATACAGACCAGAGGAAGCGAAGATAAATAGCGATCACAAACACAAGAAAAAGAAGAAGAAGATAAAGCACAAAGGAACGTGAGCATTGTAATCAAATGCAGTTCGCTCACGCTGCATCCTGAAAGCTGTGACACTAAGGTGCTAGACCGCTGCCTAAGCGATACCCCAAAAAAAAAGATAAGAATACTTATACCAATAAATCGTCGTGACGAGCTTGTTACAAAAGGTTAACTACGAATTGAAATACAAGTCAAACTGTACGGCGGTAGTTGAGCCCTAAAATCAAGTGTACGTTGCCCTTTATACACCCTGGAAGCCTTGAAATTATGGTACTGAACCGCCCCCTAATCCAGTACCTAAAATGGACGGTTGTAGTTCCCCTCCCAAATTCTTTAGGCAAAGCAGGACAAATATTCCCCCCTACCCAGGCACGAAACAAGGAAAGGGCGAAAGCATCATTTAATCCAAACCAAAATAATTCAGCAGTCTCCCTAACGAAAATTTTGAGGCTTACTGATACCTGAAACCAACGAAATAATCTCAACGGCGCGTCGACTCACCTAATCATTGACGTTGAAAAAGTACTTTCAACAATTCGCTGATTTTCCAAAGATGTACAATTTACCCCCAATGTTTTCATCCCCGAGAAGTCACTCCTACTCCCTAATCCATGATATTGTTTTCGTTCCGATTGACGTATGGTTTAAGATCTTGGACATGCCAGTTTCCTATCGAATTACCTTGTTCATCCTCTAGTTCATAAATATTCAATCCTAATTTTTTTCGTACCTTATAAGGACCAACGAAATTAGGTGCAAGTTTTGCACTGAAAAACCTGAAAGCATCTGAAAGAACTTTGTTCTTTTTCCACACCAACTGACCAACAGAGTATTGAACGGGTCTACGCCGAAGATCATAAGTCTTCTTATTACGCTCGAAGGCCGATTGTAATCGATTGATTACATCTCGAAACATTTTTTGGAAACCAACACGTCGTCGATCGGGATTAAAATTAGTAGAATCCATATTCTCTTCCGTTTCCCATTTCGAATAAGCATCTCCCGAGCCTTTATATTCACGACCGAAATTAATAAAGTATGGTGAATAGCCTACTGTTTCGTGACGCGAGGAACGTATAGCACAACCAATTGCAGCTAGATTATCCGCCCAATTACGTTGACTATCCTTAATATAAGACGACAACATCGTTTTAATTACTCGATTGACGCGTTCAGCAGGATCAGCTCTAGGATAATATTTAGGAGTGAAGAAAATTGTAGTACGATATTTATCACACAATTTACGAAATTCTATAGAATGAAATTGGACTCCATTGTCACAAATCAGGAATTGTGGTACTCCATATACCAGAAAGATATGTTCTTCAACATATTTACGTAACAATTTTGTCGATGCAGATCGTAAAGGAAAAAGAAGAACGTATTTACTGAAATAATCCGAAACTACTAATATATAGTTATAACCTGACGAAGATCGAGGCAATGGTCCAATGAAATCTAAACTAATCATTTGCCATGGTAAATCAACCTTTGGTTTAGATGACATAAGCCCTGCCGGGAGCTTTTGTTCCGGCTTATTTGCAGCACATACTTTACACGAACGAACGTATTGCGCGACACTGCTACGCATTTATGGCCAATAATATCTGGTCATCAATTTCCAATACGTTTTAAATACACCGACATGACCAGCTCTAATGTCATCATGACACTCCTCGAGTAACTTTCTACGACCTTCCTTCGGAACAACCATTTTCCACTGATCCCCAGAATTCGCCAATTCCAAAATTCTACAATCGACAAATTTATAAATAGTATCGCCATCAATTCTCCAACGAGGATATTTCATAGGAGACGATTGAATACGTTGATACATCTTTTTGAGCCACGGATCGGAAGTATTCAAGGTGGAAACTGAATCGATTACTGGAACAGAACGCGAAAGAAAATCTGGCACCACATGGTCCTTGCCCTTACGATGAACAATGGAGAAATCAAAAGCTTGTAAGCGTAATGCTCATCTGGCTAATCTACCCGTAGGATCCTTTAGACGGTTAAGCCTCAATAAAGAGAAATGATCAGTAACGACAGTGAAACGAGTACCCTCTAGGTAATGCCTCAATTTTTCAACCGCCCAGATCACACTTAAACATTCGCGTTCAGTTGTGGAGTATTTACGTTCTTGAGACGTAAGCGATCGCGACAGAAAACAAATTACCTTTTCTTCATCTCCGAACTGTTGAGTTAAGACACAACCGACACCGTAAGCTGAAGCATCCGTCAGACATTCTTTAAGTTTTTTAAACGCACGCACGCATTCAGGTGTCCAATTCCAAATGACCTTTTTCTTAGTTAATGCCGTTAAAGGAGCAACGATAGTTGCAAAATCTTTGACAAAACGCCTATACCACGACGCCATGCCGATAAAAACGTCTCATTTCCGTCGGATTGCGCGGTACCCGAATATTTAAAATGGCGTCTACCTTAGACGGATCCACGCGTAGACCGTGTTGATCCACAATATAACCTAAATATTTGAGTTGAGAGCGGCAAAAGAAACATTTGTCTTGACTCACGGTAAGGTTGGCAGCTATTAAACGTTCAAAGACTTTACGTAACACGTCTAAATGCGTTTCAAAATCGGGAGTTACTATGATAATATCGTCAAGATAGACAAAAACAAGATTTTGCAAATCAGCTCCGCGAATTCTATCGACCAATCGTTGCCATGTAGCTGGTGCATTAGTTAAACCGAATGGCATTCTCTTAAACTGATAATGTCCATTAGCAATCGTGAAAGCTCTAAATTCGCGACTCGATTCTTTAACGGGAACCTGCCAATAAGCTGACTTAATATCGAACGAACTTAAGAATTTGGCATCGCGTAATCGATCTAATATGGCAGAAACATAGGGCAACGGATATGCATCCTTCTTCGTGACTGCGTTCAAACGACGATAATCCACGCAAAATCTGAAGGTGTTATCTTTCTTTGGAACCAAATGTACGGGCGATGACCACGCACTTCTAGAAGGTTCGATAATGTCTTGTTCTAACATTTTCCTTACTTCATCGTCTATGATGTTTTGACGCGATGGTGAAACCGGATAGTATTGTTGTTTGATCGGCTTAGATTCGACTACGATCTCATGTTCTGCCGCCGTGGTGCAGCCTAAAGACGTACCCATACGATCAAACATTTCACTTATTAATTGATCGAGCTTTTCGCGTTGAACTGTAGTTAAGCGTTCGTTGCCGCAAATACTATTCGAACTAACATTCGCGATATCTCCCAAACTACCAAAATGCCAAATATTACGTTTAAGATCCGGAATTAAATTCATCGCCAGCTAAAAGTCCATACCCAGAATCAATTGATGTGATAATTGCGGTACAACTAATACGTCTAAAAACTTGGGTTTTATTCATCAGAGTAAATGGAATGCTAACACGCCCAATACTGGAACATGTATCACCGTTAGCAACGGTAACTGTAGTCACATAAGAATCCGATAATGTAACATTGGCGACCGATTGGATAATTTCCCAACCCTTACCACCGAAGACAGTATCCGTAGCACCGGAATCTAATAATCCTAACATAGGAACACCGAAAACAGAGACCTCGAGATATGGCCGTTGATCATTATTAGCGTGCGAAATTATATAATCGAGTAGTATTTTGTTACGTTCCTTGGCCGACTCCTGAAGGTTTACGAAGTGCTCGGATCGGCCGATACGACACTTCGCTTGGCGTTTCCCGAACTACATTTTGGACAAGTGATCAACGTTACGTCCATCTTACCGCACGAGTAACACCGCTTAACTTTAGGAGCAGGACAATTGTTACGTCGATGGCCCTTTTTACGGCAATTCCAACAAATGACATTCAACGATTTACTTTGCACCGATTTCTGCGTTTTAGCGCCTATAGCCGAATTATTATTGATTCGATTCTGGTTCGTGAGTCTTATTGAATTATCAACCGATTGTACTGCATGACTCCCCGAGTCATTATGGTTATTACTATTACTGGATGATACAAAAGCGAAGTTGGGTTCAACGACCATCTGTTTTCTCGATGGTGTTTGATAATTTTCGGTACGAAATTTCTTTACTTCTAATTTCAAGCATTCTTCTTCTAATTCTTGCATACTATTGACCTTCCCAAGATGTAAGGTATAAAATGGAGCGAAATTAGAAATAATTATATCTAATTGAGAAGAATCTGGTATAGTACCGTAACGTTTAAATAGAGATTTCATACACGCTAAATAATCCCGAATATTTTCCGTCGGATCCTGAGTACGGTTCATGATTTCTTTTAATAATCGCGACTGATAATCAGGTGGTTGATAATGTTTAAGGAGTAAGTTAGCTAATTCGGTCCAATCATGAACACGGGATCGATTCGAACGATACCACGTTAAGGCTTTTCCGGTAAACAATTCTATCGCCGAGTCAAATAACTCCTCCCTCGATAAACGCCTGGAAATTCGCTTTTCTTCAACACAATCGAGAAAATGATTGACGCTGATCCCCTTGGGATCGCCGCTAAACTGCAAATTCCATTTATGTACCGGTTCTGAGTACACTCGCGATGTGTGAACATTAACACCTACTCCGGGTTGTGTTGAATCGAATGGTTGAACATCGACTTCGTCCTCCGGTTCTGAAGATGTGCTATTATCATCATCATCATCGCATAAAGCACCTGGTTGTACCCCACCATCAGATGGTCTAAATGATCGACTGAGGTTGGCTTTGGGTTTTGCACCCTTATCAAAAATATCGATAAAAACGAGAACCTTAGTTAATAAAGTCGAGCGTAATCTGATTTGTTCCACGGAACCCTTATCCACGGAAAGTCTATCTAGACGTCTTAACAGATGTAATGTACGGGTTCGATAACATCGGCGTTCTCGCGGTGCCAAAACCTCATCACCACGATTTTCTAAAAATGTGCGTATCTCCGTCACTTTACCCTCAATTACTGGCAGTTCATCACCTAGTTTATAAGAGAATTTTACTTGGGAAAGTGATTGGCCTGACTTCTCCTGCTTCAAAAGAGCGCGAAGTGATGAACGAAGATCCGGAACCGTTTGGGATTCCTCTACTAATACTCCACGAACCGTAAGTTCGTAAACAAGCTCGTCCTTCTTTAAATAATTTTCCTCCATTTCGAAATACAATTCAATAAAAGAAAAATAGGCAACCAACAAAACTGTATACAAAATTATCACACCCAAAGGAAGATAAGATACGACTGAAACAAGATGGCAAATGCAAATGGTCACTGGGAAAATGCCTCTTCAAAATAGATAAAATAGTCGCTATTACCGACTTGGAACGAATAACCTCTATTTTCTTTTGTTTTCGTGTATATGTGAAGAAAAAAAGGGGCCCCACGTTGGGCGCCAAAATTTGTCACGGTTTTCGCTCAAGAAGGAAATGTGGCGAAATATGCCAGCTAGTGATCAGCCGGAATGGGGTAGGTTGTATTTTAAAATGGTAATATATAAAAAAAACAAGGGCGCCACCAATTTTTGAATTTAACGGGCAAAATTGGAACCCGATGATAGAGAAACAAAATCGGAAGGTTGTTATTATTACATATATTTGCAATCGAACGAAGGGAACAAAAAAAAACAAAAAAAAAAGAATTATAAAAAAAAGGTGAAATAGTGATACAAAAAAAAAAAAAAGATGTTATGCTAATCCCGTAAATGAAATCTAATTAATAATAAATTAATACGCGAAGGAAGTAAATTACAAAAAAGCAGAAGCAAAATAAACTAACGCTTGGTGCACCCTACGATAGCCTTACACAGCTATATAACATAAGAATCTTTCTTGTATTCTTTCATCAACCAGACTTTAATATTTTAATCAAACAATAGTACTAATAAGGAAAATTAATAATAATGATTATAACGATGGTACAAGGGTAGCGGTTAGTTACCGTCCCGTTTCACAAATATATGAAGGTGATTCTATAACAATATTTTTGGCAAAAGAAATTTGCCACACTCCGATAGTTAATTAAAATTGGTGAGCACTTATCTGTCGTAGCTGGTAAGACGAGCAGGAACGAGATGGTGGATCAGGAGCTTCACGATGTTTTCCGACGGCTGATGAAATTTCCAAAATATACAAAGTCCAAGCGACTGGTGCAACGAAGAATGACAACAGAAGGAAAGAAAGAAGAAAGAAAAAAAAAACCCCTGAAATACAAATATTTTTACGAAGATTGTAATGATCCGGCAATTAGTGAATTAATTAACAATTACCTCAATCTGAGGGGTTGAAGACCAAATGAACGGTTCACTTTACACGTGGTACACGTGTTGTACGTAATAATTCGACAAAGTCGAAGTTTATCAAAAAAAATACCAACAATTGAGAACACGATGGTTCACCCAAATTCACGAAATTGAACAATTATTATAAAAGCACTACTGATTCTCAAGATGAGTTTGGATATAAATTACTATACCAAATAAGTAGCTTTTGCTAACACCAACGTACTGTGTACACACAAGACCGTTGAGAAAAGAGGTAGAATCGACGTCCGGTCCGGTATTTAAATGGTGGTGATAAGAGCAAATCGATAAGTCTCATACTAAATCAACTATACAAAGAAAAACTTTGAAATTTGAATCTTTTCATGACGAATTTCCGGCAACAGAAAGAAATCCTACCAACACTTCTCAGAGAAATTAGAATTCACTAAATGATGTTAAATCTGACGGATCGAACTGGTTAACAACGACGAAGAAAGAAAATAGTCAAACACGATAATCAACGCTTCCCAAAATATGGCAGAACAGGTTTAATGTAAAACCAAAACGTTACAAATTCAATTGCGAAATTTTGAAATGACAGTTCTGTGGTTCTGTCAAAATTTCGCAATTGAATCGTGTATCGAGTTTATAAGAAAGTTGAACTGAAAAGTGTGTGTGGAATTGCCGATCAGTGAACAAAGTTTTGGTTGACGAGGTGCTGGTTCCTCATTGAATTTTTCAGTGGTGGTGAGATAGCTACGGCTCTTGATTCTCGATTTTGATTTTTATAGTAAGTTAGTTTTTTTTTTAACTTGGACTCTTGCATTAATTGTCGACTTCTGATACTTGTCTTTAATTTATTTTTCAAATTCATGATTAACTATTCGGAATGTGTCGGGCAAGTTATTAGGCCGGTTCTTAGATTCGGCCCCTTTCAAAGGTTTCCTCTTGAAGTTGAAAGTTTTTGTTAATAAATGTTTTTATGATGGTTTTTAATAGATCCAATTCGATATTACTATATAAGTTTAGTATGTCTAATGAAATTAATTTATTGTTTTTATGATATTCAATTTTATTTATTTTATTAATTAACTCTATAGAATTTTTTGTCGTGTATTTCGCTCTAAAATTTATTATTTTAAGTATTATTTTTGCTAAGTTGTGTGTTGGGCTATTCTTAAAATTGGACATGGGTCTTATCGGGTTATTTTCGTTGTGTAATTTTATTACACTGCGTAATTCTGTTAATGTGGGGTTCATTGGGACTATATTGTTGGTTTTGTAGTGATATTTGTGTAGGGTGCTTGATGTTTGTTTTATAATTTTCTTTGTTTCTAATAATATTTCGTTTAGTGAATTCTTTTTACAAATTTTATAGTCGTTATTTATTATGTAATTGTTGGTTTTTTCGGTGTAATCTTTTTCATATATTATTACGTTCCCTGCCCCTTTATCTGCTTTTATTAATATTGCTTGATTTAATATTAATTTTTGTTTTATATTGTTTATTGTTTTGTAAATTTTTAAACCGTTTGTTGTATTTTTATCTCTATTGTAATTGTTTTCTTATTGTTTTATGTAATATTTGAATGAATTTCTAATCTCTTCCTCATATGGATGATTTTTTATGGCTGTGTCTATTTCAATTGTTGTTAAAGGTTTGTTTTTGGTGGTATTATATATTTGTTATATTTATTAAGTATTTCAATTTCATTGTCGGTGAATGTTATATCCGTTAAATTTGTGTAATTTTGATAAAAGTTATTATTTGTGTTCTTGTTATTATTATAGGGGAAACGGGAAGAAAACTACAAATGAGACTTAACGAACACAAAAAAATGGAGACATCAAAAGTTTACCGACATAACAAAGAATTAAGGGTGCAGTCCGAAGAAATGCAACCAAAAAATTACATTGAAATGCCATAAGCCGTAGATTAGAAATATCTCGAAAACGGTAAGAGATATCGAAATGATAAATATCGCATTCGATTCGATATGTCATTGTGCAACTTTGTCTCTATCGAAATGTTTCGTTAGTCGGCGGGATTTTCCGAAAATTGTAAAAAAATGTGTTTTTTCAGAGTAAATGCATGGTTTTAGTAGAAAAGAAATAAATTGCACATAGGTTAACAAAACAGAATGACATTCACATGAAAAGGTTTCTGAAAGTTAGATCTATCTCTGTCTCTATTAAAAATTTGAATTATGTTTTTCGTTTTCTTGAAAATCGCATTTAAAGATACAAAATTTTTCCGAGACTTAATAGAAATAGAGACACCCTGATGACAAAACGGACTAATCTGTTCAACCCATCGTTCACCTTGAAAATTGCAGAAGGGGCAACAGAGAAACAGATATGTGTTCATCACTTTTCTAACATCTGCAACGACTAACAACTAACAACTGTGGTGACAAAAAATAAGAAAACTAACCCATATAAATTGTATAAAATATTCTTTTGCTCAATGAAAAATCACTAGACTTCAGCATCAAAGAAATTAATCTACTATTAATGGACTTTTTAATAAATAATAATAATAATAAAAATAATAAGTTGAACCACTTGTTACTATCATTATTGTTACTATTATTATGTATTTATTTATTTATTAATAACTAAAGTAAATAATTTTGAAAAAAAAACAAAAAATTTTTCGCGTCTTTATTTATACATTGTAAGTTAGGTCGGGACTCAAAACTTCAATAGCTCGAAGAGCTTCACATTTGGTTTTCGCGCAGTCTTCAACCGACTACCATACCATTCGGATGGTGAAAGGGTGGTTATACAGGGAGATTACGAAATAATCAATTAGTGAATGAAACTAAATAAAGTCAACAGTGTAGCCAATTATAAAATAAACAAAATCAACAGGCGTTTAGCAAAAAACAAGGGTTCAATAAAGAACAGAAGTAAAATAAACATTGTAAAAGATAAAGTTGAAATTTCGGATTTAGAAGAAGTTGTAACAGTCTTTAAGCTAAGTAACCAAGTTGGAAAAGCTGAAAACAACATATCGTCAACAATGACGGAAGAAGAAACAAATCTGATTGAATTTATACATGTCAGAAAAAGAAAAGGGTAGAATGTCGCCAAAAACGATAACATCGGTGAAAATACACTGGAAAATGATAAAATAACCACACCTAACAGATTCGAAGTTCTTCAAAATCGAGATGTAGTAAACACAATAGATAATAGTAGTATAGTAATGCCGATTCTGGATCACTTGCCAGTTGTGAGCATGCGCAAAGGCGGGAAATTCAAATTTTGGGGATATCAGTGATACCACCTGAAAAAATGTAACGTTTGTAACTTTAAAGCAAATTTGCATATCTGACGCGCATGTCTACATTAGTATTGACATTATATATTCTCGAGCGAAATGTAGAAATAGTCATTCGTTGTTCAGACTTGTACATACCTAGAGTATAAGATTATACATTATACATTATACAATATTAGTCAATTTGAAGCAAAATGTCATCCTTTTTAGAAGATATTAACGTTTCTTTACATTTGAAACCATTTGTAAACGTTAAAAGACTGACAGTAGGTGAGAAGTTTGAGATTGTATCATTTGAAAGGATTCCTACAAAATAAGGGGAAAAAGTGGTTGTGGAATGTAAGGATTTCAGCCTCTTAATTGGAAATTACATCAATATTATAATAATTTACCGAGCATTGTGAATTGTTTTTAGAAATAAATCAACACACATTTATTCTAGGAATTCGTGTCTTTTTATTTATCCTAAATGTATTGTATCATACTGAATATCACCTATACTAGAAGAATAGACTTTTTCTAGTAATTTTTATCCTTTGAGTCAATTATTCTATTAATGTTGATACAAAATTAAAATACTGCGTTAATGTTTGCTGTTATTGGAACTATGTCAACTAGCTACAGAAACTGTTCTAGCAGATAACGTTCGAATAATTAACATAACATCTATTATTATACATTTCGTCTAACCAGGCAGTTTGCAAGTTAGCTTCATTAAAATAAAAAAAAGTAGTATATTAATGAACGTTGATTAACCTATTGAGTATCAAGCAGCGCGATCGCGCTGTTCAGACTTTTGTCGAGAAATCTCGACATAACATCTATTATTATACATTTCGTCTAACCAGGCAGTTTGCAAGTTAGCTTCATTAAAATAAAAAAAGGTAGTATATTAATGAACGTTGATTAACCTATTGAGTATCAAGCAGCGCGATCGCGCTGTTCAGATTTTTGTCGAGAAATCTAGGCATATTTTAGCGACTCTAGACAACTGACGGTGTGTTGCCGATAGTCAAAGTCGCGCGCTCAAGCTTACTGAAGCAAGATAAACAGAGAGTTATCGCACTTCTTGGGTTTTTCATACTCATTCTAGAAAGCGCTGTTGCGCTGCTTGGGATTCTTCGACAGTGTTTTTTCCAAGACCCCTTCATACTCAAAGGGTTAATTGTCAGTTATTATATATAATACTGTCTGCTGACGTCGCTATATATATTCAAAACTTGTATAAGTTTTCTTTATCGCTTATCAAATGATTCAACACAAATCGTTTTGGAAAGGTTAAATAAGATTTTACAACATTCTTAAGATAATATTTATTTTAATTGATTCAAATTCTTTCTTATTAAATTAATGTTTTCTAGTTTATGTTTTATTTTGATCAGACGTTCACCCCGCTGCTTTTGTTCAGCGAGGTGCTTTTGTTGAACGCTCTTGAACCGTTCATCAGCTTCAAGACACTCTTTCTCCAGACTATTCATCTCCTGCTGGAGGCTCGGAAGAAGTCTCTGGTGGATCTGCGACATTATATCATCCACCACCTGGTCTTGTGTGTTTGGAGTTTCGTCCATATCGTCTCCGAAGAGCTCTTTGATCCTTGCAAGGTTCTTCCCTCTGTTAGAATACCGTTTATTTATTAAAGTGGTCAAATGTAAATGCGTAGTTCAATCAGACTTACTGAGATCGAGGTTGACGTAATTGTTGTTGTTGTTTTTGTTGTTGCTGTTGACACTGTGGCTTTCTTTGTTGTTGTTGTTTTTGTCGTTGCTTTCCTGCTCCTCCTCCTTCTTTTTTTAAAATTCTGGAGTCATTGAATCTGAGATAAAAAACACAAAGTGATAAGTCAATTGCAATAAAGAGTTATAAATCATTAACTTACTTCTTTGGAACAGATATTGTCCCGACGAAATCGTCATCGGACATCGGTTCATTTTCAATGCTTTTGCTCTTAGTTAGGCTAAGTCTAGATTTCTTTGGGGGAGGTTGGACCGATGATTGTTGATTTGGTGGTGGTTGTGGTGGTTCTGGAGTAGCCGGCAGCGGCGAAAGCAACAATGGCATTGATGGTTTCCTATATCAAACACGGTTGATTAGCTATTAACCAAATTGCCGATAATAATTTATAGCTTATTAACTCAACGTTATTCAATATTATCAACATTTTCAGTGGACGTTAAAATCAATAAGCGGTAATTTATCATCTAATTTAAATAAAACAATAAATAATAAGTACTTACTGGGCCGAAGAATCAAATTCTTCACCACTGAATTCTGTTAACAATTGTCTAATGTCTATATCTTGTATGATATTGGCTTTAGCCATCTTTACACTTGTAAATTATACACTTGTGAATTACACACTTGTAGAACGCACAAAAACTAAATGATGAAATGAATGAGAGCTCTTCTAGCTTTATACATTTTTTTCACGTATTCAGCAGAAAAGTTTCTTATCTCTTTCTAACACATGAATATGGTACGGTTATTGTCACTAGTCCTCAAACACATCTCAAGATGTGGAATTTGTTGAGTCAACGGAAACATAAAAGTGTCTTGGTTCTCACAGGGAGCTTGTGTTGCAAAGTACGGAAGCTGAGAAAATTTTGCATGGTAAGCAACATGTGAATGAGAAATTCTTTTTAATTCCAATCGAAAGAAAATTCTTGAAAATTTATAAACAAAAGTAGCAAAGGTTGAAGCGATATATCGATTTGTAGAATGAATACAAAAGAAAATGGAAATTCTTATAGCTGCTGAGTCAGCAAAATTATAAATCTACAAAAAATTTATTAAAATATTAATATCTTGTCTAAAATTCTTAAAACTGATCACACAGACACATATATTGGAAGTATCCAGCTTTATATACAATAATGTAGAATTTCACATAGTCTAGTGTTGGAATCAAATTACAAACTCAATTAACTCCTAAACGGTGACATGTATGAAAAAATGTAATTTGTATCAATTTATATAATTTTAAAAGCTCTTTAAAGTTATGTGAAGAAAAATGCAGTTTGTTGACTTTTGAGATGCGTCGCGACGCCGACGCCAATTTTTTTAAAAGCTAGAGAAAAATTTTATTGAAAAAAGTTGTTACCCTTAGAAAGCTCTATTCAGGCATATAATGCTGGATAGTCATTCTGTCTCTCTTTATATATATATATATAAAGTCCGGGCGTCAAATTACAAACGCGTTTTACTCGAAAACCAATCAACCGATTTGAATGCATTAAACTTTTATCAATTTTGCATCAAGGTCTCCACTTGATGCGGTTCAAATCAACCCGTACGTAACAACCCCCTCAATGAGGTAGAAAAAAAGTTATTCTTGAAATTTTATTGAAAATTGAATTCTACATTCAAAAACCACCTCAGATAATTTTCCACCCCTCACATAAAAACTACCCCGTCAACCCCTAATTTTTTTTCTTCATTTCCACATTGTTGTTAGCGTTCTACAAAAAACCTAAGTAAATTTTTTTTGTCAGATCTATAGTTGAGCCGCTACAAGACATTACACATAGACGTCCAAAAGGACCTTATCAAATTTTTCATATTTTTTGAACCCTTATTCAATTTTGAATACAGACATGTAATAAAAAAAATCAACTTTTTGCAAAAAAAAACAAAAATTTTTGCTTCCGTAAAATTTTTCTCACTATACTTCTGTGTGGTGGGGATAATCGAATGTGTATATAAGCGCGAGCGTTTGCATGCTCTAATTCATACACACAAACTGGTTTGATACAATGGGTAAGTGATAAAATAAATACATTTCCTATTTTCATAAATATTGGAGCTCTAATTTACTCTTTTTCTAGCTCATGTCAATGACAATCGCAACAACTGTTCAAGTGACGCTGTCCCAGGTAATTTAATCTTTCATGCAGCTTCATGTTGATCA
Organism: Mylabris phalerata; assembly: GCA_020740385.1. Classification (NCBI taxonomy): domain Eukaryota; kingdom Metazoa; phylum Arthropoda; class Insecta; order Coleoptera; family Meloidae; genus Mylabris; species Mylabris phalerata. The sequence goes on from JAJEOX010000014.1 coordinate 266,991, forward strand.
GTTACTAAATAAAATTTTTTAATAGAAGAAAATTGGGATGATGAGTGTGAGCCGTGGTGCTTCGATGCGAAGAGAGGATGGTACCTATCACAGGGTAGGTCTTGTAAGATTTCAATCATTCAACATATTCATATATTTTGTTTTAGAGGCCCTCGAACGCATTGAAAATAATAGGAGAGAGGCCCTAAGAAGTAAGAGCAAATTTATTTAGTTATTTCAACTTCATGATTTTGTGAACTTTCAGAACTAGCAAAACGGAAAGCTGAGGCGCACCAAGTAGATGACGAGGGATGCAATGATGACGGTGCACTACATGTAGCCTCAAAGTGGCAAAAATATTATTAGACACACGTTGTTTTAATAAATATATAAAATTCGTTATATTGGATATTTTATCCCACCATCACTACCACCACCCCTATCAACTGAAACGCTTCTCTGTATAACTTTTATAAATACTCATCATTTTCTCATATCATCTTAATCAACGTTAGGTAGCACACGTTCATTCTGTTGGAAAATAGAAATGAAACTCATAGTTGTTGATATACAGGGCTTTAGCGTGCCCCACTTTATTGCGAAAGAGCTTATAATATTTGATGGTAAAAATTGTGCTCATTACTGCTTCAAGTCTGATAGACCATTCTTTGAAGTATCTGGGGTCTATCAGCGACAAATAAGATACTTGGAGAAACATCATCATAGTGTACCCTATGATTTTGGTTACTTAGAACAAGAATACGTTGAGAAATTGTTGGACCTACATTTGGTGCAAGAGCAAACAAATGACATCATTGTTTACGTTAAAGGAGCCATTAAGAAGCAGTTTTTGATAACAACGCTAGGAAATAAGTGTCCACATATCATAGACTTGGATGTTCAGCAAGCGTGCCCAAAGCTCCCGATTGATGAATATTTAGAATGTAAATTTCATGCAAACACGCGTGCAGTGTGCAATTTGAATAATGTTAAACACATTTATAATTGGCTTTATAATTCTTTGACTGAATAAATGATGTGATTCTAATTGTATTATTGTTGTTTTTTCTATTTGGAGTGAATGAGATCCTAAGAGAAAATTTGAAAAAGAGTGAGACATAGTTGTGGTTATAAAAAATAGAGCTGTATAGCAACCATATATTTCTATCTCTCTTATTCTAAACAATCACAACCTAACAGATACTTTGAATATGAGATGTTGTTGTTGTTGTAAAAACGTGCGGTTATATTTCACTTTTTCAACTGTATATAAATTTTATGTATCAAGAGGAGCTCAACTATTTGTCAAGCAAACGTGTACATCAACAAATCAAACTGTGAGTGAGCTATGGCAACCGTGTCCGCCACTTGTAAGGATGCACTTAGAATAATTCAACTATATATTACAAAAATTAAAACAGTGGAAGAACTAAACAATTTGTTATTACATATCAATAATACAATATGTATAATACGGAAAGCAATAAAGAACAAAGTGTATGAAGACAACATTCATGAGAATCCGTTTTCGCTTGAATATAGCTTGTCATATTTGAAGTGCTATCGCTATAAACTAAAGTGTATACGGAAGCGTGCATTTGTAAAATCTGGTCAAGGCTTAAACAGACATCGGTATTCTAAAGTGTCATGGGAGGACACTGAAATTTGTTTCAGTGGAAGAATTCGTACAGGCTTCATATCAAACGTAGATTTTAAGGATCCATTGCACTCTTTAGAGAGAGCATTAAGATCGCTCAAGTGTAAAGTTGAAACTGAACTCAAAAGGTCATTATTGAAAGTAAACGTGAGCCTTTCAGCTAATTTTATCAAGCCTCAAACTGGTGAGGTAGAATTGAAAACATTCTCTACAAAAAACAGTCCAATTGACCGCGTAACAAATATAAAACAGTGGTATCAAGAAAATATTATTCAGAAACTTAAGAAAAGATTGGAAGAGTTTGCTGAGAAGGACTCAGGTTGGGCACTACTAGAAATAATGGGTTTAAAGGTACATATTAACGAGTATGATCCACTAAAGATTGGCTATTCCACCTATACTGCAGTCCCAAGCTTTATTAAGAACAAGAAGGCAGTGATTAATGTGCAGAACAATGATAGATATTGCTTTTTATGGGCAGTTGTTTCTGCTCTGTTCCCAGCGAATTATAATTCAAATCGAATAACCTCTTTTCCACATTTTAAAGAAGTTCTAAAGTATGATGGAATGAACTTCCCTGTGACAATCAGTGAAATCAGAAAATTTGAAGACCTCAATGGTCTTACGATCAATCTGTATTGCATTGAGGGAAAGAGGATTTTACCTTGTTATTTAAGTTCTAATGGCTTAAACAATAATAGAACAATAAATCTCCTTAGGTTACCAGTGTATAACGTCGATACGAATGAGCCTGTTTACATCAGTGACCAACATCAGCTGTATCATTTTGTGTGGATAAAGGATTTGTCACGCCTGATTTCAAAACAAGTGTCGACTAATGGGCATAAAGTGTTTATATGTGAACGATGTCTAAACTATTTCTCAACGGAGGATTTGCTTCGGAAACATCAGAGTCTTTGTCATATGCAAAATAAGTGTTCTGTAAGGTTACCTAAAGATACAAACAAATACCTCTACTTCAAGAACCATAGATATCAAGAGAAGTTACCGTTTGTCATTTACGCTGATCTAGAAAGCATTTTAGAAAACTGTTCCGATGACAACCAAAATTTATCTAAAACCAATACTTACCAAAAACATGTTGTCTACAGTGTAGCATATTACTTTAAATGTTCTTACGAGGAGAGTCTTTGTAAGTTTCGCCTATATCGTGGTCGAGATTGTATCCAGTGGTTTGTTGATGAGCTTAAATCTATAGCAGCATTCTGTAACAACGTTTACAAAAATCAAGTACCGATTCAAGGATTTGACAATGCACAAGTGGGACAATACAACAATGCGCAGCAATGTCATATTTGTGGAGGACCATTTTTACCGGAACAAGTACGTGTCCGTGATCATAATCATCAAACTGGTCTGTTTCGTGGAGCTGCACACCAAAGTTGCAACTTGAATTACAAAGACGTATTTACAATACCTATTGTTTTTCATAATTTGAGTGGCTATGACGCTCACTTCATTATCAGGGCTGTATCAACTTCTATGGAACGCCCAATTAAATTACTACCACTTAATAAAGAAAAGTATATTGCATTCACAAAATACGTCTCGAAAACTAAGGTCAGCTTTAGATTCATCCATTCTTTTCGATTCATGTCACAATCACTTCAAAAGCTATCAAATAATCTAGGAGATGAACAGAAGCTAATTACAAAATCCAATTGTCATAACGTAACAGAGTTCAGTCTGTTGAATAGAAAGGGAGTATTTCCTTATGATTATATTGACTGCTGGGATAGATTAGATGAATGCTCTCTACCTCCAAAGGAGAAGTTTCGAAGCCTTTTAACAGAAGAGGATATAACTGATAAAGACTACAATCACGCACTGAGTGTTTGGCATGCATTTCATATCCAAACCCTGGGACAGTACTCAGACCTCTATTTGAAAACAGATGTCCTTCTACTCGCAGATGTGTTTGAGGCTTTTAGACAGACCTGTATGAACACCTACAAGCTGGACCCGCTACCCTACTATACAGCTCCAGGATTAATGTTTGATGCTATGTTGAAGACCACAAACGTTCAACTTGAGCTTTTTACTGATATAGACAAAGTTCTTTTTGTTGAGAGTGGAATAAGGGGTGGTGTCTCATAGTGCTCTAACAGATATGCCAAGGCAAATAATAAATACATGAAAGATAAATATGATCCGAATATACCTGACTGTCATTTAATGTATTTTGATGTGAATAATTTGTACGGTGCAGCAATGTCGGAGTACTTGCCTTATGGAGACTTCGAATTTTAGAAAGAATTCAATTTATCTGAGATTCTTAATACTCCAGACATTTCAGATGTCGGATATATGGTAGAATGTGATTTGGAGTATCCCTCAGATCTACATGAAAATCATAGTGACTTACCACTTGCACCATGTCATATGGTTCCGCCTACAGCTAAATCAAAGCTTAAGAAGCTCCTCTTGACACTATATCCAAAGTTCAACTACATTGTTCATTATAGAAATTTGAAAATGTACATTGCCAATGGAATGAAGTTGACAAAAGTTCATAAAGTGTTAAAATTCAAACAGTCTCAATGGTTGAAGGAGTACGTTGACCTGAACACTAAACTACGACAACAGTCAAAGAACGATTTGGAAAAGGACTTTTACAAGCTTATGAACAATGCTATATACGGTAAATGTATGGAAAATGTGCGCAAACATAAAGATATTCATCTAGTTATGTAATGGGATGGCCGGTGGGCTGCCCGATCGCTTATTGCAAAACCCAACTTTCATAGTTCAGTAGTTTTTGATGATAATGTTGCAATAATTGAGATGAACAAGCTGGAAGTATACCTGAATAAACCCATTTACGTTGGTTTTGCTATTCTGGACTTATCAAAAATATTTCTCTATGACTTCCATTACAACTATATCAGAAATACCTTTGGGGAAAATGCTAAGTTGCTCTATACTGATACTGACAGTTTGATATATCATTTTCGAAATCTTAACATCTATGAGTGCATTAAACGAGACAGCTTCCGTTTCGATACATTAGAATACAAACCTGATAACGAATTTGGTATTTCACTACTAAACAAGAAAGTACCCGGTCTAATGAAAGATGAGAATAATGGGAAAGTCATGCTAGAGTTTGTTGGGCTTTGTTCAAAAATGTATGCATATACTGTTGAGGAAGATTGTGACAAAGAAAAGTTTGTGAAGAAATCTAAAGGTTCCACAAAATCGTCAATAAGAAGCATCACCATAGAAGACTATAAGAGATGTCTATTTGACAAAACGGTATTCGAGGGCACCCAGAGGCTTATAAGGTCAAAAAAACACGTCGTATATTCAATAAAACAGAATAAAGTGGTTTTGAGTCCGTATGATGACAAGCGCATTGTCAGTTCTAACCGTACCGATACAAGGCCGTGGGGATATCATGTGGTGGGGGATACAGTCCTTATAACTGCACAGGAAGCCGCATCAATTCAATAGTTCACGATGGATCTTAGTGAAGAAGTCAAGATGCAAGCCTGTGTTGGGTCACAGGTTGCTTATGATTGTTACTTGAAATGTGCAGCCGGCGCAGGCAAGTTACTGTCCCAATTAGTTAACGAAGAAGAATCCTTTATTGTGTCAGATGATGTATTTACATGGATAGCGGAAGGGAGATTGGATGTTACTGTTGACTGTATCAAACAAGTGTTTTGTCAAAAAATGAGAATGGATAGGTACATTGACACAGTCGCTTCGGTATGTGAACAAGAAAATCTACAATGGTTGAGCGTAGATGTGTTCAAAAAACTTGCAAGGAAACACAATTTTGATGACAAAATGCTCTATAAAACGTTAATCTTCGGTCTGCTTTCCAATGGTAACCTACAGGGCGCTTCACATTTGTTCTACCCCGTTAAAAGGATTACCAAAAACTACAAGAAGATTGATGCGCTCCTAGATGAAATGGTGTGTAAAGCCGCTTATTTGGCAAACTCCAAGGACCTCAAAAACATACTGGACGCCATTAAAGCCAACGAAGACCTTGCATACTTTTTGTCCAGGTCATAACGCTGAACACGTGAGGATACTGGACTGGATACAGATCAACGTGGTCAAAGGAGAGAAACATCCAGGTGCAAGATTGGGATGGACATGTGGTCCAGATTCTGCAATATGGCCGTCTACATGTTATGAAAACTATGTAGAAACATTAGAATTGTTACATTCGATTTTAGAACAATAAAATGACAACTTTAGAAATTTGTAATATTTGTTTTATTCAAGGACATTTCATAATAAATTACAGATAAAAAAGAAAGAAAAAACATTACTCTACATGTTGATTTCGTTTTATTCTCTATTATTAACTCGCTTATCTAGAAACAATTACGCTATTTGATTTTTATCAATCCATGTGTTATAACTACTATCAAATCCTAACCATTTGACGTACAACTTTTTCCCTCTCCTCCTCAGCACCCGCTCGACAAGGAAAACGTCGGGATGTTTGGCTTTTTGCAACTCCATTTCATAGAAACCTCCTTTAATCGTCTCACCCTTCTCATCTTCTAAAATATAAGTTGTTGGATTCGTTAGCTGCACTTTTTTCACAGTAAAAATCTCATTGGTCCAGTTTGGCGTGTATCCCTTTTCAAATAGCGCTCTATATTTGCTGATGCGTACTTTATCGCCAACTTTAAACTTTGTAGTCGGATGTACAATTTTAATAAATGTGTATACTGACTTCAAGATTGCTTTTTCGTTACGTTTATTTACCTCAGAGGGTGCCATTTTAATTGTTCTATGATAACTATAGTTATAAGTTTTAACAATTAGCGGGAGGTCGTTAACCCATTTGTAATTGCCTTGAAAACTAAACTGTTTCCACATAAGCTGTTTCAACGTACGGTTCACTCGCTCAACAATAGAGGCTTTTTTAGTTGAGTATACGCTGTAGTGGTTAATTCCATGTTTATTCATCAGCTTTCGAAAGTCTGAGTTATAAAACTCTTTACCCTCATCTGTTTGCAGGTTTTTGAGTGGATACTTTAAACTTGATAGGATACTTCGCATGGCTAGAGTTACCTCTTTACCTTCTTTGGATTTTAGTGGAACCGCCCAGACGAATTTTGAAAAGCAATCTATTACAAACCACTATGTATTTGTATCCCTTGTTTTGCTTAACGTAGGGTATCATTTCAACAAGGTCTGCTTGAAGTGTCTCATTAATTCCCTTAACAATTACCCGACGCCGTTTAAAATTGAGCCTTGCAGGTTTGTGTAGTTCGTTAACAATATCTTGCTTTACGGAAGAATGTTCCATTCTAACTTTCTTAGACAGAAGGCTTTTCAGATATAACAGACTCCAGGATGGCAGGCAACTTTAATACAATTTCAGCAGATAGTGTTACTGACCTTGTGTCATTGCTTTTTCTTTTGAAAGTGAGCATGTCATTGAACTTTAAATGTAGGTTATGCAGTTCAGGCTCATTATACTGCTTATTGTTTATATTAACAGAAATGTAATTAAAATTGAGTCTCATCATCTCTATTGTTACTTCTTTCAAAGGAAAGTAATAGGCAGTGAGACCATTCTTTAATACATAAGAATTTCCAAGTGTCTTCTCAGAATTGAACTCTAGAATTATGTTGTAAAATATATAATTCGATGCTTTGGGAAGTATCCTTGTCGTGCTGTAACACCATGTTTGACTATGTGACGACCAAACTTGTCAACGGTCATCTTACACAATCACCCTTCTTCACGCAGTTCTTCTATAATAGACACAATCTCGTTTCGATGACCTGTATTGCCTGCTGCCTGAGACGATACTAACAGGCGGAGTCTATCAACCAGCTCATTTGGATTATTCCAATATACGTAGTCAATGGGATTGTCGTTTAGAGACTTATGCATTCCCTTTCCATGGTAGTATAATGGCGCTACAACTGACTTGTATTTTTCATCTTTTGTCCCATGTATTTGTGCATTTGGTTTAAAGTTCCTCCTCACAGCATTGCTGATATCCAAAATATTCTTATATAGCTCAAGATCCTTCCTCGTGTATTTTGCAGGTTCGCTTTTGAACAGTAGCTCGTATAACCCACGTGTACCTTTGAAAGTATGATTACCAACTTTAATATCCGGTCCTACAAACTGAACTTCAGATGAGCCTATGAAGTACTTCTGTTTGAAGCTATCGTGTCGTATTCCGGTTCGATGGTCATATTTTCTCTCTTTGTCATGAAACATGCCGTCTATATATAGCCTTGGAAGTTCATCGAACTCTTGTAAGTATTCCTGATAGACTTGTGTATCTATCAGACCTTCAATATTCTCTTTACTTTCCTGAACCGATTTTTCAAGTAAATCGTCGTCGTCGTGCCTCACTTCTTTTTGTTCCTCCCGTTTTTGCACTGGATCATTACTATACTCCTCATCTTCCGACTTGAAATTTGTAGAAAGATTTAAGTCAGGTGTTTCCTTTAAAGAGTCAATTCTTTTCCTTAAGTTTGTTACTTTCATGGATATCCGCCTTGAAGCGGTTGTGGCATGAGGTTCTGGAGCTCTGCAGACCTTCTCATCTACCTTAGCCCTTTTTGGAGTATTGAGTGTTTCACTATCATATAATGGCTCACTTTTCTCAGCTTTAAATTGCTTGTCTCCATTTGTATTTAATCTTTCCACTATAGTTTCTAAATGCTTCGTGATGGGAGAGAACGCATTCTCATGTCTCAATTGAGCTTCCTTTAACGAGTCAAGTTTCTTTCTTATTCATTTCTTTTTCTAATGAGCTCTTTGTTTATTGAAATAGACTCAACACTTTTTGCATTTTGAGAATCCATTATCACAGATCACTGACCTGATCTGACATCAAATTCATACTGTGCAGCTTAAGATAATTTCGACGCATATATAATGCTACAACTGGATGAAGCAGTCAAAACCTTTGCGATAACGACCATTATTAATATCCCTCTCTTTGTCAATTGTAAGGAACCCATGGTAATTACTCCAACAGACGGAGCATATTTCTTTGAATTTATCATAAGTTAAGTCAGTATTTACATGTTCATCATAAGCATGTCGCAGATTTAGATGATCTTGTGTGAATTAATATGAGAAAATTTGCATTATCGCGGATAAGGTGTTTTGGTATACCGACGTATGTCTGACACAAGTAGAAGCAGTCTACTTTCATATGTCTCCCATGCTGAAATACTCTTTCATCAGGTGTTGCTTATCACACACGACGTCATCAAATATAAAGACTGTGTTTGGTTTGGCTTCTTGCGGGGAGGGTATGTTATCATCTAAACTACCGAATGGTGCATAAGTGACTCCTTGAATCGGCTTCAAGAGCTCTTCAAGGTTATTGATATTTAGGTCTAAACAAGGACTTTGAAAACACATAGGACGTTCTCAAACCTAAAACCGTTTTTATGTTCCAGCAGATTCACTACAACGTTTGTCTTTCCACAATTTGATGGTCTAACAACAAGGACAGCGAATAGATGTTGGCAGCAGCTCACCATGCCACTTGAAGTTGTTTGAGTTATTGATATCATAGTTTTGTGTTGGCAGCTTCAAAGTCTGCTCAATAAATCGCATCGTGAACGTTGACTGATCTCCTACCGCTCTGAGCGTGACCTTATTAATAGATCAGGTGCATGTCGGATAACGAGCATAACTTCTGAATCTATTGAAAGTCTATAAAATGATTGTCAACGTTCAGGAGGACTGCCAGTCACAGAAACGTCACTGAAGGTAAACGGATTGGTGAACAAATTGATTGACAAGCTTCCATTTGAATTGCATATTCCTTGATACAACTATTGTGGACCTGATACGAAATTGTCTAAAAGGCTTAGCAGAGGAGACCAGGGTGTTAATAGACTTGACGAAGCTTGCAAGTCGCACGATATCGCTTACGCAAATAGAGAAGGGCTTAGATCAAAGACACGCGGCAGATAAGGTTTTATTGAACGACGCGAAACAAAGGCTTCATTCCTCTGACTCCTCGATCGGTGAGAAAGCTGCAGCATTAGGAGTAGTTGCGGCCATGACAGCCAAAAATTAAATTAGGAATGGGCTGCAGTAGTCGATCATCAACAAGGGAGTTCACCGCAAATCTGCAAAAAGCAAAGAAACGTGGTTTGGAAAGGTGGCATTTAAGGGGGTCAGCTTGTTAAAAGCAGCACGAAATGCACGTGAAAGCTAAAAAAAATTTTAATGGTATTGTTAAAGAAGCCTTAGGTGATGCTCTTAAGGCAGCAAAAAAGTTTAAAAGGGCGCAGAAGTATAACGTCTGTCAGGGTGATACCTGTACCCAATAGTGGTGGTTTCTTACCCTTAAAAACCTTTTATTTGACTGCTCTTGGAGCATTAGGCTCAGTCGCTGGTTGGTGCTGCAGCAATTGCGAAAAACAGTTAATGATACCCCAAAGCCGCTCCAAGAGCAACTCAAGGAAAGTCAAAAGGTCACAAACCAAAACAATGGCAAGCCATATCAATTGGTCAACGTGGGTAAACGGGACTTTACCTTAAACCATATAAGTCAGGGCTTGGGCTTTTTTTATCCCCTCCAAAGCTCCAAAGGATCTTCAATAAAGCTTCCCGAATAGAAGCCCTTACCGATATAGAACCTTTCTTAATTTGTCTTAAAAACAGTTTAAGATCCAAGAATGTTTCAGAGGAGTCTTCATGAGAGATGCAGCTGCCAAAATCAGGGCTCAAATTTCAGTCGAATGTGGAATTGTAAACCTCGACCCCAACTATTGAACGGGGAACCCGGTAACTCATTGGGACAGCTTACGTGAAATGTGGGCAATCAGCGCAACTTTATTATGAACCAGCTTTGGTGACTTGAGACCTCCGTTAGAATTAATTAGGTTAAAATACCTGAGGGTCTTCTTGGTATGTCAAATTCTCTATTAACCATGATATCATTTCAAAACATACGATACAATTTGTGTGATGGTTCCATCTTTGCTTGAGTATTCCTCATGTACTATAATAATTTTGTTGTCAGAAGCAATTACTAATCAGGTTCCTTTCGCTACGAGGCAGACGTGACGGATAATGTCATTCACATTTCACTTTGTCTGGAAACGGGAGTCAGTTTTAAAAGCTGACTGTTTATCCTCCTCTCATATTGAATAATGGCAAATTATGTAATTGGACTTTTCAACCTAGAAAACATACCAATTCTGTTCCCAATATAGAGCGCAAGCACATAATAAGTTCCGATTCTTCGCTGAAAAATGGCAGTAAAGTA
>JAJEOX010000015.1:0-87500 GCA_020740385.1 Mylabris phalerata
ATCAAACGGTACCGGCAAATTCCTCGACTATTTGGGGCAATGGGAGAACTCTATTTTCTGTGTAAGTCCCAATTATCGTACATACGATTTGAACCAGTCCGGGTTAGCAAATTCGATTTTTAAATCCCTGTAAATTTATCCGACGGCTGTTCGACAGAACCGATCAAACGGACCGCAAGTTCTCGGACTATTTGGGGCAATGGAGAACTCTATTTTCTGTGTAAGTCCCAATTATCATACATACGATTTGAACCAGTCCTGGTTAGCAAATTCGATTTTTAAATCCATGTAAATTTATCCGACGGCAGTTCGACAGAACCGATCAAACGGACCGCAAGTTCTCGACTATTTGGGGCAATGGAGAACTCTATTTTCTGTGTAAGTCCCAATTATTGTACTTACGATTTGAACCAGTCCGGGTTAGCAATTCGATTTTTAAATCCATGTAGATTTATCCGACGGCCAGTTCGACAGAACCGATCAAACGGACCGCAAGTTCTCGACTATTTGTGGCAATGGAGAACTCTATTTTCTGTGTAAGTCCCAATTATCGTACATACGATTTGAACCAGTCGGTTAGTAAATTCGATTTTTAAATCCATGTAAATTTATCCGACGGCAGTTCGACAGAACCGATCAAACGGACCGCAAGTTCTCGACTATTTGGGTCAATGGAGAACTCTATTTTCTGTGTAAGTCCCAATTATCTTCATACGATTTGAACCAGTCCAGGTTAGGCAAATTCGATTTTTAAATCCATGTAAATTTATCCGACGGCAGTTCGACAGAACCGATCAAACGGACCGCAAGTTCTCGACTATTTGGGGCAATGGAGAACTCTATTTTCTGTGTAAGTTCCAATTACTGTACATACGATTTGAACCAGTCCAGGTTAGCAAATTCGATTTTTAAATCCATGTAAAATTATCCGACGGCAGTATTCGACAGAACCGATCAAACGGACCGCAAGTTCTCGACTATTTGGGGCAATGGAGAACTCTATTTTTTGTGTAAGTCACAATTATTGTACATACGATTTGAACCTGTCCAGGTTAGCAAATTCGATTTTTAAATCCATGTAAATTTACCCGACGGCAGTTCGACAGAACCGATCAAACGGACCGCAAGTTCTCGACTATTTGGGGCAATAGAACTCTATTTTCTGTGTAAGTCACAATTATCTCCCATACGATTTGAACCAGTCCTGGTTAGTAAATTCGATTTTTAAAGCCATGTAAATTTATCCGACGGCAGTTCGACAGAACCGATCAAACGGGACCGCAAGTTCTCGACTATTTGGGGCAATGGAGAACTCTATTTTCTGTGTAAGTTCCAATTATTGTACATACGATTTGAACCAGTCCGGGTAAGCAAATTCGATTTTTAAATCCATGTAAATTTATCCGACGGCAGTTCGACAGAACCGATCAAACGGACCGCAAGTTCTCGACTATTTGGGGCAATGGCGAACTCTATTTTCTGTGTAAGTCCCAATTACGTCCATACGATTTGAACCTGTCCAGGTTAGCAAATTCGATTTTTAAATCCATGTAAATTTATCCGACGGCAGTTCGACAGAACCGATCAAACGGACCGCAAGTTCTCGACTATTTGAGGCAATGGAGAACTCTATTTTCTGTGTAAGTCCCAATTATCGTACATACGATTTGAACCAGTCCGGGTTAGCAAAATCGATTTTAAATCCATGTAAATTTATCCGACGGCAGTTCGACAGAACCGATCAAACGGACCGCAAGTTCTCGACTATTTGGGGCAATGGAGAACTCTATTTTCTGTGTAAGTCCCAATTATTGTCCATACGATTTGAACCTGTCCGGTTAGCAAATTCGATTTTTAAATCCATGTACATTTATCCGACGGCAGTTCGACAGAACCGATCAAACGGACCGCAAGTTCTCGACTATTTGGGGCAATGGAGAACTCTATTTTCTGTGTAAGTCCCAATTATCGTACATACGATTTGAACCTGTCCGGGTTAGCAAATTCGATTTTTAAATCCATGTAAATTTATCCGACGGCAGTTCGACAGAACCGATCAAACGGACCGCAAGTTCTCGACTATTTGGTGCAATGGAGAACTCTATTTTCTGTGCAAGTCCCAATTATCGTACATACGATTTGAACCTGTCCAGGTTAGTAAATTCGATTTTTAAATCCATGTAAATTTATCCGACGGCAGTTCGACAGAACCGATCAAACGGACCGCAAGTTCTCGACTATTTGGGGCAATGGAGAACTCTATTTTCTGTGTAAGTCCCAAATTATCGTACATACGATTTGAACCTGTCCAGGTTAGCAAATTCGATTTTTAAATCCATGTAAATTTATCCGACGGCAGTTCGACAGAACCGATCAAACGGACCGCAAGTTCTCGACTATTTGGGGCAATGGAGAACTCTATTTTCTGTGTAAGTCCCAATTATCGTACATACGATTTGAACCAGTCCAGGTTAGCAAATTCGATTTTTAAATCCATGTAAATTTATCCGACGGCAGTTCGACAGAACCGATCAAACGGACCGCAAGTTCTCGACTATTTGGGGCAATGGAGAACTCTATTTTCTGTGTAAGTCCCAATTATTGTCCTCACGATTTGAACCAGTCCGGGTTAGCAAATTCGATTTTTAAATCCATGTAAATTTATCCGACGGCAGTTCGACAGAACCGATCAAACGGACCGCAAGTTCTCGACTATTTGGGGCAATGGAGAACTCTATTTTCTGTGTAAGTCCCAATTATCGTACATACGATTTGAACCTGTCCAGGTTAGCAAATTCGATTTTTAAATCCATGTAAATTTATCCGACGGCAGTTCGACAGAACCGATCAAACGGACCGCAAGTTCTCGACTATTTGGGCAATGGAGAACTCTATTTTCTGTGTAAGTCCCAATTATCGTACATACGATTTGAACCAGTCCAGGTTAGTAAATTCGATTTTTAAATCCATGTAAATTTATCCGACGGCAGTTCGACAGAACCGATCAAACGGACCGCAAGTTCTCGACTATTTGGGGCAATGGAGAACTCTATTTTCTGTGTAAGTCCCAATTATCGTACATACGATTTGAACCAGTCCAGGTTAGCAAATTCGATTTTTAAATCCATGTAAATTTATCCGACGGCAGTTCGACAGAACCGATCAAACGGACCGCAAGTTCTCGACTATTTGGGGCAATGGAGAACTCTATTTTCTGTGTAAGTCCCAATTATCGTACATACGATTTGAACCTGTCCAGGTTAGCAAATTCGATTTTTAAATCCATGTAAATTTATCCGACGGCAGTTCGACAGAACCGATCAAACGGACCGCAAGTTCTCGACTATTTGGGGCAATGGAGAACTCTATTTTCTGTGTAAGTCCCAATTATCGTACATACGATTTGAACCAGTCCAGGTTAGCAAATTCGATTTTTAAATCCATGTAAATTTATCCGACGGCAGTTCGACAGAACCGATCAAACGGACCGCAAGTTCTCGACTATTTGGGGCAATGGAGAACTCTATTTTCTGTGTAAGTCCCAATTATCGTACATACGATTTGAACCTGTCCAGGTTAGCAAATTCGATTTTTAAATCCATGTAAATTTATCCGACGGCAGTTCGACAGAACCGATCAAACGGACCGCAAGTTCTCGACTATTTGGGGCAATGGAGAACTCTATTTTCTGTGTAAGTCCCAATTATCGTACATACGATTTGAACCTGTCCAGGTTAGCAAATTCGATTTTTAAATCCATGTAAATTTATCCGACGGCAGTTCGACAGAACCGATCAAACGGACCGCAAGTTCTCGACTATTTGGGGCAATGGAGAACTCTATTTTCTGTGTAAGTCCAAATTATCGTACATACGATTTGAACCTGTCCAGGTTAGCAAATTCGATTTTTAAATCCATGTAAATTTATCCGACGGCAGTTCGACAGAACCGATCAAACGGACCGCAAGTTCTCGACTATTTGGGGCAATGGAGAACTCTATTTTCTGTGTAAGTCCCAATTATCGTACATACGATTTGAACCAGTCCAGGTTAGCAAATTCGATTTTTAAATCCATGTAAATTTATCCGACGGCAGTTCGACAGAACCGATCAAACGGACCGCAAGTTCTCGACTATTTGGGGCAATGGAGAACTCTATTTTCTGTGTAAGTCCCAATTATCGTACATACGATTTGAACCTGTCCGGGTTAGCAAATTCGATTTTTAAATCCATGTAAATTTATCCGACGGCAGTTCGACAGAACCGATCAAACGGACCGCAAGTTCTCGACTATTTGGGGCAATGGAGAACTCTATTTTCTGTGTAAGTCCCAATTATCGTACATACGATTTGAACCAGTCCGGGTTAGCAATTCGATTTTTAAATCCATGTAAATTTATCCGACGGCAGTTCGACAGAACCGATCAAACGGACCGCAAGTTCTCGACTATTTGGGGCAATGGAGAACTCTATTTTCTGTGTAAGTCCCAATTATCGTACATACGATTTGAACCAGTCCGGGTTAGCCAATTCGATTTTTAAATCCATGTAAATTTATCCGACGGCAGTTCGACAGAACCGATCAAACGGACCGCAAGTTCTCGACTATTTGGGGCAATGGAGAACTCTATTTTCTGTGTAAGTCCCAATTATCGTACATACGATTTGAACCTGTCCAGGTTAGCAAATTCGATTTTTAAATCCATGTAAATTTATCCGACGGCATTTCGACAGAACCGATCAAACGGACCGCAAGTTCTCGACTATTTGGGGCAATGGAGAACTCTATTTTCTGTGTAAGTCCCAATTATCGTACATACGATTTGAACCAGTCCAGGTTAGCAAATTCGATTTTTATATCCATGTAAATTTATCCGACGGCAGTTCGACAGAACCGATCAAACGGACCGCAAGTTCTCGACTATTTGGGGCAATGGAGAACTCTATTTTCTGTGTAAGTCCCAATTATCGTACATACGATTTGAACCTGTCCAGGTTAGCAAATTCGATTTTTAAATCCATGTAAATTTATCCGACGGCAGTTCGACAGAACCGATCAAACGGACCGCAAGTTCTCGACTATTTGGGGCAATGGAGAACTCTATTTTCTGTGTAAGTCCCAATTATCGTCCTTACGATTTGAACCAGTCCAGGTTAGCAAATTCGATTTTTAAATCCATGTAAATTTATCCGACGGCAGTTCGACAGAACCGATCAAACGGACCGCAAGTTCTCGACTATTTGGGGCAATGGAGAACTCTATTTTCTGTGTAAGTCCCAATTATCGTACATACGATTTGAACCAGTCCAGGTTAGCAAATTCGATTTTTAAATCCATGTAAATTTATCCGACGGCAGTTCGACAGAACCGATCAAACGGACCGCAAGTTCTCGACTATTTGGGGCAATGGAGAACTCTATTTTCTGTGTAAGTCCCAATTATCGTACATATGATTTGAACCAGTCCAGGTTAGCAAATTCGATTTTTAAATCCATGTAAATTTATCCGACGGCAGTTCGACAGAACCGATCAAACGGACCGCAAGTTCTCGACTATTTGGGGCAATGGAGAACTCTATTTTCTGTGTAAGTCCCAATTATCGTACATACGATTTGAACCTGTCCAGGTTAGTAAATTCGATTTTTAAATCCATGTATATTTATCCGACGGCAGTTCGACAGAACCGATCAAACGGACCGCAAGTTCTCGACTATTTGGGGCAATGGAGAACTCTATTTTCTGTGTAAGTCCCAATTATCGTACATACGATTTGAACCAGTCCAGGTTAGCAAAATCGATTTTTAAATCCATGTTAATTTATCCGACGGCAGTTCGACAGAACCGATCAAACGGACCGCAAGTTCTCGACTATTTGGGGCAATGGAGAACTCTATTTTCTGTGTAAGTCCCAATTATCGTACATACGATTTTGAACCTGTCCAGGTTAGTAAATTCGATTTTTAAATCCATGTAAATTTATCCGACGGCAGTTCGACAGAACCGATCAAACGGACCGCAAGTTCTCGACTATTTGGGGCAATGGAGAACTCTATTTTCTGTGTAAGTCCCAATTATCGTACATACGATTTGAACCAGTCCAGGTTAGCAAATTCGATTTTTAAATCCATGTAAATTTATCCGACGGCAGTTCGACAGAACCGATCAAACGGACCGCAAGTTCTCGACTATTTGGGGCAATGGAGAACTCTATTTTCTGTGTAAGTCCCAATTATCGTACATACGATTTGAACCTGTCCAGGTTAGTAAATTCGATTTTTAAATCCATGTAAATTTATCCGACGGCAATTCGACAGAACCGATCAAACGGACCGCAAGTTCTCGACTATTTGGGGCAATGGAGAACTCTATTTTCTGTGTAAGTCCCAATTATCGTACATACGATTTGAACCTGTCCGGTTAGCAAATTCGATTTTTAAATCCATGTAAATTTATCCGACGGCAGTTCGACAGAACCGATCAAACGGACCGCAAGTTCTCGACTATTTGGGGCAATGGAGAACTCTATTTTCTGTGTAAGTCCCAATTATTGTACATACGATTTGAACCAGTCCAGGTTAGCAAATTCGATTTTTAAATCCATGTAAATTTATCCGACGGCAGTTCGACAGAACCGATCAAACGGACCGCAAGTTCTCGACTATTTGGGGCAATGGAGAACTCTATTTTCTGTGTAAGTCCCAATTATCGTACATACGATTTGAACCTGTCCGGGTTAGCAAATTCGATTTTTAAATCCATGTAAATTTATCCGACGGCAGTTCGACAGAACCGATCAAACGGACCGCAAGTTCTCGACTATTTGGGGCAATGGAGAACTCTATTTTCTGTGTAAGTCCCAATTATCGTACATACGATTTGAACCAGTCCGGGTTAGCAAATTCGATTTTTAAATCCATGTAAATTTATCCGACGGCAGTTCGACAGAACCGATCAAACGGACCGCAAGTTCTCGACTATTTGGGGCAATGGAGAACTCTATTTTCTGTGTAAGTCCCAATTATCGTACATACGATTTGAACCAGTCCGGTTAGCAAATTCGATTTTTAAATCCATGTAAATTTATCCGACGGCAGTTCGACAGAACCGATCAAACGGACCGCAAGTTCTCGACTATTTGGGGCAATGGAGAACTCTATTTTCTGTGTAAGTCCCAATTATCGTACATACGATTTGAACCAGTCCGGTTAGCAAATTCGATTTTTAAATCCATGTAAATTTATCCGACGGCAGTTCGACAGAACCGATCAAACGGACCGCAAGTTCTCGACTATTTGGGGCAATGGAGAACTCTATTTTCTGTGTAAGTCCCAATTATCGTACATACGATTTGAACCAGTCCAGGTTAGCAAATTCGATTTTTAAATCCATGTAAATTTATCCGACGGCAGTTCGACAGAACCGATCAAACGGACCGCAAGTTCTCGACTATTTGGGGCAATGGAGAACTCTATTTTCTGTGTAAGTCCCAATTATCGTACATACGATTTGAACCTGTCCAGGTTAGCAAATTCGATTTTTAAATCCATGTAAATTTATCCGACGGCAGTTCGACAGAACCGATCAAACGGACCGCAAGTTCTCGACTATTTGGGGCAATGGAGAACTCTATTTTCTGTGTAAGTCCCAATTATCGTACATACGATTTGAACCAGTCCAGGTTAGTAAATTCGATTTTTAAATCCATGTAAATTTATCCGACGGCAGTTCGACAGAACCGATCAAACGGACCGCAAGTTCTCGACTATTTGGGGCAATGGAGAACTCTATTTTCTGTGTAAGTCCCAATTATCGTACATTCGATTTGAACCAGTCCAGGTTAGCAAATTCGATTTTTAAATCCATGTAAATTTATCCGACGGCAGTTCGACAGAACCGATCAAACGGACCGCAAGTTCTCGACTATTTAGGGCAATGGAGAACTCTATTTTCTGTGTAAGTCCCAATTATCGTACATACGATTTGAACCTGTCCAGGTTAGTAAATTCGATTTTTAAATCCATGTAAATTTATCCGACGGCAGTTCGACAGAACCGATCAAACGGACCGCAAGTTCTCGACTATTTGGGGCAATGGAGAACTCTATTTTCTGTGTAAGTCCCAATTATCTTCCATACGATTTGAACCAGTCCGGGTTAGCAAATTCGATTTTTAAATCCATGTAAATTTATCCGACGGCAGTTCGACAGAACCGATCAAACGGACCGCAAGTTCTCGACTATTTGGGGCAATGGAGAACTCTATTTTCTGTGTAAGTCCCAATTATCGTACATACGATTTGAACCAGTCCGGGTTAGCAAATTCGATTTTTAAATCCATGTAAATTTATCCGACGGCAGTTCGACAGAACCGATCAAACGGACCGCAAGTTCTCGACTATTTGGGGCAATGGAGAACTCTATTTTCTGTGTAAGTCCCAATTATCGTACATACGATTTGAACCAGTCCGGGTTAGCAAATTCGATTTTTAAATCCATGTAAATTTATCCGACGGCAGTTCGACAGAACCGATCAAACGGACCGCAAGTTCTCGACTATTTGGGGCAATGGAGAACTCTATTTTCTTTGTAAGTCCCAATTATCGTACATACGATTTGAACCTGTCCAGGTTAGCAAATTCGATTTTTAAATCCATGTAAATTTATCCGACGGCAGTTCGACAGAACCGATCAAACGGACCGCAAGTTCTCGACTATTTGGGGCAATGGAGAACTCTATTTTCTGTGTAAGTCCCAATTATCGTACATACGATTTGAACCAGTCCGGGTTAGCAAATTCGATTTTTAAATCCATGTAAATTTATCCGACGGCAGTTCGACAGAACCGATCAAACGGACCGCAAGTTCTCGACTATTTGGGGCAATGGAGAACTCTATTTTCTGTGTAAGTCCCAATTATCGTACATACGATTTGAACCTGTCCAGGTTAGCAAATTCGATTTTTAAATCCATGTATATTTATCCGACGGCAGTTCGACAGAACCGATCAAACGGACCGCAAGTTCTCGACTATTTGGGGCAATGGAGAACTCTATTTTCTGTGTAAGTCCCAATTATCGTAACATACGATTTGAACCAGTCCGGGTTAGCAAAATTCGATTTTTAAATCCATGTAAATTTATCCGACGGCAGTTCGACAGAACCGATCAAACGGACCGCAAGTTCTCGACTATTTGGGGCAATGGAGAACTCTATTTTCTGTGTAAGTCCCAATTATCGTACATACGATTTGAACCTGTCCAGGTTAGCAAATTTCGATTTTTAAATCCATGTAAATTTATCGACGGCAGTTCGACAGAACCGATCAAACGGACCGCAAGTTCTCGACTATTTGGGGCAATGGAGAACTCTTTTTTCTGTGTAAGTCCCAATTATCGTACATACGATTTGTACCAGTCCAGGTTAGCAAATTCGATTTTTAAATCCATGTAAATTTATCCGACGGCAGTTCGACAGAACCGATCAAACGGACCGCAAGTTCTCGACTATTTGGGGCAATGGAGAACTCAATTTTCTGTGTAAGTCCCAATTATTGTCCTCACGATTTGAACCAGTCCAGTTTAGTAAATTCGATTTTTAAATCCATGTAAATTTATCCGACGGCAGTTCGACAGAACCGATCAAACGGACCGCAAGTTCTCGACTATTTGGGGCAATGGAGAACTCTATTTTCTGTGTAAGTCTCAATTATTGTTCATACGATTTGAACCAGTCCAGGTTAGCAAATTCGATTTTTAAATCCATGTAAATTTATCCGACGGCTGTTCGACAGAACCGATCAAACGGACCGCAAGTTCTCGACTATTTGGGGCAATGGAGAACTCTATTTTCTGTGTAAATCCCAATTATCGTACATACGATTTGAACCAGTCCAGGTTGGCAAATTCGATTTTTAAATCCATGTAAAATTATCCGACGGCAGTTCGACAGAACCGATCAAACGGACCGCAAGTTCTCGACTATTTGGGGCAATGGAAAACTCTATTTTCTGTGTAAGTCCCAATTATCGTACATACGATTTGAACCAGTCCAGGTTAGCAAATTCGATTTTTAAATCCATGTAAATTTATCCGACGGCAGTTCGACAGAACCGAGCAAACGGACCGCAAGTTCTCGACTATTTGGGGCAATGGAGAACTCTATTTTCTGTGTCAGTCCCAATTATCGTACATACGATTTGAACCTGTCCAGGTTAGTAAATTCGATTTTTAAATCCATGTAAATTTATCCGACGGCAATTCGACAGAACCGATCAAACGGACCGCAAGTTCTCGACTATTTGGGGCAATGGAGAACTCTATTTTCTGAGTAAGTCCCAATTATCGTACATACGATTTGAACCAGTCCAGGTTAGCATATTCGATTTTTAAATCCATGTAAATTTATCCGACGGCAGTTCGACAGAACCGATCAAACGGACCGAAAGTTCTCGGACTATTTGGGGCAATGGAGAACTCTATTTTCTGTGTAAGTCACAATTATGTACATACGATTTGAACCAGTCCAGGTTAGTAAATTCGATTTTTAAATCCATGTATATTTATCCGACGGCAGTTCGACAGAAACGATCAAACGGACCGCAAGTTCTCGACTATTTGGGGCAATGGAGAACTCTATTTTCTGTGTAAGTCCCAATTATGTACATACGATTTGAACCAGTCCAAGTTAGCAAATTCGATTTTTAAATCCATGTAAATTTATCCGACTGCAGTTCGACAGAACCGATCAAACGGACCGCAAGTTCTCGACTATTTGGGGCAATGGAGAAATCTATTTTCTGTGTAAGTCCCAATTATCGTACATACTATTTGAACCAGTCCAGGTTAGCAAATTCGATTTTTAAATCCATGTAAATTTATCCTACGGCAGTTCGACAGAACCGATCTAACGGACCGCAAGTTCTCGACTATTTGGGGCAATGGAGATCTCTATTTTCTGTGTAAGTCCCAATTATCGTACATACGATTTGAACCAGTCCGGGTTAGCAAATTCGATTTTTAAATCCATGTAAATTTATCCGACGGCAGTTCGACAGAACCGATCAAACGGACCGCAAGTTCTCGACTATTTGGGGCAATGGAGAACTCAATTTTCTGTGTAAGTCCCAATAATTGTCCTCACGATTTGAACCAGTCCAGGTTAGCAAATTCGATTTTTAAATCCATGTAAATTCATCCGACGGCAGTTCGACAGAACCGATCAAACGGACCGCAAGTTTCGACTATTTGGAGGCAATGGAGAACTCTAATTTCTCTTTTTTTGTTTTTTTCTTTTGTTTATGTGATTAAGTCCCAATTATCATACATACGATTTGTTTTTTTTTTTTTTTAAACCTGTCGGGTTAGTAAATTCGATTTTTAAATCCATGTTAAATTTATCCGACGGGCAAGTTCGACAGAAAACCGATCAAACGGGGACCGCAAGTTCTCGACTATTTGAGGCCATATGGAGTACTCTATTTTCTGTGTAAGTCCCAATTATCGTACATACGATTTGAACCAGTCCAGGTTAGCAAATTCGATTATTTAAATCCATGTATATTTATCCGACGGAAGTTCGACAGAGAACCGATCAAACGGACCGAAGTTCTCCGGACCTATTTGGTGGCAATTGGAGAAATCAATTTTCAGTGTAAGTCCAATTATCGTACATACGATTGTGAACCTGTCCAGGTTAGTAAAATTTCGATTTTTTAAATCCATGTAAATTTATCCGACGGCAAGTTCGACAGAAACCGATCAATACGGACCCGCAAGTTCTCGATTATTTGGGGCAATGAAGAAACTCTATTTTCTGTGTAAGTTCCAATTATTAGTCCTCACGATTTGAACCAGTTCCGGGTTAGCAAAATTCGAATTTTAAATCCATGTAAATTTATCCGACGGCAGTTCGGACAAGAACCGAATCAAGAGGTCGCAAGTTCTCGACTATTTGAGGGCAATGGAGAACTCTATTTTCTGTAAAAGTCCCAATTATTCGTACATACGATTTGAACCATTCCGGGTTAGCAAATTCGATTTTTAAATCCATGTATATTTATCCGACGGCAGTTCAACAGAACCGATCAATCGAACCGCAAGTTCTCGACTATTTGGGGCAATGGTGACCTCCATTTTCTGTGTAAGTCCCAATTATTGTCCTTACGATTTGAACCAGTCCAGGTTAGAAAATTCGATTTTATAATCCATGTAAATTTATCCGACGGCAGTTCGACCGAACCTATCAAACGAGACCGCTAATTCTCGGACTATTTGGGGCAATGGATAACTATATTTTTGTGTAAGTCCCAATTATCGTACATACGATTTGAACTAGTCCGGGTTAGGCAAATTCGATTTTCAAATCCATGGTAAATTTATCCGACGGAAGATCGACAGGACCGATCAAAAGGACCGCAAGTTCTCGGACTATTTGGGGCAATGGAAAACTTCTATTTTTCTGTGTAAGTCTCAATTATTGTCCTCACGATTTTGATCATTTCCAGGTTAGCAAATTCAGATTTTTAAAATCCATGTAAATTTATCCGACGGGCAGTTCGACAGAACCGATCAAACGTACCGCAAGTTCTCGGACTATTTGAGGCAAAGGGATAACTCTATTTTCTGTGTAAGTTCCAATTATTGTACTCACTATTTGAAACCTGTCCAGGTTAGCTAATTCGATTTTTAAATCCATGTAAATTTAATCGACGGGAGTTCGACAGAACCGATCAAAGGTACCCGCAAGTTCTCGACTATTTGGGGCAATGGTGAACTCTATTTTCTATGTGAGTCCCAATTATCGTACATACGATTTGAACAAGTCCGGGGTTGGCAAATACGATTTTTAAATCCATGTAAAGTCATCCGACGGCAGTTCGACAGAACCGATCAAACGGACCGAAAGTTCTCGACTATTTGAGGCAATGGAAAACTCTATTTTCTGTGTAAGTCCCAATTATTGTCCTCACGATTTGTACCAGTCCAGGTTAGGCAAATTCGATTTTTAAATCCATGTTAAATTCATCCGAGGCGGGCAGTTCGACAGAAACGAATCAAACGGACCGCAAGTTCTCGACTATTTGAGGCAATGGGGAACTCTATTTTCTGTGTGAGTCCCAATTATCTTACATACGGATTTGAACGATTCCGGGTTGGCAAATTCGATTTTTAAATCCATCTAAATTCAATCGGACGGCAGTTCGACAGAACCGATCAAAACGGATCGCAAGTTCTCGACTATTTGAGGCAATGGAGAAACTCTATTTTCTGTGTAAGTCCCAATTATCGTACATACGATTTGTAACAGTCCGGGTTGGCAAATTCGATTTTTAAATCCAGGTATATTTATCCGACGGGAGTTCGACAGAAACCGATCAAACGGGGACCGAAAGTTCTCGACTATTTGAGGCAATGGGGAAACTCTATTTTCTGGTGTAAAGTCCCAATTATCGTACATTCGATTTGAACCAGTCCGGGTTGGCAAATTCGATTTTTAAATCCATGTATATTGTATTCCGACGGGCAGTTCGACAGGACCGGTCAAATGGATCGCAAGTTCGGACTATTTGGGGCTATGGAAAAACTCTATTTTCTGTGTAAGTCCCAATTATTGTCCTCACGATTTGAACCTTTCCAGGTTAGCAAATTCGATTTTTAAAATCCATGTAAACTTATCCGACGGCAGTTCAGACAGAACCGGATCAAACGGACCGCAAAGTTCTCGACTATTTGAGGCAAATGGAAAAATCTTCTATTTTCTGTGTAAGTCCCAATTAATGTCCTCAGTATTCTGAACCTGTCCAGGTTGGGCTAATTCGATTTTTTAAATCCATGTAAAAATTTATCCGACGGGAGTTCGACAGAACCGATCAAACGGACCGCAAGTTCTCGACTATTGGGGGCAATGGAGAACTCTATTTTCAAGGTGAGTCCCATTTATCGTACATACGATTTGAACCAGTCCGGGTTGGCAAAATTCGATTTTTTAATCCATGTAAATCCATCCGACGGCTAGTTCGACAGAACCGATCAAACGGACCGAAAGTTCTCGAAATATTTGAGGCTATGGAAAACTTTATTTTCTGTGTAAGTCCCAATAATTGTCCTCACGATTGGAAACCAGTCCAGGTTAGCAAAATTCGTTTTTTTAATCCATGTAAATTCATCCGACGGCAGTTCGACAGAACCGATCAAACGGACCGCAAGATCTCGACTATTTGAGGCAATGAGGGAACTCTATTTCCTGTGTGAGTCCCAATTATCGTACATTCGATTTGAACCAGTCCAGGGTGGCAAATTCGATTTTTAAATCCATGTAATTTCATCCGACGGCAGTTCGACAGAACCGATCAAACGGACCGCAAGTTCTCGACTATTTGGGGCAATGGGGAACTCAAGTTTCTGTGTAAGTCCCAATTAATCGTTAATACGATTTGAACCAGTCCGGGTTGGGCAAAATTCGATTTTTAAAACCATGTATATTTATCCGACTGGAGTTTCGACAGAACCGATCAAACCGACCGAAAGTTCTCGACTATTTGAGGCAATGGGAGAACTCTATTTTCTGTGTAAGTCCCAATTATCGTACATTCGATTTGAACCAGTCCGGGTTAGCAAATTCGATTTTTAAATCCATGTATATTTTATCCGACGGGAGGTTCTTTTTAGACAGAACCGATCAAACGAACCGCAAGTTCTCGACAATTTGGGGCAATGGAGAAACTCTATTTTCTGTGTAAATCCCAATTATCGTACATACGATTTGAACCTGTCCAGAGTTAGCCAAATTCGATTTTTTATTAATGTAATATTTATCCGACGGCAGTTCGACAGAAACCGATCAAACGGACCGCAAGTTCTCGGATATTTGGGGCATTAGGAGAACTCAATTTTCAGTGTAAGTCCCAATTATCGTACATACGATTTGAGACCTGTCCAGGTTAGCAAATGCGATTTTTTAATCCATGTATATTTATTCCGACGGCAGTTCGACAGAACCGATCAAAACGGACCGCAAGTTTCTTATTATTTGGGGCAATGAAGGACCTCTATTTTTCTGTGTAAGTTCCAATTATAGTCCTCTACGATTTGAACCAGTCCGGGTTAGCAAATTCGATTTTTTAATCCATGTAAACAAATCCATCCGACGGC
This sequence comes from Mylabris phalerata, assembly GCA_020740385.1. Taxonomy (NCBI): domain Eukaryota; kingdom Metazoa; phylum Arthropoda; class Insecta; order Coleoptera; family Meloidae; genus Mylabris; species Mylabris phalerata. The sequence continues at coordinate 15,151 of JAJEOX010000015.1, forward strand.
AGTTCGACAGAACGGATCAAACGGACCGTAAAGTTCTCGACTATTTGAGGCCAATGGGAAAACTTCTATTTTCTGTGTAAGTCCCAATAATTGTCCTCACGATTGGAACCAGTCCAGGTTAGCAAATTCGGATTTTTTAATCCCATGTAAATTCATCCGACGGCAGTTCGACAGAACCGATCAAACGGACCGCAAGTTCTCGACTATTTGAGGGGGGGGCAAAAAAAAAAAAAAAAAAAATGGGGAAACTCTATTTTCTGTGTGAGTCCCAATTATCGTACATACGATTTGAAACAGTCCGGGTTGGCTAATTCGATTTTTAAATTCCATGTTAATTTCATCCGACGGCAGTTTCGACAGAACCGATCAAAACGGACCGAAAGTTCTCGAACTATTTGGGGCAAAGGGAAACTCAATTTTCTGTGTAAGTCCCAATTATCGTACATACGATTTTGAACCATCCGGGTTGGCAAATTCGATTTTAAAATCCATGTATATTTATCCGACGGGAGTTCGGACAGAACCGATCCAATACGGACCGCAAGTTCTCGGACTATTTGAGGCAATGGAGTACTCATATTTTCCTGTGTAAGTCCCAATTATCGTACATTCGATTAGAACCAGTCCAGGTTGGCAAATTCGATTTTTAAATCCATGGGTAGTATTTATCCGACGGGAGTTCGGGACAGAACCCGATCAAATCGAACACGCAAGTTCTCGACAATTTGGGGCAATGAGAGAACTCTATTTTCTGTGTAAATCCCAATTATCGTACATACGATTTGAACCTGTCCAGGTTAGCAAATTCGATTTTTTAATCCCATGTATATTTATCCGACGGCAGTTCGACAGAACCGATCAAAACGGACCGCAAGTTCTCGACTATTTGGGTGCAATGGAGGAACTCAATTTTCAGTGTATGTCCCAATTATCGTACAATACGATTTGAACCTGTCCAGGTTAGTCAAATTCGATTTTTTAATCCATGTATATTTATCCGACGGCAGTTTCGACAGAACCGATCAAAACGGACCGCAAGGTTTCTATTATTTGGGGGCAATGAAGAACTCTAATTTTCTGAGTAAGTTCCAATTATAGTCCTCACGATTTGAAACAGTCCGGGTTGGCAAATTCGATGTTTTAAATCCATGAAATTTTATCCGGACGGCAGTTCGACAGAACCGATCAAACAGTCCGCAAGTTCTCGACTATTTGGGGCAATGGGAGAACTCTATTTTCTGTGGAAGTCCCAATTATCGGTAAATACGATTTGAACCATTCGTGGTTAGCAAATTCGATTTTTTAATTCCTGTATATTTAGCCGACGGCAGTTCGACAGAACCGATCAAACGAACCGCAATTTCTCGACTATTTGGGGCATTGGAGACCTCCAATTTTCTGTGTATGTCCCAATTATTGTCCTTACGATTTGAACCAGTCCAGGTTAGCAAATTCGATTTTTAAATCCATGTAAAATTTATCCGGACGGCAGTTCGGACTGGAACCTATCAAACGGACCGCTAATTCTCGGACTATTTGGGGCAATGGATAACTATATTTTCTGTGTAAATCACAATTATCGTACATACGATTTGAAACCAGTCCAGGTTAGCAATTTCGATTTTCAACTTCCATGTAAATTTATCCGACGGCAGTTCGACAGGACCGATCAAAAGGACCGCAAGTTCTCGACTATTTGGGGCAATTGGGGACTCATTTTTCTGTGTTTTTTTTTAATGGTTTTTTTCCCCCCCCCAAAAAATTATCGTACATACGATTTGAGCCAGTCCAGGGTGGCAAATTCGATTTTTAAATCCATGTAAATTCATCCGACTGCAGTTTGACAGAACCGATCAAACGGACCGAGAGTTCTCGACTATTTGAGGCAATGGATAAAACTCTATTTTCTGTGTAAGTCCCAATTATGGTCCTTCACGAATTGAACCTTTCCTGGTTAGGGCAAATTCGATTTTTTAAATCCATGTAAATTTATCCGACGGCAGTTCGACAGAACCGATCAAACGGACCGCAAGTTCTCTGACTATTTGAGGGAATGGAAAACTCTATTTTCTGTGTAAGTTTCAATTATTGTCCTCAATATTTGGAACCTGTCCAGGCTAGCTAATTCGATTTTTAAATCCATGTAAATTTATCCGACTGGTGTTCGACAGAAACCGATCAAACGGACCGCAAGTTCTCGACTATTTGGGGCAATGGAGAACTCAATATTCAGTGTAAGTCCCAATTATCGTACTTACGATTTGTACCTGTAAGGTTTAGCAAATTCGATTTTTAAATCCATGTATATTTATTCCGACGGCAGTTCGACAGAACCGATCAAACGGACCGCAAGTTCTCGATTATTTGGGGCCAATGAAGAATTCTATTTTCTGTGTAAGTCCCAATTATCGTACATACGATTTGAACCAGTCCAGGTTAGCAAATTCGATTTTTAAATCCATGTAAATTTATCCGACGGCAGTTCGACAGAACCGATCAAACGGACCGCAAGTTCTCGACTATTTGGGGCAATGGAGAACTCTATTTTCTGTGTAAGTCCCAATTATCGTACATACGATTTGAACCAGTCCAGGTTAGCAAATTCGATTTTTAAATCCATGTAAATTTATCCGACGGCAGTTCGACAGAACCGATCAAACGGACCGCAAGTTCTCGACTATTTGGGGCAATGGAGAACTCTATTTTCTGTGTAAGTCCCAATTATCGTACATACGATTTGAACCAGTCCAGGTTAGCAAATTCGATTTTTAAATCCATGTAAATTTATCCGACGGCAGTTCGACAGAACCGATCAAACGGACCGCAAGTTCTCGACTATTTGGGGCAATAGAACTCTATTTTCTGTGTAAGTCCCAATTATCGTACATACGATTTGAACCAGTCCAGGTTAGTAAATTCGATTTTTAAATCCATGTAAATTTATCCGACGGCAGTTCGACAGAACCGATCAAACGGACCGCAAGTTCTCGACTATTTGGGGCAATGGAGAACTCTATTTTCTGTGTAAGTCCCAATTATCGTACATACGATTTGAACCAGTCCAGGTTAGCAAATTCGATTTTTAAATCCATGTAAATTTATCCGACGGCAGTTCGACAGAACCGATCAAACGGACCGCAAGTTCTCGACTATTTGGGGCAATGGAGAACTCTATTTTCTGTGTAAGTCCCAATTATCGTACATACGATTTGAACCAGTCCAGGTTAGCAAATTCGATTTTTAAATCCATGTAAATTTATCCGACGGCAGTTCGACAGAACCGATCAAACGGACCGCAAGTTCTCGACTATTTGGGGCAATGGAGAACTCTATTTTCTGTGTAAGTCCCAATTATCGTACATACGATTTGAACCAGTCCAGGTTAGCAAATTCGATTTTTAAATCCATGTAAATTTATCCGACGGCAGTTCGACAGAACCGATCAAACGGACCGCAAGTTCTCGACTATTTGGGGCAATGGAGAACTCTATTTTCTGTGTAAGTCCCAATTATCGTACATACGATTTGAACCAGTCCAGGTTAGCAAATTCGATTTTTAAATCCATGTAAATTTATCCGACGGCAGTTCGACAGAACCGATCAAACGGACCGCAAGTTCTCGACTATTTGGGGCAATGGAGAACTCTATTTTCTGTGTAAGTCCCAATTATCGTACATACGATTTGAACCAGTCCAGGTTAGCAAATTCGATTTTTAAATCCATGTAAATTTATCCGACGGCAGTTCGACAGAACCGATCAAACGGACCGCAAGTTCTCGACTATTTGGGGCAATGGAGAACTCTATTTTCTGTGTAAGTCCCAATTATCGTACATACGATTTGAACCAGTCCAGGTTAGCAAATTCGATTTTTAAATCCATGTAAATTTATCCGACGGCAGTTCGACAGAACCGATCAAACGGACCGCAAGTTCTCGACTTTTTTGGGGGCAATGGAGAACTCTATTTTCTGTGTAAGTCCCAATTATCGTACATACGATTTGAACCTGTCAAGGTTAGCAAATTCGATTTTTAAATCCATGTATATTTATCCGACGGCAGTTCGACAGAACCGATCAAACGGACCGCAAGTTCTCGACTATTTGGGGCAATGGAGAACTCTATTTTCTGTGTAAGTCCCAATTATCGTACATACGATTTGAACCAGTCCAGGTTAGTAAATTCGATTTTTAAATCCATGTAAATTTATCCGACGGCAGTTCGACAGAACCGATCAAACGGACCGCAAGTTCTCGACTATTTGGGGCAATGGAGAACTCTATTTTCTGTGTAAGTCCCAATTATCGTACATACGATTTGAACCAGTCCGGGTTAGCAAATTCGATTTTTAAATCCATGTAAATTTATCCGACGGCAGTTCGACAGAACCGATCAAACGGACCGCAAGTTCTCGACTATTTGGGGCAATGGAGAACTCTATTTTCTGTGTAAGTCCCAATTATTGTACATACGATTTGAACCAGTCCAGGTTAGCAAATTCGATTTTTAAATCCATGTAAATTTATCCGACGGCAGTTCGACAGAACCGATCAAACGGACCGCAAGTTCTCGACTATTTGGGGCAATGAAGAACTCCATTTTCTGTGTAAGTCCCAATTATCGTACATACGATTTGAACCTGTCCAGGTTAGCAAATTCGATTTTTAAATACTTGTATATTTATCCGACGGCAGTTCGACAGAACCGATCAAACGGACCGCAAGTTCTCGACTAATTGGGGCAATGGAGAACTCTATTTTCTGTGTAAGTCCCAATTATCGTACATACGATTTGAACCAGTCCAGGTTAGTAAATTGGATTTTTAAATCCATGTAAATTTATCCGACGGCAGTTCGACAGAACCGATCAAACGGACCGCAAGTTCTCGACAATTTGGGGCAATGGAGAACTCTATTTTCTGTGTAAGTCCCAATTATCGTACATACGATTTGAACCTGTCCAGGTTAGCAAATTCGATTTTTAAATCCATGTATTTTTATCCGACGGCAGTTCGACAGAACCGATCAAACGGACCGCAAGTTCTCGACTATTTGGGGCAATGGAGAACTCTATTTTCTGTGTAAGTCCCAATTATCGTACATACGATTTGAACCATCCAGGTTAGCAAATTCGATTTTTAAATCCATGTAAATTTATCCGACGGCAGTTCGACAGAACCGATCAAACGGACCGCAAGTTCTCGACTATTTGGGGCAATGGAGAACTCTATTTTCTGTGTAAGTCCCAATTATCGTACATACGATTTGAACCAGTCCAGGTTAGTAAATTCGATTTTTAAATCCATGTAAATTTATCCGACGGCAGTTCGACAGAACCGATCAAACGGACCGCAAGTTCTCGACTATTTGGGGCAATGGAGAACTCTATTTTCTGTGTAAGTCCCAATTATCGTACATACGATTTGAACCTGTCCAGGTTAGCAAATTCGATTTTTAAATCCATGTATATTTATCCGACGGCAGTTCGACAGAACCGATCAAACGGACCGCAAGTTCTCGACTATTTGGGGCAATGGAGAACTCTATTTTCTGTGTAAGTCCCAATTATTGTCCGAACGATTTGAACCTGTCCAGGTTAGCAAATTCGATTTTTAAATCCATGTAAATTTATCCGACGGCAGTTCGACAGAACCGATCAAACGGACCGCAAGTTCTCGACTATTTGGGGCAATGGAGAACTCTATTTTCTGTGTAAGTCCCAATTATCGTACATACGATTAGAACCAGTCCGGGTTAGTAAATTCGATTTTTAAATCCATGTATATTTATCCGACGGCAGTTCGACAGAACCGATCAAACGGACCGCAAGTTCTCGACTATTTGGGGCAATGGAGAACTCTATTTTCTGTGTAAGTCCCAATTATCGTACATACGATTTGAACCAGTCCAGGTTAGTAAATTCGATTTTTAAATCCAAGTATAATTATCCGACGGCAGTTCGACAGAACCGATCAAACGGACCGCAAGTTCTCGACTATTTGGGGCAATGGAGAACTCTATTTTCTGTGTAAGTCCCAATTATCGTACAAACGATTTGAACCAGTCCAGGTTAGCAAATTTGATTTTTAAATCCATGTAAATTTATCCGACGGCAGTTCGACAGAACCGATCAAACGGACCGCAAGTTCTCGACTATTTGGGGCAATGGAGAACTCTATTTTCAGTGTATGTCCCAATTATCGTACATATGATTTGAACCAGTCCAGGTTAGCAAATTCGATTTTTAAATCCATGTAAATTTATCCGACGGCAGTTCGACAGAACCGATCAAACGGACCGCAAGTTCTCGACTATTTGGGACAATGGAGAACTCTATTTTCTGTGTAAGTCCCAATTATCGTACATACGATTTGAACCAGTCCAGGTTAGCAAATTCGATTTTTAAATCCATGTAAATTTATCCGACGGCAGTTTCGACAGAACCGATCAAACGGACCGCAAGTTCTCGACTATTTGGGGCAATGGAGAACTCTATTTTCTGTGTAAGTCCCAATTATTGTCCTCACGATTTGAACCAGTCCAGGTTAGTAAATTCGATTTTTAAATCCATGTAAATTTATCCGACGGCAGTTCGACAGAACCGATCAAACGGACCGCAAGTTCTCGACTATTTGGGGCAATGGAGAACTCTATTTTCTGAGTAAGTCCCAATTATCGTACATACGATTTGAACCAGTCCGGGTTAGCAAATTCGATTTTTAAATCCATGTACATTTATCCGACGGCAGTTCGACAGAACCGATCAAACGGACCGCAAGTTCTCGACTATTTGGGGCAATGGAGAACTCTATTTTCTGTGTAAGTCCCAATTATCGTACATACGATTGAACCAGTCCAGGTTAGCAAATTCGATATTTAAATCCATGTAAATTTATCCGACGGCAGTTCGACAGAACCGATCAAACGGACCGCAAGTTCTCGACTATTTGGGGCAATGGAGAACTGTATTTTCTGTGTAAGTCCCAATTATTGTCCTCAGGATTTTGAACCAGTCCAGGTTAGATAAATTTGATTTTTAAATCCATGTAAATTTATCCGACGGCAGTTCGACAGAACCGATCAAACGGACCGCAAGTTCTCGACTATTTGGGGCAATGGAGAACTCAATTTTCTGTGTAAGTCCCAATTATTGTACTCACGATTTTGAACCAGTCCTGGTTAGCAAATTCGATTTTTAAACCCATGTAAATTTATCCGACGGCAGTTCGACAGAACCGATCAAACGGACCTCAATTTCTCGACTATTTGGGGCAATAGAGAACTCTATTTTCTGTGTAAGTCCCAATTATCGTACATACGATTTGAACCAGTCCGGATTAGTAAATTCGATTTTTAAATCCCTGTATATTTATCCGACGGCAGTTCGACAGAAACCGATCAAACGGACCGCAAGTTCTCGACTATTTGGGGCAATGGAGAACTCCATTTTCTGTGTAAGTCCCAATTATCGTACATACGATTTGAACCTGTCCAGGTTAGCAAATTTGATTTTTAAATCCATGTAAATTTATCCGACGGCAGTTCGACAGAACCGATCAAACGGACCGCAAGTTCTCGACTATTTGGGGCTATGGAGAACTCTATTTTCAGTGTATGTCCCAATTATTGTCCATTCGATTTGAACCAGTCCAGGTTAGTAAATTCGATTTTTAAATCCATGTAAATTTATCCGACGGCTGTTCGACAGAACCGATCAAACGGACCGCAAGTTCTCGACTATTTGGGGCAATGGAGAACTCTATTTTCTGTGCAAGTCCCAATTATCATACATACGATTTGAACCAGTCCAGGTTAGTAAATTCGATTTTTAAATCCATGTAAATTTATCCGACGGCAGTTCGACAGAACCGATCAAACGGACCGCAAGTTCTCGACTATTTGGGTCAATGGAGAACTCTATTTTCTGTGTAAAGTCCCAATTATCGTACATACGATTTGAACCTGTCCAGGTTAGCAAATTCGATTTTTAAATCCATGTATATTTATCCGACGGCAGTTCGACAGAACCGATCAAACGGACCGCAAGTTCTCGACTATTTGGGGCTATGAAGAACTCTATTTTCTGTGTAAATCCCAATTATCGTGCATACGATTTGAACCTGTCCAGGTTAGCAAATTCGATTTTTAAATCCATGTATATTTATCCGACGGCAGTTCGACAGAACCGATCAAACGGACCGCAAGTTCTCGACAATTTGGGGCAATGGAGAACTCAATTTTCTGTGTAAGTCCCAATTATCGTACATACGATTTGAACCTGTCCAGGTTAGTAAATTCGATTTTTAAATCCATGTATATTTATCCGACGGCAGTTCGACAGAACCGATCAAACGGACCGCAAGTTCTCGACTATTTGGGGCAATGAAGAACTCTATTTTCTGTGTAAGTTCCAATTATCTTACATACAATTTGAACCAATCCAGGTTAGTAAATTCGATTTTTATATCCATGTAAATTTATCCGACGGCAGTTCGACAGAACCGATCAAACATACCGCAAGTTCTCGACTATTTGGGGCAATGGGGAACTCTATTTTCTGTGTAAGTCCCAATTATCGTACATACGACTTGAACCTGTCCAGGTCAGTAAATTCGATTTTTAAATCCATGTAAATTTATCCGACGGCAGTTCGACAGAACCGATCAAACGGACCGCAAGTTCTCGACTATTTGGGGCTATAGAGAACTCTATTTTTTAAAACCCAATTATCGTACATAACGATTTGAAACTGTCCAGGTTAGCAAATTCGATTTTAAATCCATGTATATTTATCCGACGGCAGTTTGACAGAACCGATCAAACGGACCGCAAGTTCTCGACTATTAGGGGCAATGGAGAACTCTATTTTCTGCGTAAGTCACAATTATCGTAAGTAGTATGAATATGCCGGTTTTGCACCGGAAGTGCCGGAGTAGGGTCAATGAGTAGACCTGTCAATGACCTATGGGGTCAATGACCTTCTGTGTGTCAATGGCCTCCTGTAGGTCAATGACCGGGAGGTCAATGACCTCCTGTATTGTTGGTTGCATATCTATCGTGGCGCCCCCTAAACTTGGCGGGAAAATTTGAAAATACTACCAACCTGAAAGTTACCAAGACGGTCTCTCAGTGTTACCAACCTAAAATTTGACAGGTGAGAGAAGGCGGGAAATTTGAATTCTCTTCGGTGTTGACAGGTGAGAGAAGGCGGGAAATTAGAATTCTCTTCGGTGTTGACAGGTGAGAGAAGGCGGGAAATTTGAATTCTCTTCGGTGTTAACAGGTGAGAGAAGGCGGGAAATTTGAATTTTCTGCGGTGTTGACAGGTGGCGGGAAAGTTGTAAACAACATATGGCGGGGAATAGTTGTTAACAACAAACAAGGTTGTAAACAACATATGGCGGGAAAGTTGTTAACAACAAACAAGATTAGCCTTGTTTGTTGTTAGCAAGTTAACCTCAATTTGTGGTCAAATTGCGCATGCGTTACAAATATTATCAGCAGATTTTATAATTGTATTAAGGTTAAAACAAATATCATTTTTCTGATTGAAATTTTATTAAAAATTTAAATTGCAAGTGATTAAAAAAATGGTTGTGAGAGAATTTCAGGGATTTCCGGCGCGTCTATGGCTTGTTTATCGCCGACGTTGAATCTATATTTTTGTAAAGTATTATCGATAATATTGAATTCTTCTTCACCGTCAATTTTCATTCTCATGTATTTAATTGGAAGATTTCCGAATTTCTTTTGTAAAGTAGTCGTCTTCGGAGTATAGGTTAGAGAAATTAGAATTTTATCTTCACATTTCTTTATTTCTTTTACACCATATCTAGAAAATTCATTTCAATTATTTTAAAATAATTAATTAAGATAGTACTTACTGGAAAATTTGTTTCAATACAACATATAACACTTCAATCGATAAATCTTTTTTATCTTCACTATACACAACAATTGTTGAAGGTACACTTGCCATTATGAGAATGTTACTTGAAGCGTTGTAAAACAATGAATGATAATTTGAAGACACTGGACCTTCTTTTATACCAAACTAGCTCATCAGCAAGTCACAACGTTCCACGGAAACCATAAAATCCGGTGTTTGCTATTGGATTGCGCGCGCGTGTGTGTGTGTGTGTGTGTGTGTGTGTGTGTGTGTGTGTGTGTGGTGTGTGTGTGTGTGCGTGTGTGTTTGTGTGTGTGTCACATAGTGCAGTTGGCTGAACTTTTCTAAGGTCAATTTATGCATCCTGTATCGTCTTACATTGAAATTTAAGACTCCTTAACGGAAATGCTGGCTTCGTTCCTTAGTCCACAAAATAAATCCACGTTATAAATTTTATGCAAATTTTGCAAAATGTCTGCCCATCAATATGAAGCCCCCTAAACCCGTCAAATTGAAGCGGCCTCTATACACAGCTCCCTAAAATTGGCGGGAAAGTTTGAATATATTACCAACCTGAAAGTTACCAAGACGGTCTCTCAGTGTTACCAACCTAAAATTTGACAGATGAGAGATGGCGGGAAACGACTAGATTAGCCTTGTAATTGACAACCTCAAATTTTGATTGGATTGCGCATGCGTTGTAATTTTAGCGGGAATTTCAAAAAGTTGTTAACAACAAACAACGTTTACCATGTTAGTTGTTAACAACAGACAAGATTAGCCTTGTTTGTTGTTAACAAGTTAACCTCAATTTGTGGTTAATTTGCGCATGCGTTACAAAAATTAGAGGGAGATTTGAAATTCCATTTGAGATTAAAAGTAAATATCACTCTTTTGATTGAATTTTTTATTTATATCAAATTGTTTATAAAGTTATTCATTATAATCGTTTAATAATTAAAAATTTACATAATTAGACGTTGGTGAAATTATTAAAACCTAATTTGATGATGACAATGCAGATTCTGTTGACGAGGCACTTATTATTTTACCACACATCCATCGTTCTCTAATATAATAAAATTCAGAGAATTGATGACAGTTTGTTCCTTAAATCTTCATCGTTTTGATAGAATGTCGGTAACTTTAACCAAATATTGGTGAGGTGATATGGGTCCATTTTCAATTGATTAACTTTAACTAGATTTCTAATGCAGGAAACTGCATTTTCTGTGTCAACAGCATTCTTCAAAATCACTGTACTCTGCGACATAGTAATCTAAATCGCTATCACTACTATCACTTCTATACAATTTTTTTATTTGATTTACTAAATTTCTCAAAGAGTTCAATCTGTTTCGGGTATAAGAACAATTGCAAGTGTCTGGTCCATTAGTTGCGTCACTGTTCGACCAAACACAATCTATGAAATGTTTACCATATTCATTTAACACCTCTTGCATATCTTCATAAGGTGAAAGTTTTTCTAATAGCCTTCTTATATAGAACTTATCTCTTCGATAAACTTTATCATCCGAAAGAAGCAATTTAGCTTCGTTAATGTAGTATTTCAATCCATACATATCACACTACACACACAATATTAGTGTGAAATAAATCCACTGTCTCCTAAGCAAATACTGAGTACTTTACGAAAATTTACGCCTTATATACTATCACCCCCACAAACTTTTTATTCATCTACCCCCTCTTCTGGATCATCTTCATTTTCATTAAATGTAGAAAGAGATGAGAGTAGATTCCGAATTTGTTGAAGAATACTTATATTTGAACATGAGATTTTGAATAAGTTTAAGTTGAAAGGACCGGATGATGATTCCAGAGGATGTCTTTACATCATTTATATACAATTTCTCCCACCATAATTAATTGAAAATATTGATTATTCGTTTATATATTTTCTTATGTAAACAATATATTATTGCAGTAAATATAAATACAATTACAATTACAATTATATAAAAATAAATGAATACATGAATCATTCTTATGTAATGTCTTTCAAATCAATCCAACTATTATGAGTACTATCAAACCCTAACCACTTTACAAATAGTTTACGTCCCTTACGTCGTAACACCTTTTCAATTAAATAAATACTAGGATAGTAGGTCTTTTGTAATTCCTCTTCATAGAAACACCCACTGATTGGTTGTCCATGTAAATCTTCCAATAAATAAGTCACTGGATTGGTATTATTACCTTTGATAACTTTAAACAATTCCGTTGTCCAATTTGGTGTATAACCTTTATCGAATATATATGTTTCATCTTACTAATACGGACAAGGTCATTCTTTTTAAATTTTCCAGGAGTAAATTTTTTCAAATTACTATAAGATGTGCGCAGAATCTCTTGCTCGTTTTCTTTATTTACTTCGTTAGGTTTCATCTTTATTGTTCTATGTATTGTATTATTGTAGTCTTTAGTGACGTCATCAAGTATTTTTATCCAGTTATATGATGCATTTATTGTAAACAATTTATATAATTTATTCTTTAAAGTTCGAATTACACGTTCAGCAATTGAAGCTTTCTTCACACTATATGTATGATAATGATTAATTCTTAACTTTTTCATTAAGGCATCAAATTGACTATTGAAGAACTCTTTTCCTTGATCAGACTGAAGATTTTTAGGATGACGATTTTTTAGTAGTATTTTTTCCATTGCGGATGTTACGTCATTAGCAGATTTAGATTTCAATGGTTGGGTCCAAAGGAATTTTGAGAAGCAATCAATCACCACCAAAATATACTTGTATCCCTTATTGTCTCTTGAATGTTTACTAAGATCCGCCAAGTCCATTTGCCAAAGTTCATCTAGGCCTTTAATAATGGTACGACGTCGACGGAAATTCTTACGAGCCGGTCTATATATTTCATTAACAACTTGTTCTTTTGATGACATTATTTTTTATAAGCTTCTCGACATCTACCTAAACTATCACTGACTTCACCAGGTGGACATTGATGACTTTCTCTGCTAAATATTGAATTTATTATTGATGACGGAGAATTCGATGTTGTTGCTACTGGCGTAGGTGTGATATGTTTTGTATGAGAACTTGTATGAGACTGTTCGAGTTTATCAATTCTTTTCGTTAATAAATCAATTTGTGAGGTATTACTTGACAATAGTCGTTCAAAATGTTGATATTTTTGGATCTTCTCTTTAATAACACCTTTCAATGCGTTTTTAACGTTATCCGTAGATGTATCTAATTTTTGAAGTTGTTGTAAATTGTTTTCAATTTGATCTTTAGCAACATTTATATTTGTTAGATATAATTTATTCAAATTTTCAAATTTTTCATCAACATTCCTAATCTTTTCATGAATTATTGGTATTTCAGTTTGATACGATTGTGTATTTTTCAAGCTTCTATCAACTTCAGATTTCCTTTGATCATTTAATACGATAATATCTTCCAGGTTTTTTAAGTTTTGTTTTTGGATTGATTCAATTTCTTTATCAATTGTTAACTGAAATAGCTTATTTTCTTCTTCAAATTGTTTTAATTGTCCTGTAATTGTGTTGATCTGTATGTTAATATCAATAAAATTTTGATTATACGTTTTATTTAACCTTTCAATGCTTTCCACTTGATTTGTTATCTTTTTCATTACGTCATCCAAGTCATTTAATTTCTTATCAAATGTGGTAAATTTACTATTAAACAATTTATCTCCTTTTGTAAGATTATCATTAATGTCAACTAGTGCAGCCATAAATTTATTTATCTGATCTTTAATAGCTGGTATATCTAATTGATAGAGTTCTTCAATTTTCCGGTTGTTTTCATTGAAGTTATGTAGAATTTTTCCATTTAACATTTGAATATGTTTATCAGTCTGAACTTTGTTCTTTTCTATTATTTTATCTAATTTTTCAATGTTGTCTTTTGAAGTTTTAATAATACCATCAATTTGACCTTCCATAGTCTTTTTCATTTTATCAACATAACCTTTAGTAGTTGAATCATTCAAATCTGCTCCATCAAGTAAGTTACATATTCGATGATTTTTCAAATCAAGATGGCCGTCACTAGTATAGTTATACAGACTACGCCAAATATGAGTTCCAGCATCTTTATTATCATTGTCACTGAATTGTCTCTTCCAAGCACGTCCGAATTTGTCGATGCTCATAGTGATACTGAACAGGATTATAAATAAAACAATATATTTATACAATTATTTATTGATTTTCATTATCATCATGAAAATTTTCATACAAAACTATAACGTTTGTTAAGGCGCACATACAATTGGGTAATGTGTGAAATATACAGGTAGACTTTGATTTATGTAGGCGTGGTTGTTCGGGTAATTCATGAACTATCGATGAATTATAAATAAAATTTTCAATAAATTTTTTCTTTTCTAAACCCTTCACATAAATATCACCATATCCTGAGGTCACCTTATTAATTATTCTTGTGAATTCCTTTGGATCCACAAAACCATCTTCCCATTTCAATCCATGATGGTTGTTTGTCAACCAGTATACTTGTTTCTTATATTCCAATGGTAATGCATTGAAACGATATGGAGGATTGAAAATAAAATGACTAATCTTGTATCCATCATAGGTTGCTAGTTCTTTTGGCAGGAATTTGTTGTTGCTTGGTATTCGAAAACCTTGTATATCTACATACAATGATGACGATGATGATGTAGATGATGATGATGATGACGTCATTGTACTAATAAATGATTCCAGCTTCTCGTAGTTCCTCCTCAATAGCAATAATTTCGTTTTGATGAGAATTATTTCCAGCACCAGCTGATGCACACAACAAAGCCAATCGAGCAACTAACTCATTTGGATCATCCCAGTAAATATATTCAATTGGTTTTCGATTGTATCGTAAATATTGAACACCCCTTCCACTTACAGAAGAAGAAGGGGAAGAGGTACTTTGCGGTTTAAGAATTTGTTTGATAACGGTTCTATATTTTCTTGATGTATCTCCTTGTATTTTATTGTTCGGATCATTGTTCTGGCGATAAGCACTTGTAAGATTAATAATTTTCCGATAGGCTTCAAGATCCTTAGTTGTATAGACACATTGGGAAACGTCTTTTAAGAACAAGAGATCATACAGTCCTTTTGTACCTTTAAATACTTTATCGGATACTCTAATATCACCATTAGGGTTAATATGTAAAGTTGTATTGCCTATCGTTATCTTTTCCGTTGTGTCATCATAATTGATTTTAGAAGTAATTGTTCGATGTTTTTCAATCAATTTTTCAATATATGGTTGTGCAATCGAAGGGTATTGACTGATGTAATCAGCATAAGCCTTATCAGATACTTTAGATTGGTCCATAAATACTTCTTCCTCCTCCTCCTCCCCCTCCTCATCATCGTCTAATGGTTCGTCTTTATCCTTGAATTTATTTGCAATTGATTCTCTTTTTGGTACATATGGAAATTGTGGTATATTTTCTTCTTCTTCTGTTTTAATTAATACTTGTGGTAGTAATTGTTCTTCCTTTTCCTTTTTCTTCTTCTTTTTTTCCATCACCAGTTCATCAAGTGGTTTTTTGATCGGATCCAATAATTTACCGATTGACTCCACCTGATCCGATTGTTCAGCTTTCAATTGTTTAAATTTTTTTCTAACATTATCAGCTGCTTCTATCAATTTCTTCTTAACTTGTTTCTGTTGTTGACTTAACATTGTCACGCTCAAACAAAGAATGCTCATCTTATATGTAGATGCACCTTTTTATAGCTTGATGAAGCCATCAAATCCTTTTCTATAGCGACCATTACGTAAATTTTCATCTTTCAATATAACCAAGAATCCATATTGGTCTTTCCAACATTCATTGCATATACATTTAAATTGATCGAAATTCATATCACTTCCCACATTTTCATTATAAATCATCTTCAGATTATGTTCATCCTGTCTAAAAACCACAACCACATTTGCATTGTCACGTATTAATTGTTTTGGTATACGTGTATATGTTTGACACAAATAAAAACAATCTATACACTTGTGTCGACCCATACTGAAATATTCTCGGATTTTCTCCTGTTCACCTGACACAGCTACATCGTCAAAGATAAATATTGAATTATTCTTTGCATCACATGTAGGAATTATCTCATCATTATTTGTGAATGGAAAGTATCCAAGTCCTTTAACTTTGTTAAGAACGCTTTTCAGAAATTCATATTTCGGTTGAAATAATGATTTTGAAAAGATATAGACGTTCTCGAAACGTAATCCATTCGGTTCAATGAGAAGACTGATTATCACATTAGTTTTACCACATCCGCTAGGTCCACAAATTATCGTTCTCATCGTATCGGGTAGTAGTGGACTGTGTCGATGACATTTTTTCGTTCTCGTTGACACATCATGATTATTTACATTGAGAGATAGTTTATGTTTGACAACGTTCATCGTAATGACGCAACATCTGTCGGTGGGTATTTATATAGGAATACAGGTGACCTACAATCAGTTTGATGTTGACGTTCAAAGGTGACGGACTTGTTAATTCGCTAATTAACAAATTACCTGTTGAACTACACATTCCTGGTTATCAGTATTGTGGTCCCGGTACGAAACTAGCAGAACGATTGGAACGAGGTGATCCGGGAATTAACGAACTAGATCGAGCCTGTAAACAACACGATATAGCGTATTCACAAATAAAAGTCTAGAAGACCGACATAGAGCGGATAACGTGTTAGAAAACAGGGCGTGGGAAAGAGTTATGTCACGTGACGCTTCATTAGGAGAAAAAATTGCTTCCTATTTGGTAACAAATACCATGAAGGCTAAACAGAAATTAGGACTGGGTCATAACAGACGAAGTCGAAGACGACGACAAAAAACCAAGACATATGCATTTAGACAAAGTGTTATCGATCCATTGAAGAGAATCGTTAATGAATCTGATGCAATCGGAACAATCATTAAAGCTGCTCGTGTAGCAGTTAAAAAAGCAGGAGGGCGTAAACGTATCCGTCTACCACGAGTTATTCCAATACCACAGAAATCCGGTGGTTGGTTACCTTTACTCTTTGGCGGTTTATCTGCATTGGGAGCATTAACTGGTGGTGCAGCAGGTGTTGCAAAAGCAGTAGGTGATGCTAAAGCAGCCAGAAGAAGGTTGGAAGAGGCTGAACGACATAATCGCTCAATGGAAGCCATTGCCTTGGGTAAAAAAGGTAGTGGATTGTATCTGAAGAAACATAAAAGAGGGTTGGGGTTGTACTTGACAAAAAACTACCAATAAAGCTACCTTCTCAACCCCTAACAGATCATCAGTTACGATTGTATGCTAGACAACTCAAAATTCCTAATTTTCGAGGTGTTTTCATGAGAGATGACTTACCCTCTAAGATTAGAAAATATGAATCAGGAATTGTCAATTTAGATTCTCGAGAAGGTAGTGGAACACATTGGGTAGCATATTTGAAGCAAAATAATAAGGTGTTATATTTTGATAGTTACGGAAATCTCAAACCCCCAAAAGAATTAATCAATTATTTGAAATGTAGAAATGTTTTATTTAATTATACCAATGTACAAAAATTCAATACATTCAACTGTGGACATTTATGTTTAGAATTCTTATATAATAAAGGTGTTTGAAAATTTTATCAGTCATGTCTTTAACCTTCACACTGAAAGGACGTAGCAGTGTCTTATCTGCAGACTTTTATCCTCCAATCAATTTGAATCCAAACTGTAGTTATTCATTAGCTCTAATTGGTTTTCATACATACAATACAATACCTAATATTGAAAAAGGACAGAATAAGTTCTACTACAAAGACAATGGTGTAGACAAGGAGATAACAATACCTACTGGTGCATATGAGATAACACACATTGAAGACTACCTACAACAACTACTCAGTCCACCTAATGTTATCGATAAATCTGAAATTATTTCATTGAAACCAAACAATAATACGTTAAAGTGTGAATTGAAGAGTAAATATGAAATTGATTTCACCAAAGACGATGGTATTGGAACGTTATTAGGATTTTCGAAACAAATTCTAACCTCAAATCAACTTCATTCATCTGATCAACCGGTGGAGATAATCAAAGTTCTATCAATCCGTATTGAATGTAATATTACAACAGGATCATTCTATAACAGTCAACCATCGCACACAATTTATGAATTTGCACCTGCTGTAGATCCAGGTTATGCTATAAATATTGAACCAAAAAACCATATATATTTACCGATTTTGAATAAACAGTTCATTGACAATTTGACCATCAGGGTGTTAGATCAAAACGGTAATTTGGTAAATTTTCAAGGAGAAGAACTCGTTATCAGATTAGAATTGAAAAATAATGGGGTTAGTTTTTCATAGTGGAGGGGATGGAGGTGGTTGTAATAAAATACCTCACACTCAGACATATCCCATCAGTCAGTTGTCGTCGTCATCACCGTTGACGTCATCGTCATTAACGCAAACAAGTATTCAGATTTTAAAATCTCTTGGTTACAATGTCCGAAAAACTACAGATATACAAAAAATTAAGCTTCGACGATAGTATCGAGAAAGAAGAGTACCATACATATCATCCAACAATTTCATCATTTCAAAATAATGATGAAATTGAAATCAACGTTAATCAACAGGATATCTTTATCTCATTTTGTGAATCATTCCTATATTTAACTTGTCAATTTGAGGAAGTAGGAAATGCAACCGCAACAGGTGACTGTGAATTAAGCAACAATTTTGGTTCATATCTATTCGATTCAATCACATACGAATTGAATGGTAAAGAAATTGAAAAAGTACGAGATGTAGGAACAACAACTACCATTAGAGGTCTATTGTGTTACAATCATGATGAGGAGAGGGCTTTAGAGACAGCTGGTTGGAGTCCTGATAGTGGTACAATTGTTACTTTAGCATCTGATAAAAAGTCTGTTAATCTTCGAATCCCATTATCATTTCTATTTGCTTGCTTCTACGATTACAAGACAATCATAAATGGCAAACACAAGATACGTTTGGTACGCAGTCGATCTGATAATAATTGTTACCGTAGCAGTGGAACAAAAACAGCAACAGTTAAAATTCAAGATTTATGTTTAAAATTGAAACATGTATATCCTAGTGATCAATCAAAGATATACCTGCTAGATCAAATGAATAAAAACATCCCTATACAGGTTGGATTTAGAAATTGGGAATTTCTAGAACTACCCTCGTTAAGACAATCCAAAAAGGATATATGGAGCGTTAAAACAACAACTAACCTTGAACGACCAAGATATGTAATTGTAGCCTTCCAAACGGATCGCAAAGACAATCCGAAGAAGGAAATCAGTAAATTCGATCATGTCAAATTGACAAATCTTCGTGTTTGGTTAAACTCCCAGTGTTATCCATATGAAAATCAAAATTTTGATTTTGAAAAAAATGAATATACTGAAGCTTATCAGGCTTTCATCGATTTTCATCGTAATTTTAATAACAATCATTCATCGACTCCAACAACAACCTATACAAATTTCTCACTTCGATCGATTTTCGTCATTGATTGTTCAAAACAAAACGAAGCCATTCAGTCATCAACAGTCGATGTTAAATTAGAATTTGAAAGTAGTGAGAATTTTCCTAATAAGACCAGAGCATATTGTATAATTGTACATGATAAATTATTCGAATATTATCAATTAACCGGAATTGTAAAGAATATAATTTAAAGAACTTTGTAAATGATAAGATAAAGGATGATACGTGCGGAAACCAAAAACCACTGTTACGGCGGAAACCATTTTCCGATGGAAGACATCTTACATCAAACAGATATCAAAAACCTAATTTGTTTTTAATTTTTTTCGTTTTTATTTGAGTGATAAGATAAAGGATGCGTGCGAAAACCACTTTTATCGCTGTCAAGGTGAAATTCCACCTCCACTTCTCTTGAGAGGCAATTTTTTCGAGTATAAATAAGCAGAAAAATGTAGTTGCACTTACAGTCGCTGTTCTGAATTTATATTTGAACATTGTACAATTTTGATAAAGATTTTTATAATTAAATATGGATATTTATGAATATAAAGTGTGCAGTTTGTGTCAACATAAAAAACTGGTGTACAAATGGGATCATCATGAAAGAAGGGGTGCCTTCTACGATCAACGGGATTCAGATAGTTATGGATTGCGAATCTTAGCCAATGGAATCTGCCGAAACTGTCATCAATTCTCTGAATTTTATTATATTAGAGAACGATGGATGTGTGGTAAAATAATAAGTGCCTCGTCAACAGAATCTGCATTGTCATCATCAAATTAGGTTTTAATAATTTCACCAACGTCTAATTATGTAAATTTTTAATTATTAAACGATTATAATGAATAACTTTATAAACAATTTGATATAAATAAAAAATTCAATCAAAAGAGTGATATTTACTTTTAATCTCAAATGGAATTTCAAATCTCCCTCTAATTTTTGTAACGCATGCGCAAATTAACCACAAATTGAGGTTAACTTGTTAACAACAAACAAGGCTAATCTTGTCTGTTGTTAACAACTAACATGGTAAACGTTGTTTGTTGTTAACAACTTTTTGAAATTCCCGCTAAAATTACAACGCATGCGCAATCCAATCAAAATTTGAGGTTGTCAATTACAAGGCTAATCTAGTCGTTTCCCGCCATCTCTCATCTGTCAAATTTTAGGTTGGTAACACTGAGAGACCGTCTTGGTAACTTTCAGGTTGGTAATATATTCAAACTTTCCCGCCAATTTTAGGGAGCTGTGTATAGAGGCCGCTTCAATTTGACGGGTTTAGGGGGCTTCATATTGATGGGCAGACATTTTGCAAAATTTGCATAAAATTTATAACGTGGATTTATTTTGTGGACTAAGGAACGAAGCCAGCATTTCCGTTAAGGAGTCTTAAATTTCAATGTAAGACGATACAGGATGCATAAATTGACCTTAGAAAAGTTCAGCCAACTGCACTATGTGACACACACACAAACACACACGCACACACACACACACACACACACACACACACACACACACACACACACACACACACACACACACACACGCGCGCGCGCAATCCAATAGCAAACACCGGATTTTATGGTTTCCGTGGAACGTTGTGACTTGCTGATGAGCTAGTTTGGTATAAAAGAAGGTCCAGTGTCTTCAAATTATCATTCATTGTTTTACAACGCTTCAAGTAACATTCTCATAATGGCAAGTGTACCTTCAACAATTGTTGTGTATAGTGAAGATAAAAAAGATTTATCGATTGAAGTGTTATATGTTGTATTGAAACAAATTTTCCAGTAAGTACTATCTTAATTAATTATTTTAAAATAATTGAAATGAATTTTCTAGATATGGTGTAAAAGAAATAAAGAAATGTGAAGATAAAATTCTAATTTCTCTAACCTATACTCCGAAGACGACTACTTTACAAAAGAAATTCGGAAATCTTCCAATTAAATACATGAGAATGAAAATTGACGGTGAAGAAGAATTCAATATTATCGATAATACTTTACAAAAATATAGATTCAACATCGGCGATAAACAAGCCATAGACGCGCCGTACATCCCTGAATCGCAACCATTTTTTTAATCACTTGCAATTTAAATTTTTAATAAAATTTCAATCAGAAAAATGATACTTGTTTTAACCTTAATACAATTATAAAATCTGCTGATAATATTTGTAACGCATGCGCAATTTGACCACAAATTGAGGTTAACTTGCTAACAACAAACAAGGCTAATCTTGTTTGTTGTTAACAACTTTCCAGCCATATGTTGTTTACAACCTTGTTTGTTGTTAACAACTATTCCCCGCCATATGTTGTTTACAACTTTCCCGCCACCTGTCAACACCGCAGAAAATTCAAATTTCCCGCCTTCTCTCACCTGTTAACACCGAAGAGAATTCAAATTTCCCGCCTTCTCTCACCTGTCAACACCGAAGAGAATTCTAATTTCCCGCCTTCTCTCACCTGTCAACACCGAAGAGAATTCTAATTTCCCGCCTTCTCTCACCTGTCAACACCGAAGAGAATTCTAATTTCCCGCCTTCTCTCACCTGTCAAATTTTAGGTTGGTAACACTGAGAGACCGTCTTGGTAACTTTCAGGTTGGTAGTATTTTCAAATTTTCCCGCCAAGTTTAGGGGGCGCCACGATAGATATGCAACCAACAATACAGGAGGTCATTGACCTCCCGGTCATTGACCTACAGGAGGTCATTGACACGCAGAAGGTCATTGACCCCCTTCAGGTCATTGACCCCCCCCCTCAGGTCATTGACCCTGCACCGGCACTTCCGGTGCAAAAGGTACATATTTATACTACTCAGGTTGGAATATGTTTGGGTCCTTTTCATTTATTAAATCTAAATTAATTTCTTTATACAGAATTTTTGATCGTTCTTTATGTTCCTGTATATAATCATTTAAAATAATTTTATCAATTTCTAAATTAAATGGATCATTTGCAGTTATATGTCCATTGATTACATCTACTGGTTTAAGTTTCGTCACTGAATGAATAGAGTTATTATATGCTAAGATTGCGTAAATCATTTTTGATTTTGGTGGAGTTTTCCGAAATCCTTTTGCATTGAGGATTCTAATATGTTCTAAAAGAGTAGAATGTAGTCTTTCTATAAGGCCATTTGATTCAGGATGATTAGGAGAACAAAAATGAATTTTTACTTTATGTAAATTGAGAAGTTCAGAAATTACTGAATTTTTAAATTCAGTACCATTATCTGTGACTACTTGATATGGAACTCCATGGTGCAAGAAGAATTGTAACATCTTATCAACGATTTCGGTACTATTCAATGAGGTTAGGTAATAAGCTTGAGCATATTTAGAAAAACTGTCTATTATAGTTAGGAATTTACATTGTTCAATAGTAAATGTATCAAGATGGATAATTTCAAAGGGCTTAGTAGGTGTAGGGGTTACATTCATTTTGATTTGGACTGGTTTCCGGTCGTATTTTGCCTGCATACAAATTAGGCATTCATTTATATAAGTTTGAATTGATTGTTTTAAATTCGGCCAATAATATTTTTCATTGATTCGCCTAAATGTTTCATCTCTACCTCTATGATTTGTTTTTGATTCGTGATAATTCCTAATTATATCTGGAATATCAATTTTATCGGTAACATCAATTAATTTTTTCGTGCATTTTTTAAAAGTTTGTCTGAATTGTAAGGTATTTTTGTAGTAATTTAGAAAAATCTTCGTAACAATCGGGTTGTTCAAAGTATAGAAAATAATGCGTATTAGGATTAATATAATTCTTAATAAATTTAATAACGTCATTTTCAAAATCATTTTGAGAGAATTGTACTATAATTCTCTTTTTATTTTCAAACAATATTTTAATTTTTGGTTCGGCAGGGGAGTGTAGAACTGTACTTATAAAAATTTGATTTTGTCTATAGTTTACTGGAGTATCACTTATAGGAATTTCTAATATTTGATTTTCAATGCTACTATGAATAGTTACGTCAGTATTGTTAAGTTCATTGTCAAGATAAGGAACTGCGATTTCCGCGGTTTCGTTAGACAATTGAGTCATTGAATTGTCATCAGATGGTTTTATTATTATGTCGGACAATATCCTAATTTTATCGTAATTACAAACAATGATTTGAATATCTGTATCGTCAAAAATAAATTCAATCATTGATTTTACTTTAATCCATTCGAGATTATCTACACCACATCCTAATCGTGGTATTGCCAAATTTTTGACATTATTATTTTTTATATGGTTTTTTATTTTCAATATTGATTTAAAAAGATTTAAGTATATTGGTTTATCACGCGAATATTTTTTTTGTTGTTAAGTAATAAATATATCTATTATTATCTTGTAGAATTGTAAGACCTCCTACAGGTGGATTTTGTCTTATAAGCTCATCTTCTCTTTTAAAT
Source organism: Mylabris phalerata (assembly GCA_020740385.1). Taxonomy (NCBI): domain Eukaryota; kingdom Metazoa; phylum Arthropoda; class Insecta; order Coleoptera; family Meloidae; genus Mylabris; species Mylabris phalerata. Next base: position 39,027 of record JAJEOX010000015.1, read on the forward strand.
TTGTTTTTAAATTTCACAGCTATTCCTGCTCCCATTTTGAAATCTGTTGCTACACAATGAGCAAGTGAATAATTTTCTGACATACTGAATAAATCTTTTTCTATTTCTTTAATTTTTTTGAATTCAAAATTTGGATTTTCAGCCCATTTATTTTCAAATATTTGATAAAGGTTTTCCACTGAACGTTCATTATTATATTGTTCTAAATCAACTAAATAAGGATCGTTAAATAAAGTTTGCAGATCTAAATCTGGATCTGGATTAACAATCATTGAGTGATTATCTAAATCGTTTGAATTTTGGATATCTGGGGTGATTAGATCTCTTTCTGGGAAATATTCGAATCGTCTGGCATTATAATTATCTGATTCTCGTAAGATTTCGTCTAATTCTTCCCATGGGTTTGTTACTTTAGTATGAATTTCGATTCTTGAAAGTGCGTCTGCATTAGCATTTAATTTTCCTTTTTTATAAATAATATTATAGTCATATTCGTCCAGTTTTATTCGCCATCGTAATAATTTTGAGTTTGGATCTTTTAACGACATTAACCATTGTAAAGGTTTATGATCAGTGATAATATTAAATTTTTTACCGTAAAGATATGGTCTAAAATATTTTGTTGCCCACACAATTGCTAAGAGTTCTCTCTCAATCGTACTATAATTTTGTTCAGAATTATTAAGAGTTCTACTTGCGTATGCTACTGGGAGATCTTGACCAATAGGTCCTTGCGAAAGAACTGCTCCTATAGCTACACTACTAGCATCAGTTGTTAAATTAAATGGTTTTGAAAAATCAGGGAATTGCAAGATAGGCTCATTAATAAGTAAATTTTTACAATTTTCGAAACGTGAAATGAATTCATCATCATGAACAATCTTAGCACCTTTTTTTAAACATTTCGTTAGTGGTTTTGTAATTTTTGCAAAATTGTTGATAAATATACGATAGTAACCTAACAATCCGAGGAATCCTTTGATTTGTTTCGTAGTTTTTGGAATTGGATAATTTTTTATAGCTTGAATTTTATCAGGATTAGGCTTGACACCTTCTGGGGTAACTACATGGCCTAAGTAAGCTACTTCTTTACGTAAAAATTCCGATTTGTCGAGTTGAATTTTAAAATTAGTTTCTCGTAGACGATCAAATACTTTTGTCAAATTTGTAATATGTTCTTGAAGTGATGTTGAAAATACAATTATATCGTCTAAATATACGAGACAAATTTTATTTAAAAGTTCTCTTAGAATGTTATCCATTACTCTTTGGAACGTCACGGGTGCGTTCTTTAAACAGAAAGGCATTCTCACGAATTCATAATGACCATTATCAACATTAAATGCGGTTTTTTGGACATCTTCCGGGTCCATTTCGATTTGGTGAAAACCAGAGGCTAACTCTATTGTAGAAAAGTAATTACATCGGCCTAATTTATCAAGCACCTCCGTTATATTTGGTATAGGGTAACGATCGTCAACTGTTTTTTCATTTAATTTTCTATAATCAATTACAACACGCCATTTTCTTTTTTCGGATGCATCTAATTTTTTAGGAACTATCCAGATGGGTGAGGACCAAGGTGAAGTACTTGGTTAGATTATGTGTTGATCCAACATTCTTTGAATTTGAGAATTAACTTCTTCTTTATGGATATAAGGATATCGATATGTTATGATATGAATTGGAATTTCATCATTTGTTCTAATTTTATGTTTGATTTGGTTACTAAAGGTTAATGGAGCACTTTCTTGATAAAATATATCCCAGTATTTTTTGATTAAATTCATAATTATTAACATTAATTATTTTTGGTTCATTTAGGTCGTATTTGTTTCGAGGCAAATGCAAGGTAATGCATTATCATTTTCTTGTGGATTTTTGTAAACTATATTATTATAAAGTTCCTCAGAAACGAATCCACGGGGTCTATTAGGATCATTTTTAAAATAATTTGGTTTATGCTGAAAGGGTTGTTTATACGTATTTCTAGTACTCACATTCATAGGCGTTGGTTTTTCAAATTTTATATTCGGGTTAGGTTTAAAAACATTCTTTGGTTGTTTAAACACCTGACTATTTGTAAAATATCTTGGTTGATTATAAGTATTTCGGGATACTAGATTAATTGGTTGTGACGGAAAGGGCGATTTAGATGTGGATTGATAATTGTTTCGATTATTAAAATTTGTGTTATATCTATGAAAACTGTTAGAATTATTTTGGGAATAAAAGCTAGGTTTAGGAGAATTATAGGGTTGTCGATTATTTGGGCGTTGAGGTGGTTTTTGACCAGGATTGTTCATTTTCCGATAATAATTATTATTTTCTTCTTGGATAATAAATTGTAGAGCTTTATTCAAATCTTTAGGTTTCATACAACGGATTGTGGTACCTAAAGGTTCCCGTAATCCAACTAGATATGTTTTAAGTGCTAAATTTGAATAAAATTCTTTTTTTGTTCTAATCGATGCATTGTTGTTATCGTGTGCATCAATATAAGAACAAATAAGGTTCAATAAATTTAAAACTCTATCATAAAATTGTTGAGGATTTTCATTCATTTGTTTTAGCATAACAAGGTCTCGATTTAAGCAGGGTTCATCGCGTTGATAAGCGAAATTATTATACAAGGTTGTTTTTGATTCTGCAAACGTTTTTACGTCTTGAATATCTATGACTAATTTTGCATTTCCGGTTAACTTAGAAATTAGTGAATTTAATATAAAGGTATTCAAGAAATTTTCAGGATTATTTTGATCATAAAAAATTTGTAATTATAGATTCACATGTGTTTAGATACCTATTCAGTTCATTAGGGTTTCCATGAAATTGTGGAATACAATGTAGATATTCAACTTTGAATTCCATTTTATATTTATTCTTATTTTTCTTTTTATTATTAATATTTTTATTATTTACTTTATCGGGAGAAGTACCCGAATTTTCTAAATGATTTTCATTCAAATTAGAATTATCGAAGTTTTCTAATTGTTCTTCTAATGATAAGCTCGAGAAAAGAGATTCTAAGGACATCTACTTACATCAACAGAACAAAATTCTTCATTTGTTTAGAAATCTGATTCGGACCGCCAAATTTTCGTTGAAACGAAACACCAATATTTTCACTATAGGTGCGGCAGATCCTACCGACTGCGCCAATCATATTTTTTCACCCTTTTTATTTTTTTAAAATAATATTTATTTTTATTTTATTAAATTCACAATTATTATTATTTATTATTTTACAAGCTTATTTTAATATACGTTTAAAATGGCTTTGTATCTACTTTTAACTATATAAGATATTGATAAATTCCACCTTTTTATTTATAATATTTATACAATATTTTTGATGAATTGCAATCTGACTTTAATAAAAAGGTACTGTTTTATGAAAAATGCTTATATAAATGGAATCATTGTTTCTATTAATATAACTCACGTATACCAAAACAATTAATACGTGATAATGCAAATGCTGTTGTGGTCTTTAAACAGGATCAACATAATCTAAAGGTGATTTATAATGAGCATGTAGGAAGTGATATGAATTTTGATCAATTTAAACGTATATGTAATGAATGTTGGAAAGATCAATATGGATTCTTAGTGAAATTGAAAGATGAAGATTTATGTAATGGACGTTATAGAAAAGGATTCGATCGCTTCATTAAACTATAAAAAAGGTTGATTTATATACATTACAAACATTCATTGTTTACCTGTGACAATGTTAAGTCAACAACTAAAGCAAGTTAAGAAGAAATTAATAGAAGCAGCTGATAATGTTAAAAAGAAATTTAAACAATTAAATAATTAAATAATGTAACTCATGATTAAAGAAATCTACAGCCTCGTTAGGATCTAAAAATTGGATTCCAAAATATGTTTTCAAATAATTGCCAATTACTGATTGGTCGTTTTTATATTCAGAAACCAGTCCGAGTTGTTGAATTTTTTTGAACCAATTTTGGCAAAGGTGAAACCTACATCCTATAATAACTACGCTTGGCCAAGTAATACAGCATGCATTATGAATTGCTTTTTCAAAATCTATTACAATTTTTTTAGGCTCAAACTGTAAATTATATTCAGAACATTTTTATATCAAAAGATTGAATAAATTAACGTAAGTCTGACATTTTTGTTAGGTAGCAACGAAAAACCAAAGGAATATAGTATCCACTTTTGAATCCGTGTATAGTAAACATTTGAGTAAAATGATTGCAGCAGAATTGAAACGTACCGTCCATATATATAGTATCCACTGAACATAGAAAGTGCATATTACTATAACATGCAAATATAATTATTTCTGTTGCACTGTCAACTTTAACAATGAAATTTTCTTGTTTACATGTTTGCAAAGTGAATAGGTCACTCAAAATTAATCGAAAAATATCTTCTCTGTTTTTTGGCAATACTGGAATTTTCTTCCTACGCGAAACATACATGTTCCGCCTGACGCATGACACATCTTCAATTGTGAGCTCATCCATATATTTGCTGCTTCTTAGCTCTTGATGTAATATTTTTTATGGTTTTTCATACAAATCTTCTTCCGCCTTTCTCTTAACTGAATTACTTACGGCTTGTCTTGGAATTGTAAGGTCTTGTTCGTGTTTATGTTCTCCAGTTACCTCAATTATATTATTTTCATCCCCAATCATGGAGTAGATTCTTGCAGGACACTGACGTTTCCAGCATCTCCAACGAATTTTTCCACACTTACTAATGCTACTTTTTGAAAATTTATTATTATCTACGACAAGCAGTTTGCCACCTCTCTGACTCAATATTTCCGAAACATTCATGTTATACGCAAAAACTAACGTCAAGTAATAGAAAAAAAAAACGTTCGAAGATAACTTCTAAAACGATACTGACAATTTTATTTTGATATTGAATTTTTGAAACAACCGATGTTGTTATTAGAGAAAGGAATGAAAGAAAGAAAGCAAATTAATTTAAACCGATATCGGTAGTTCTAGACCAGGAAAAATCAGTTCCTCGAGCGGGATACGAACCCGCGACCTTTTGCTTACATGGCAACTGCTCTACCAACTGAGCTATCGAGGGACCCTGATCCACCCAGTCCAGAATGTACGTCTTGACTGGACGATTACTACTTAGTCGTCCAGCCACGTCAAATATGTAAAGTTTCTACTATGAAAGTTATCCGATGTTAATATTGAATTTTTGAAACAACCGATGTTGTTATCAGGGTCCCTCGATAGCTCAGTTGGTAGAGCAGTTGCCATGTAAGCAAAAGGTCGCGGGTTCGTATCCCGCTCGAGGAACTGATTTTTCCTGGTCTAGAACTACCGATATCGGTTTAAATTAATTTGCTTTCTTTCTTTCATTCCTTTCTCTAATAACAACATCGGTTGTTTCAAAAATTCAATATTAACATCGGATAACTTTCATAGTAGAAACTTTACATATTTGACGTGGCTGGACGACTAAGTAGTAATCGTCCAGTCAAGACGTACATTCTGGACTGGGTGGATCAGGGTCCCTCGATAGCTCAGTTGGTAGAGCAGTTGCCATGTAAGCAAAAGGTCGCGGGTTCGTATCCCGCTCGAGGAACTGATTTTTCCTGGTCTAGAACTACCGATATCGGTTTAAATTAATTTGCTTTCTTTCTTTCATTCCTTTCTCTAATTTTATTTTGGTTTTACCTGTTTAAATAGCCAAATAATGACTTTTTCTAAAATTCTTATAAATTACAGGTCAATAGTTTGTACCTGTTCGTTGAGATTATTCGTAAAAAAATGACATTGCTTGGAATAATAAGATTTCTTGGGAGTCTAGTTAATCCGATTACAATGGTGGACGAGCCAACCGATGTCGTTAATCCCTAAATTTACAAAATTACCTGCGTTCAGTTACCCGTGGTCGAGCTGACATACGCCCCTTTTAAGTGGATTAGTTAGTAATTTTAATAAAAAGTACACATCCACCATAAATAATCAATATTTCGACATAATCAGCCGTACTGTAATAAGCCATTGTAAAAATTACCAATGTCGAACGAAACAACTCGCCAAAGCCTGATACCTGTCAATAATTTGCCTAGGTACATTTTAAAAACAATTGAAAAATTTAAAAAAAGAGAAACGATTTTATGGCAGTACTAAGAAACAATTCTCCGCCGCCTTATCTACTTTCTGCCTGATGATATTATATAGAGACGCCGATACCTATGTAACATTATCCAAAGTGGTCGACTTTGCCAATTTTATTACATTTATTCAATATTTATTGTTGTTTGCTTAGGTATTTAATTGTTAAACAGTTTACTAAATGTAAAACAAAGAACATTTCGAATTGATCACTAACTATTGTTACTACCTATTTGTTACAATTTACGACAAAATTGTTGATTGTTAATAGAGAAAGAATTTTATTTTGCATTATCTCAAAATCTTTTGATATTATTCCTGACATGGTAAACTTGACTAAATTTGCTTTCTATTAAAATTACTAGTTAATACACCTAAAAGTGAAGACTTTCGTGTTTTTTTTTTAAGTCAATAACCCCACAGATTCTCATTAAAAACAATCCAACATTATTCGGTGTTCTGCGAGCACCCTTATTTTTGAAATCTGTAACTGCAGTTGTCATATCAAGCGTAGACTCCTCCCGCTTTTCTTCTTATCGCTATAGCGGACATCTGATTCGTTACTTGTTTTAACTAATTACTGATTACCTGTGTGTCAGGTTAAAAAACGGTATAAGACTTTTCGTTTTAGAATTTGATCCTCTATTTACACCTATTAGGATGGGCGCCAATTATGGGACACGTATATATATATATATATATATATATATATATATATATATATATATATTTTGATTTATTTATTTATTTATTTATTTATTTTGCTTTGCCTATTTAGGGCATTGTTAAGGTCCTCCTCATCTGCAGCAAGTTCAAGTAAGATAGTTCTATCGTGTTCCTGATGAACTGGCAATACTTTCACAGCATGCACTGTCATGCAACTTAAATTGTAAAAGCCGCCAAGCCGCTTCACATGAACTAACATATCTGCAGTCAATATAATTTCTTATCTCATCCCGGACCTGTGGCACGTTTTGTCCTTCGTCGACCCTTTCTGTTAGACCTTCTGCTCCTTCATGTCCCTGTTGTTGTTGTTGTTGTGGTTCTCTACGACTGACAGCTGCCACCGTTGCCTTTATAAACATACTTGTGTAAGTATTTTATGCAAGATACCGTTCCGCACAGTTCAAAATTTATATGACATTGGTAATTTGCTGTTGCATAGGGATTATACGGAAATATGTGTCTGTAGTCGCAAACAAAACTGGCATACTGTATTGTTCTTCCGTCTTGTCGTCTCTTATATGTTGGTTGTCCATATCCGGCACGCGGTTGTGGATTCATAATTGTGTTTTCTGCATAATCCTTTGGATAGAATTTTGTACAGACACCATCTTTCATACACGGAGCATTTGGATTGTTTTCTCCACACATTCTGTGCACTTGAAAATGTTTGATTGATTCGTAGAGATGTGGTTGAGTTGTTGGATCTGGAATTTCGGCAGAAATTATTTTTTCTACGTCACCTTCATCAACTATTTTATCCTCATTAATGAACGTCACAACGATATGCGCGTGTGGCAGACCTCGCTTTTGGAATTCAGTGGCGTATTGATGGTGAAGACAGACTCCATAAATTTGTTAATGGACAATGTCATGTAGAAACTCCAAAAGTTTTAGTTGGAAGACACGACACACCAGATCCAACCTATCTGCGAATCTTTGCTGATACTCCAAATTTTGTTGAATCTCGTTCCAATGAGGATTACAGGTGAAAGTGATAAAGAGGTCGGGTTTCCCATGACGTGCAACAATAGACGTTGCGTCCAAATACAGGCGTTGAATGTTACGTGGCCCTCCTTGAAATATCCTTGGCAATACAACTGGGCGTCCCATATTTTGCAATTCTTCTCCAACAGGTACTTGTCGCCCCTGCTCTTGTTGTTGCTGATGTTGTCCTACGCTTGCTCCTAAGACCGCTTGAATATGTCGCTGCTGAACTGCACGGAATTTATTTTGGTTTTGCCTATAGAACCAAAGCTCAATTGTTGCAGCACGTATCCAAGCGTCCACCATATATTGTTGAAACAAATTTTGGGAGTTATGTATTATTGAAAATTGTTCCTTTGTAAATAGTTTGTAGCGATAAACTTGTCTAGCGGAAACTTGCTTTTGAGGTTGGTTCTTATATTTGATGTTATAATCGTAACCATATTCGCTACTTGGAAATATAAGTGGGTAAACCATCGAATCTGCTAACCTGTTTAGGTTCTAAATTTCGTTGTGTAATCCGGCACTTCTTGGATATAATTTCAGCTCAACGTTTTCCGGAGGATCTTCTCGAAAAAATACAGCAGCAATTTCACCACCGACTTCAGGTCTTCCGAAATTTCTTCGGTTACTATCACTTCCTTGCATATCGCGTTTAAAAACCATGACAATATCGTCGATTACATCGTGTCGGTTTTCAGTTGCTTGTATTTGTTGGATCACCTTTGCCATCGATTTATACGACCTTACGAACGGATTACATATTCGCAGCATATCTTCAATTATGGTTATTGTGGCGGGATCAATCCTATAGGTAAGAAATTCTTGACGACGCTGTATTGCTTCATTCGTCTCCAAAAAGTAATACTGATTTAGGTTAGGCATCTGTAGCTCCTGTGTTGATGTTGGACCTTCGGCGAAATGATAAATTTCTCCGAACGCAAAGAAGCACCAGTGACCCCGATGACCTCCGATCGCACCATGATTCTCAGCTGGCTGCCTTGAGGTTTTGAAAGAGGTCATTGCAAATTGCGAATTAATAATACGAATATTGTCTCTATATTCGCGACTTCTTTTATCTGTACCCGTCAGCAATGAATGTAACTCTGGTGGACATTCTTGTGATGGAGGCAAATCGATTTCGCCACGATAGCAACACCATATCTTTACCTGTTCCCTTGTCGTCCGTTCGGCTGAAAAGTATTTGGCACGGCAGAAATTGCAGCCGTCCTCCAGTGGTTGCAGATTGTGTGAATTTCTTGCCAACCATTCTATTTCTTCAGGTGTTGCTCTGCAGGCTTTACGATAATGAATTGTATGTGGAATTTCTGCATGCCTTCTTCATCTAGGAGCTGCTGCAGGTGGAGGAGGAGAGGGTGGATCCGGTGAAGTTGTATTTACCGTTTGTAAAGTTCCCGTCAATGCTAAAGAAGGTGGTGTTGGTTGAGTTGTAAGCCTTGTCACCCGGAGGATTGGATTTGATTTAAACAAATGACGAATTAATTGGGACTGTGGTAACCTCGTCACAAGCACAACTGGATTCCATGAAGGAGAAACCTCAGTACTCCCTCGTCGTCTTCTTTCAATACGTCCCAGGTATGTGGACCTTTGGCTCAATCGTATAATTTTTCTAGGCATGTTGAAAACACAAATTTTACAATGTTAATACTAAAAAGATATTCACAATCAACTACTAAAATCCATAATATCACACTGTTTATACTTAATAATTATACGCAATTTTAACTACATTATGTATCACTACACTGCTTCTTGGTTGGACCGTCTGTTAATACATTCAATCAATGACTGACGAACTGAGCCTTCGGGGCTGATCTTATATAGTAATCGGACCATTATTCCAGAACTTTCGGCAACATTCCTGAACATCATGGTATTTTACAGAAATCTTTACCATTCCAGTAGGTTTCTGGAATGTTCTACAACATTCCATAATGTTCTACGGTTTGTTCATATATAATTTTACAACGTTCCAGCCGTTTTCTAGAGTATTCCATTCTTTTCCATAACCTTTTCAATATGATAAAAGCTATTAATTCTACACTATTCCAGCCCTATTCTAGAGTATTCCATCACGTTCCATGATTCTTTAAAATTTGGCTTAAGGGTGAAGTGCGACCTTGAACCATCTCCAGGCACCTCCACCAAAATTCGTCCCATAATTCTCCCACTCTTTTTCTGGGAATTTTAGTAGGTGGTCGTTATGTTTCTAAGGGGCGTGCTATATTTTTTAAAATCAAGTAAGGGGGTAAATATTTTGCTGTCGCCGAGGAAAGATATTTGACAAAGTTGGTTTTGTTTGCAATAGACGATTTGGATATTTCGAAAAGCTGTGGCGCTTGAGTGGCGGCAATTATAAAAAATGTATCCAATTTTTGCGGAAATTTCAAAATGAACGTAGATAATTACTCCGTGCTAGGGTAGTTGACATGAGATTTCGAATTTTTACCTTTTTTAAAATTACCGCGCTCGACTGAGCATGCCCACATTCTTTTATAACTTTGTTGAAATGCTCTGTAAATTCTACAATTTTCAATGTACCTTGATGGTATTCTCGGATATCTCATATAAACAATTGTTTCATGGCACTCTGTCTACTTTAGTTATGAATTAAGAATGATCACCTGTTTTTTTGTTAATATTTATAATATTTTCGAAAATTACTATACCAAACTATACAGAGTGGCCCTAGAAGGTGGCCTATTAAAAGTATAAGAAGTTTTAATTGATGGAAGTTTCTGAAATTTGATATACAGATGTTCTCCCACCTGGACAGCCTCTACAAAATATTTTAGTTGTTCCACCAATCTCCGATATATGAGTTAAAGCATTCTATTTTCTTATTTTAAGTGAAATGGTATATTTTATTTCATATTAAGATTATACCTATACATATCCGAAATGTAAACTTCGAACTTTCAACTTTACGTTGAATTAAAAAAAATGATTCAGAGTTTAGCTGAAATGAATTTTTCTTCCAGCCAATTTTCAAAGCGTAAAATCTGTTTTTTAGAATGGAACGGTACATGTCTCTTTATACGGTTGGATAAAGTCAAAAATTCTGCATTTAACTGTATTAGAATTTCCCATACTTATTTCTAATAATTTTTCAGTTACTTAAAATTTGCAATCCTGATAAATTTTGTACATCAGGAATGTCCAATGTCTAAAATAGTTTTATTGTTCATTTACGATTGAATGTTGGAGAGTTCAACCCTCTGCCAGGTAGTATTTTTTTAAAGCTTTTATTTGAAACTTTTTTCTATTTTATAAGATAAAAAGAATTAAAATTTTCTTATAAAATAATAATCACAAATATAACAAATGAACGTGAACTTGTTTAGGTAAAAAGGAGTGAAAAAAGTAATTAATATACAAATTCTTCCGCGGGATTGAACCATTCAACGCTCGCGCGAAAACCAAATGTGGAGCACTCCGAGCTATTGAAGTTCTGAGTCCCGACCTAACTTACAATGTATAAATAAAGACGCGAAATATTTTTTATGCTTTTTTTTTCAAAATTATTCACTTTAGTTATTAATAAATAAATAAATACATAATAATAGTAACAATAATGATAGTAACAAGTGGTTCAACTTATTATTTTTATTATTATTATAATTTATCAAAAAGTCGATTATTAGGAGATTAATTTCTTTGATGCTGAAGTCTAGTGATTTTTCATTGAGCAAAAGAATATTTTATACAATTTATATGGGTTAGTTTTCTTATTTTTTGTCACCACAGTTGTTAGTTGTTGCAGGTGTTAGAAAAGTGATGAACACATATCTGTTTCTCTGTTGTCCCTTCTGCAGTTTTCAAGGTGAACGATGGGTTAAACAGAATTCTGTGATTGGTCCGTTTTGTCATCGGGGTGTCTCTATTTCTATTAAATCTCGGAAAAATTATGTATTTCTAAATGCCATTTTCAAGAAAACGAAAAACATAATTCAAATTTTTAATAGAGACAGAGGTAGACCTAACTTTCAGAAATCTTTTCATGTCAATTTCATTCTGTTTTGTTAACTTATGAGAAATTTATTTCTTTTCTACTAAAACCATGCATTTACTCTGAAAAAACACATTTTTCACAATTTTCGGAAAATCCCGCCGACGAACAAAACATTTCAATAGAGACAAAGTTGCACAATGACATATCGAATCAAATGCGATATTTACCATTTCGATATCTCTTACCGTTTTCGAGATATTTCTAATCCACGGCTTATGGCATTTCAATGTAATTTTTTGGTTGCATTTCTTCGGACTTCACCCTTAAGGGGACAGGGTAGATCTTAAAATTTTAACCGGCGAAAATGTGAGTTTGTAACTTGCGATTTCTCACTCGTCCTTGGGACTATCATAATCGAAAATAGATTTTTGAAAAGAGCATTTCTTATAGAGCGCAATGGTTTTTCTCGTTTTTCAAAATGTTGACACAATTTTAAATTACAGACAAAAATCTAACATGTTTTTTTTAAATTTTTGTACAATTTCTTCAATTTTCTCTTATATCTTGGCCAATTTTGATTATTATGCAAAAATTCTTGTGGTGTCAGATAGCAAATAAAAAGTTCTTTCCAAATATTCAAGAAAATTTTCGATTCCACCGTTAGTTTTCCGGAAAATTAAGAAAATTTCTGTACGCGACGACACCGTTTTTTCTACAATTTTTATCTGACAGCATTGATCAACCCCTCATTAGAAAGCTAATACAAACGCAGAGGGCAAGATAGAAAGCTTTTTTTGAAATTTTGAAAATTGCCGGAGTTATCGCGGAAAAACCAATTGGTTTTTCTAGCATTATTTTCACTTATTAAAATTAATTAATTTGCTTTGAAATACATACGGTTATGTAGATAATTTTTTCCTGCTTCCGATTTTCCTATTATTTTTGTAAAAAAATGTTGATATTTCGAAGAAAATTAAGTGGAAATGCAACGTCGTTATTTTACAAACATTGCCCGCGTCACACGTAAACAGTGCGGGTTTGCCTAATCGAAAGTTTGTAGAATCATCGATACTCAATCCAAAGCGAGACACACAATTCAATTTGGCAAACGCACACTGTCTACCAGTATGGCGGGCTATCTATTCTTTCTAAAAATGCCTTACAAACAACTTTTCGAGCCCTTTGAGCCCTTTGAAATCAAAGTTAATACCTCCCCTATGAGTGGCACATCAATGGAAAGCAATAATTAAGTACTTTTCTATGACGTCCTTTAAAGGGCACTTCAAGCCCTTTAGAACGAAGTTTATTTACAACCCCTTGTGTCAGTAGTATAAATATGTATGTTATGGATCAGGAAATCGGAGCCAATTTTCAAAATCTCCCGCCAATTGACATCGGGAAGTGACGTCACAGCGCGGGAGATTTGAATTTTCAAATCGACCAACTTAAAATCTAGAAAAGTAAATTCCCCCAGACTTTCTGCCAACCTGAAATCTATGCAAGTAAATTCCCCCAGATTTCATGCCAACCTAAAATTCTAGTAACTAATGTCAAGTTGTAGCCCTGTAAACAGCGGAAACGGCGGCAAATTTGAAAAAAAGTTGTTTTTATTGTTGACAACAAACAAAATTTACGTTGTCAAATTAGCCTAGCCTAGCCTGACCTGACTTTTAAGAAGATCAGTAACACGTGATTTTCAAGCAAATTCGAAAAAAGTAATAATAATAATAAGACATAATAATTGAAAAATTCACCAATTACTAATCGGTGTTGTCGTCGTCGTCGTCGTCCCCTGGTGCTGCACCTTGCCACTTTAAATGTTTGTACCCTTCCTTATTTACAAGTTTTTGATAAAGGCACCAATGACACTGTTCACCCCATTCATCACTTTCACCCTTACAGGAAGGGCACATAAAGTCTACTTTAACTGGCATAGTTGGATTAACAACAACATTGACAATATATGTATATATAATTTATAGATAATGAATACCTGCATTGTTCATTTATTAATATTAAAAAATTTCCTTTCTATAAGAAATCTTCTTGATAAGAATGCTGAATTGCAATCGCAAAAATGTACAGTATCAATTAAATTTAAAGCAAATCAATAATTATTAGTGGAAATTTGGTGTGTTTCTGCTGTAATATCTCTTTTCGATGACTTTTATACAGACGCAAAGTACAGATCTCTCTATTAATTTATAATTTGAATAATTTTTGGTTTACTTACATCTTTACGATTATCATGAATCACTAACATTTATATTCCGTAAAATATGATAACAAAGGGATAATGTTAATAGTATAATATATTTTTTAATATAAAAATATAATAAAGTCAACCATTAAGAATACATCATTTTTCAAATAATAAGAAAATCATAAATGCATATATTTTTCTAACAATTTTCAAATAAAAGAAATTGTAACAATGGATCCTTTCTATAAGAAATCTTCTTGATAAGAACGCTGAATTGCAATCACAATAATATATGTATAAGATCAACCTGTCTTAAAGTAAATCAATTAGACAGGGCATCGTCAAGTGCCTAACAAAAATTTTATTTGGTGAATTTTGTGTTAAAAATGAATTCAAGAGAAATTATAAGTAAGTACATATTCATTTACAACATACATTTAATTTATAATTAATTTTTAATTAAATATCATAAAACAGTTTTCGAAGGTGAAAAGATCACGAGGATCAGTTTAATTATTTAATAAAAAATCAATTCGAGCATTTCCAGAGAGAAGAACAATGTAAGTATTAATTTATAACTTATAGATATTTACATTAATTTCAAATTATTGTAAACAACAACTAGATCGACAACAGCATCAAAGAATAATAAAATTGTTAAGGGAACGAGACCAGCAAGAGAAACAACGACAACAAGAACGACACCAACAGCAACAGAGGGTACAACAGTGGGTAAAACAACAACAACAATATCAACAACAACAGAATCAACAAAAACGTATCATTAAAATAAAAATAGTTATAAGAACAAATAATTAAGTCATTAAAATTTGAATTATTATAGTGTAATAATTATTGAATTATTCTTCTATGTGGTAATGTCCCCAGGCAAATGTTGATATACCATCTTCTCTAATATATCTTTTATCATCAAAATGACTAAGAGCAATCTTGTTCAAATTTTGTGTATAGATATTGTGAAGGACGGATCTAAATGTGGACATGTTACCATAAAAAATCTTCTTTTTATACAGACAGTCTCGATAGTCATCTAAATTGAAACCGTTAATAACTGTTTTCTTTACACCTTTAGCTTTCTTGATCAATTTACCATTAACAACGTCAATAGAATACATTTTCGATTTTAAACCAATAAATTCTCTCATTATTTTACCATTATTTTCATCTTTCATAGATTCAACTATTTTTTATTTTTCAATGGTAAATTGTATGGATTCTCTTTTGCATACTCAGATGTATCGAAATAAATATCTATATCATCCCTAATTTCATTGTAGAAATCATCAGTTTTGATGGTATAAATAAGTGAATCCGTATCTATATAATTAAGTAGTAACTTATCGTTGTATTTTGGTTTCATGTATTCATAATGAAAATCGTACATCAACCATTTTGACAATTCCAATACTGTAAAACCAATATAAATTGGTTTATTGTAACAGGTCTTGACACGATTCAACTGAATTGCCACCATTTCAGGTGTAAAATGGGCTACACTATGGAAATGTGGTTTGGCAATCAGTGCACATGCACCCAATCTCTTTCCACAACTCTCCCACTCTGTAACCAATTTGATGTCTTTTCTTTTATCTACATTCTCCATAGTTTTACCATACACTGCATTATTTAGTAATTTAAAAAAAATTTTCTCAAACGTATTTTTGGCCAATGTACGATGATGTGTATTCAGATCGATATATTTTTTCAACCAACACGATTGTTTAAATTGTAATATTCGATGAATTTGATTACCTTTCAAACCATGCTTGACACACTGTTGTAAATTTCTATAATGTATTATATATTTATTTTTATTTGTTAGAGTAGTAATCAATTTTGAATATTTTGAGTTTGAACTAATCTTATTCTCCCGACAAAATGGAAGATCATTGTGCTGATCGTGTAGGCCTCTTGGATATTCTGGATCCACTTCGAAGATGTAACCAATATTGGAATTTGTTGGGATTTTCATTATATCAATTGATTCAATGTCTTCGACCCATTGAAATCCACCATTGGGTTGTGGTTGTGACATGGCCCAGCCATATAGATTGTTAGCATCTAAATACATTAAATACATACTTGGTTTAGATGAGTCATAGCTTTCCATATACTTATTGTTTGCAACAGAATGTCGATGTGAACATAGTGTTATGCCACCACGTATACCTCTTTTAATAAATGTATGCATATTGATATCGGTTAATAATTCAATGTTTATTTGAGTTTATTTTAACATGGCGTCCCATGATAATCCGGGTGCTGTGTAATAATGACAAGGATCCAAATTGTATATTTTTTGACAGACTTAGCGGAAATTTTGAAAAATATCGGTCAACAGCAATACATCCGTTATCTAGTGCAATTTCATGTAGTCCCATAAATTTTGACAATTGAATTGTTGCCATACATTCTGTGCATGTTTGTAATCTTCATCAGAGCATAATTTCATCGAAAATCGACTGTTAAATTTTTCTTGCGCAGGTAATGATGTCTCTTCTAAACGTTTCCAACAATTAAAGTACTCATATGGTAGCACACCTTTTCTTATCTGTAATTTAAATTGTTCTTCATCGTTGAAAACGTTCTTAACAGTTTGGAAATCATTAGGTGATAAATTCTGTGCTAGACTATCTACACTAGATGACAAATCTGAACGAGTCTAGAAACCGCAGATCAACTGTCTCTGTTTTACTAACAAAAATTCGTTTTGGTAAGGAGACATAGATTTCCTTATTCCGCGGTAATTAGTTAATATCAACTTCAATTTTTTCCAACAATTTTACAAATGACAATCATAACCAGAGAAGTTATAAAAAAAATAGGAAAGAATTTAGGTATGCGACATTGCAAATTGCATTGCCGATGTGCGGGTCCTCTATATTTACCAGTAAAGTGACAGTAATCCATCACTTTATCATCATTGACTATTGTTTGATTACAAATATGGCAGATGTTCATTTCAAGATATGATTCAAGTTGTTCATCATTTAAACTCTCCATTGGTTTCGGTTTCATTAGAATTTGATTATAAATTCTTTGTATATCGCACGTTAATGATTTTACAAATTGATCAGCACAATCTTTACCATTGTAAACTTGTAGATTATCGAAATTCTGATCGAACGAACATTAAATGTAATAAGCGAAAGCACACGGTGTGTATTCTTGTACATTAGTTGTTGACGATGTAGTTGGATTCGGTGTACAAATATCAATGTCTTGTAATAGACACTCAAAATCTGCATAGATTACAAATGGAACTTCAATTTGTCGTTCATAATTTTTAAATCCTACTACAGAATTCTCATGTGTTGGCATGATTGTAACTATACGATTACACTCCTCTTTATGTATTAATAAGTTTTTTTCAGAATCGAAAAGTAATAAGCAAAAATTGCAAATGGAAATTTTATTTGTATGTCTTGCAATGCTGCTTCGCAGTAATCTTGAGACATTTTTAATCCACACGTAGTGGCTCCGTTCTTCTTTTTCTATCAACAGTAAATTGATATGCTTTACTTTTTCTCTTTTGGTACAATACAATGGTCCAACAATAAGATCATCTTCTAAACCAAAAGTATTTACACTAATTTCCGAGTTCAATTCTTCAAATATTTTAATGTCTTTTACTTTCAAAGGAAAGTCTAAATCACCAAATTCTAATACAATATTATTATGTAAAACAATTGTATTGGCAGTGATGTCTTCAACACAATTTGAGTTTGGTCTATTTGCATGGATATCGACTAGACACAAAGCCGAAATTATAGCCCATTTGAAACAATATTCATCGTTATTTTTGACATTGATACAAGCGTGCTTTTGTTGGATTTTCTTAGGTAATCCTATATACTGACTACTTCCTCTCAATGGTTTGTATTGATTTATATTAATTTCTGAAATGGATTATTCCGGTCAACGCCCAACCGCGATCCCTTTCTTGGAATTCAGTTGTTTTCGTTTTAATTTTTTTAATCATCAAGTCATAGGTTAATGTAATATCATCGTCATTCTGCACCAACGTCATTTTTGAGTTGAAACTTTTTATCGAACATTCTTCGTTTTCGTCAACCATTTTGACATACTCAGCTAACAATTCCAAATTGAATTCAATAAATGCATGTTCAACTAACTCTTGTACAAGTTTAGGAACTACAACATCTTTAGAAAATTTTAGAAATACATCAAAATCCAAATTAGATAAGTCACTATTTTCATAAAGCAGTGTTTTAATTCGCCCTTGGAAAGTAATTTTAACCACCTTCAAATTTGATGTGTATGGTTCTGCTGATTTTAAACGATGACTTTAGGTGCGTAAATGACATAACCATTTATCAACAGGAATATCTGTTCCACATAAACTACACCTTCCTTTAGTAAGTTCAGGTTTCTCGCATCCTAAAATTGGAAGCGGTAAATGAAGAGAAGTAATGAGATGATTTGAAAAACATTTACCTGGTAAAGAATGAACACGTTTTATGTGGCGATATAAGTTGTATTTTTTTGAGAACGGTTTGAAACAAATATTACATAATCTTTGTGCTTTAGACATTTTTAACAAGTAGTTTTGTTGTACGCGTGTGACACTTTGAAACACTTTCAACAAAATACTTGAGCTCTGCATTACAATCCGCTTTTATATCACGCAAAATCCGTTATGAATTAACATAATAAAAATTTCTAGAAAAACAAAATATGCACTCTAATTGACACACCTTGCTGATTAACATTTTTGCAATGAAGAATTTTCTTTGCATACCAATACGTCATTCTTTGTACAAAGGATCTTCTTAATATTTGACCTTGTTAATTAATATTTTGCAGTTCAGAATTTTTATTGGAAAACAATACTCAATTTCCTACACAAAGGATTCGCTGTTACAATTTTTTCTCTAAATTGAAAATTCTTAGAAAAATAAATGTCTTAATAATCATCTTATAATTTGTGACAATAGATGATCTTTTCATAATTGACCTTGTTTATTAATATTTTGCAATTCAGTGGAAATGCTATAGGAAAACGTAGTTTTCTTTAAACTTTTGAATATATAGCCGTGGATATTTAAATTTTTAGTCATTTGATAGATCTCTTCTTGTAAAGAGCGTTGCTGAAGAGTAAATTTATTTGTTTTCTAAAGTCTTACCGATTCACAAAAAAGAAAGTGTCAACAACACCATCAACAATTGTGGTTTTCACAGAAGATAATGTTAATTTACCTATCAACTAGTTACATGTGATAATAAAACAAATGTTTCAGTAAGTAGAAATATTTTCTATATTTTTATTTTTTCTAAATGAAAATTTTATATATCAGATACGGTGTAAAGGATATTATCTTAAAAGACGATAGAGTCTCAATTTACTTATTGTACTCTAAGAAAACTACAACACTTCAGAAGAAATTTGATAATTTACCAGTAAGATATATTAGAATGAAATATGAATCCGAAGAATTGGACATGTTAGAAAAAGCTATTACTAAATATAAATTTAATATTTAAGAAGATGAAGACAGAAAAGCCATTGAAGCACCCACAACATCAAAAGCAGAGGTAATCAAAAACAAAAGAGCAAGAATTGATGAAAATCAATAAATCAAGTAAATTTTTAATTTAGAATAATGTTAGTTATTACAAAATATAATTAAATATATATTAAGGAAGAAATACTAGTTTTCTTTAAGATGAAGAAGAAGAAAAGAAAGACGGAAATCTATCTATGAGATAGAAAAAATTAACAAACCAAAATAAATGGAATAAAATGTGTAAAATTATTGTATAATAAAAGTTAAAAATTGACAAGGTTTAGACATAGAAATATAAGTCAATAAAATTATGATTATTAATCGGAATAGTTTCCTTTTAATTTCATTTCCTGCCTACAATGTTATTGCAGTTTCAAATTCAGTTTTTATAAATAAAACAGTAAATCTAAAAAAAAACATTAAAACAAACTTTCAAATATTTTCTCTTTATTTAATTAATAATTCATTAAAAACAGACGAAAAGTTATACAAATCGTTGTTTAAAAGGCAAGCGGTACAATACACTTTTAATGGGTGATTATGTTGATTGTCTTCATGATTAACTTCATGTTGTCCACAAATGATTAAGTTTCTTAAATCTTTATCGTTTTGATAAAATGCAGGTAACTTCAACCAAATATTGCTTAAATGTAAAAGATCCATTTTCAATAAATTGATTTTATTTAAATTTCTAATGCATGATACAACATTTTCTGTTTCAAGAGCATTCTGTAGAATCACTGCACTCTGTGACATAGTAATCAAAATCACTATCTCTACAATCGCTGCTCCACGAGTTTTTTATTTTATTTACTAAACTTTTCAAAGAGTTCAATCAGTTGCGTGTATTCAAACAATTACATGTGTCTGGCCCGGTAGTTACACCACTGTTCGACCAAACACAATCTATAAAATGTTTACCATATTCATTTAAAACCTCTTGCATATCTGCATAAGGTGAAAGTTTTTCTAGCAAACTTCTTATAAAAAATTTATCTCGACTATGAACTTTATCATCCGAAAGTAACAGTTTAGATTCATTAATATAATATTTCAATCCATACATACTGCACTCACAATTTAATTTCAAAAAATGTTTCTCTTCTTTCTTCTAAACGTTGCACAAAAAACTGAGTACTTTTGAAAAATTTAGGTTTTATATACCATTATTCCCACTACCATAAATTTATCCCCTCTTTTCAATTTTGATTAAATAAAAGTACAAGTGAGAGTAAATGAAATTTTCAATAAAACTGAATAGAAAAACCATTTTTATAGAAATAAATGAATATATCGTTTTTATGTAATGTCTTTCATATCAATCCAGCTATGAAATACACCATCAAAGCCTAACCATTTAACAAATACTTTACGACCTTTACGACGTAGCACCTTTTCAATTAAATAGATACTTGGATAGTGGGTCTTTTGTAATTCATCTTCATAGGAACATCCACTGATCGGTTGACCACATTAATCTTCCAGTAAATACGTCACAGGATTGCTATCATTTACTTTTATAATTTTAAATAATTCTGTTGTTCAATTGGGTGTATAACCTTTGTCGAATAAATGTTTCATCTTACTGATACGGACAAGATCGTCTTTCTTGAATTTTCCAGCAGTGAATTTTCTCAAATTATTATAGAATGCCTGTAGAATTTCTTGCTCGTTATCTTTATTTACTTCATTAGGTTTCATCTTTATCGTTCTGTGTAGTGTATTATTATAATCCTTAGTGACGTCATCAAGAATTTTTATAAAATTATATGACGCGTTCATCGTAAATAATTTATATAATTTACTTTTTAAAGTTCTAATTACACGTTCAGCAATAGAAGCTTTTTTTACACTATATGTATGATAATGACTAATTCCATACTTCTTCATTAAAGCACTAAATTGTTTATTAAAAAACTCCTTTCCTTGATCTGACTGAAGCTTCTTTGGATGACGACCTTGTTGTTGTAATGTTGTTTTCATTGCTGACGTTACATCGTTGCCTGATTTAGATTTTAATGGTTGAGTCCAGAGAAATTTTGAAAAACAATCAATTACCACCAATATATACTTGTATCCATTGTTTTTTTTTGAATGTTTACTATGATCGGCTAAAACCATTTGCCAAAGTTCATCTAGACCTTTTATAATTGTACGACGTCGAAGGAAATTTTTTCGAGCTGGTTTATATATTTCATTAACAACATGTTCTTTCAATGACATTATTTCTTTTCGATATTTTATTCACTTCACTAGATGTGTATAATGAATTTGAAAAATGATATCGATGAAGAGGTATTGCCACGATAACCTTCTGATGAGAACTGTTCAACTTTCACAATTGTTTTCATTAATAAATCTTCTAAATCTATCTATTAAATTGTTTTAATTTTTCTGTAGTTGTATTATCTTATTGATATCAATAAATTTCTGGTTATATGTCTTAATTAACCTTTCAATGTTTTCCAATTGATTCCTTGTACTCTTAATTGTATTTTTCAGCTCATTCAATTTCTTATCAAATGCGGTGATTTTATCGTTAATTGATTTATCTCGTTTTGTAAAACTATCATTAAGCTTCTTTATGTGATCTTTAATTGTTGGTATATCTGATTGATAAAGTCCTTCAACTTTTCGACTATTTTCATTAACATTATGTTGAAGTTTTCCATTTGAATCTGTTTGAATGTGTTTATGTGTTTGAGTTTCGTTCTCCTCTATTAATCGTTCTAAATTTTTAATCTTTTCCTCAATTATGCTATCATTTTTTTTTAATTTGATTTTCTATCTCTTTTCTTAGTTCATCAACGTACCCTTTAGTGGTTGAGTCCTTTACATCTTCACCGTCATGTAGATTACAGATTCGATGATTCTTTAAGTCAAGATTGCCATCAGTAGTATAACTATATAGATTGTGCCAAACACGACTTTCACTCGCTTTATTATCATTTTCACTGAATTTTC
This sequence comes from Mylabris phalerata, assembly GCA_020740385.1. Lineage (NCBI taxonomy): Eukaryota > Metazoa > Arthropoda > Insecta > Coleoptera > Meloidae > Mylabris > Mylabris phalerata. The sequence continues at coordinate 61,554 of JAJEOX010000015.1, forward strand.
TCTTCCAAGCACGTCCGAATTTGTCAATGCTCATAATGATACTAAATAAGGGTTAAGGGAAAACAGCATATTTATACATCATTCTTTTATTGATCACTATCATGAAAATTTTCATATAATATTATAACATTGGTTAAGGCACACGTACAATTCAATATTGAATGAAATACACAAGTGGATTTAGATTTATATAAACGTAGCAGTTCTGGTAATTCAAGAACTATTGATGTATTACTGTATTACGTTACCTTTTTTTTGTTATTGGAATTTTATCATTAAGTTACAGTGTTATTTTTGTTAAGTTTAGTGCATAATTTGTACTTGGCTGGAATAAGCCTTGAATAAGCAAAAATATCAATTTTTGTTATAAACAATTGTTAATTGTTGTATAAAATTTTTTGATTACATATTTTGATAGACGATAGACGATGAAAGACTTGCATTTTCATTTTATATTCTTTATACCATATTTTAATACAAAATTATCTTTGGCCGGAATCTTTTGCATACAACTGTATAATCGGCGTGACGTGATGGTATATGAAAGGAATGAGAAATAACGACTGCGCTCAGAGCCATCTACCGACCAGTGGAGTTTACCCAATACTAATTATTAAGCTTAGGGATCGCGTTTCCACCTTTAGATGCCGCGTACAGCATAGACGTACGTGACTTTCAATTCCTACTGTAATTTCAATCACTAAAACGATAGATCGATTCTCGAACATTGTTGTGTTCGTGCAAGTGTTCGAACCCACTCGCTCTGCTTATGAAAATCCAGTAAGAGAGGGACAAAAATCAGGTGCAGTGAGCCACTTGTTTATTGTTTGTGACGTCGCCCGCTCATTTCCTCAACTACGCTGAATGATTATGGCGATCCAACTGCAACGAGTAGAGGGGTTATTCGAATACGGTATCGAGTTGTTATTGTCCATCGCTAACTTGCAATAGAGTTTGGAGACGTCACGTGTTTGCCCCAAATTCGGGGCAAGATCCCGCTGCCTACTAATCATTTAACTAATTTTTCAATGTGTGAGAAAGTTGGAGATCTTTTTCGTATACATATATAGAGTTCCTCCTTAAATTGTTAGACTTTTTGTTTCATTTATTACAATAACAATAGAAAATAAGTACTTCAAAATTTCTTTTTCATGAACAATTGAATATTACGAAGGTCATTCCTGTTGGTTCCTTTTACCTAAATCAGCACCTTTGCATCTACTGATAAACAACACTGTATAAACGTGTTTTTGTATTGTTAACAAAGTAGGTTAATATGTAATTCAATTAACCACTAATATGCTAATATGCAAATATTCAATTCAATATATTCGTCGCTATTTTTATACTTTTAAACGCTATATTTCAGTTAAGATTTGTTACTCTTTTATTTTAAGTGGTCCGTTATCGTGGATGTTTACATAAACAAGGATTTATGTTAACTAATTATTCTCTCTGCTATAAAGCCGATATTGAGCGAAACGAAGATAAACAGATGTAGTCAGATTTGGTTTATTTAAAAATTGTCTTTGGTGTGATCTTCTGTGTTTAATTAAATGTAAAATATCTAATTAAACAAGGTGGTTGTTGTGCAACGTAACAATTTTTTTCTAACTATCGATATTACAGTTTTAATTGTAATAGTTGACTTTTTGAAATAATTAAGACTACAATTATTTATTTGTGTTTGTGTTGCTAAAAATGAATTATTCATTAAAAAAATGTACAGTACCGGGATGCGGCAATAAATATAAGAAGGAGTCAAACATTAGCTATTTTCGGTTTCCAAGAACAAAAATTATTTGCGAACAATGGGTACAAATAGTTGGTAATGAAAACTTGTTGAATTTACCATTGCATATGGTTCAGAATAGATATACGGTTTGCGGGGCTCATTTCGAAGAGAACCGTTTCCAAACATCAAAAAAACTAAAATTAAACCGTGGTGGTATACCAGAAATTGCAACACCTGCCGAAATGACAGTCAATGAAACAATATCAAATTTTCCGAACAATGGTACACGGAATAACTTTATTTCATCCAATATGATTTATTATTTTTTATTAATGTAAAAGTATTGATAATTGCTATTACTTTTAGTTGAGTTTGTTGCAGCAATAATACCCGCAAACAGCATTAATCCAACAAACAGAATTAGAGGTTGGTAATTTATAATCAAAATAATAAATGAAATTAATTTGAATATTTTTCAGTGCATAAAAAAGAAAAGTTCTTGCCAAAAGCGATCTTTATAAAGCGAAACGTTGTTTATTCAATCTGAAAAGAAAATTAAATTCCACAGGAAAGCAATATTTAAAAATTAAAAACATCCGAAACACAACAAATATAGAAGATTTAATAAATAATAGTAATTTGAAAGTCTTACGGAATGTTAGTGATACAACGAAAGAGGTCATATACTCACAAAATTAACAAGTACAGGTTAATAAAATTGGACGCAAATGGTTAATGAAGGAGAAATCATTATATTTAGTTTTGTATAAGCATATAGATTTTTGCTAAGCATTTTCATTTTTCCATCTCCAAAAACGTTACAAATGTACCTTAAAAATTTTACCATTTCTACAGGAATCCACACTAATATAATTTAGTTTTTAGCGACGAAGAAAATACTTGACAAAGACCTATACTGCACGGTAATTTTTGATGAGATGTCATTGCAACCATCTCTACAATTGTCAGTCCAGAATAGTAAAATGATTATTGAAGGATTGGAAAATTATGGACAGGGGAAAACCAAAAATATAGCTGATAAGGCGTTTGTATTTATGATCAAAGGAATCAAATACAAGCCTGTCGGTTTGTATTTATGTAAATCAGGTGTGAATTCTTCTGTTTTGGCGAAGTTAATCCATCAAATTATCAGTACCATCCACAGTCAAACCAAGTTTAAAATTGTAGCTACAATATTTTATCAAGGTGGTTCAAATATTGCAGAATTGCGAAAATTATGTAGGAATTCAAACTATCGAGAAAATGATTTTGTATATCAAGTGGATGATAGTCGGATTTATCACTTATTTGACCTTCCACATCGACTTAAATGTATGAGAAATAATTTCTTAACTAAAGATATACGTTTTAGAGATCAAAAGGCAAAATGGTCTGATTTGAAATCTTTGTATATTATAGACGGCGAGATTTCGGATGATAAAGTGTTACACAAATTAACCGAAAATCATATTAACCTCGAAGGCAGAATAAAATGAAGGTGCCGTTTGCAGCACAAATATTTAGTAATTCCGTTTACTCTGTAATGTCTCTGGTTCAAAATTGTAGCGGTCATAATTGTTCTGGAACAGCTAATTTTATTAATTTTATGGATAAATTATTTGACTCATTGAATAGTAAATGCAAGGCTTACAAGCCTTTGAACAAACCAAAAATAGGAAAATCGGAGCACCTAAAATTTTGGGAAAGGGCAAAACGACAATTAAGCGACATAAAATTTTTCAAAGATGGTGTTTTGGTACCCTCACCTCCATGTGTCAACAATTTCATTGTTACCATCAGAAATTTAGAAAGTACGTGGAGATTCCTGAAGAACTCAAATTTTAAGCATTTAGCGACCAGATCATTGAATCAAGATCCACTGGAGAATTTCTTTGGTGTAATCAGAGGTTTGTGTAACTTGAATAATAAGCCATCGTCTTCACGTTTTTTGGGAGCGTACAAAACTGCGATTGTAAATAATTTATTGATTAAATCAGCGACCACAAACTGTGAAGATGACGGTACACTAAATATGTATCAAATAATCAATATTATCAATAATACGGCTACAACTAAAGATCAGCAATTCAATGAGAATATAAAACCGCAGGATAATCTTTAAGATAATTCTAAAAGTTGAATATTTAATGACATTATTAAATTAAAACAACAAACCTCTCCACATAGAGCTGGATTTATATGTAGGAAAGTTTTAAAAAGAGATTGTGAGTTGTGTATACAATCATTCCTAACAAATGATATTACTGACTTACACGCCTTCATCAAACTAAAAGACGTAGGATATAGATTGATGTACCCATCTCAAAATTTCATCATTTATATTCAAAAAAATAGGGAACATATTTTTAATAACAGTTCGAACATTTTAAATTCAGATGATTTATTTGACAAATTAACACTTAGAAATTTTAGCGAAATAATCTGTACAGTTCATAAAAATGAAATACAGAATTAAATAAAATTTACTTCAGTTGTCGCCATAATAAAATATTTCTTTAAACTAGTTATTAGAAAAAAATAGGGGAAAAGATAATATGTCTAATCCTATCGCAGATACTTATATAAAAAGTCATGCACCTAAACATTTAATTAAATGAAATTAATTGATTTTTTAAAGATATTCCTAATTGTAAAAATATTGTCAAAATGTATTTATTGCAAGTGTTCTATGTGTTTCCATAATGTATAGTAACTGCACAATTTTAAGAGTAAACTTAACGAATGTTAACTTTATAATCCTGTCAATCAAAACAGGTAGCAAACCGTATTGTTCTGGATTGTCTGTAATCAAAATGTGGTCTTACCAGGACTCAAGTTTTCGAAAAGTTTGAAAAGATCTTATAATTTAAAAAGACTGGGGAGATTATGACCAAACCATTGGTTACACCCCTGTCGATTGCAGGCGTTGTAATAAACAAAAATTTCAAATTACCACCTTTTCATTTCACCTGCTATTTCAGGTGATTACTGTAGGAAAAAAATTATTACTGTTTTAAATTTGTAAGGCTACTATATCTTTCTATAAAACGTTCTTATTGTATTATATTTTATTTGCTCTCAAAACACTTATAAGCATTTACTTCTACTTAAGATTTTGAATAGTAATTGTACAACGTGTTCTATAAAAATATAATAATTTTATTGCATTTGATGTTTTTTCTTTGCCTACAAATGAAAAATAAAATTTAAATTTGTGTATTCATAGAATATACTATTTCAAATTTCCCGCGTAAGAATTAATTCACATTACTCGTCCATAGTGGCGATTCTGAGACTATTTTTAAAGCATTAGCTGTCATCTCTCGTTTATGTTTTTTTTTCTGATCTGCGCTTAGTCTTTGTTTACAGCAAAAGTATCAGTCTTTCGTCAAGCCTCTATTACTTACGAGCTCGTCGTTTTTTTTCAGTAATAATAAAGAATTCCGACAGCGTAAAAAAGACAAAGAATTCCAATTGTGCACTCAAAAATCATAAAAGCTTAAATCTAAATAAGAACAGAAAAAAGAAAATTGTTTTCAGCTAGATAAATTTGTGATATTGCTCCTACGTAGTAGATTAGCGGCGAGAAGCAAGTCATTTTATTACTATAGAGACGAAACATTTGATACACGTAAATTTAAAGATAAGCGTTAGTAAACTGCGTTGGCTTATACAGTCTTAATTCTTTCAGTATCGTAGAGAGTGAACAACAAAAAAATTCGGAGTAGCTAAACCAGGGACCAGCAACCGTTGATGTGATGGAGTGAATACCTATATTTGTAAATTCTGAGATATTGGTAAGTCAATCTATTTTGATCTAAGCATGATTTAATGGTGAAACGCAATTTTTTTATTTTGTCACTGTTCAAATTTGTAGATCAATTGTCAGTCTGCCCTCGAGCGCGCAGAATTTAACACTTTTTGAGTGACGCTGGTATATTAGTCTGCGATCCACCGCAAAATATGTGAATCCACTGTTATAGTTGCTTTAAATATCAGTCTGCGGTCGAGCTCGGGATTTGAATTCTACTGTGACAGTATTTTGCTGCCAGTCAGTTGGGCTTAGTCTTTGTTTACAACAAAGGTATCAGCCTTCCGTCGAGCGTCTATTACTAACGAATTCTTCGTTTTTTCAATAATGATAAAAAATTCCGACAGCGTAAAAAAGACAAAGAATACCAATTGTGCACTCAAATATCCAAGAAGCTTAAATATTAGTAAGAGTAGCGGACGGATAATTTTTTTTTGTTAGGTGTATTTGAGATATTGCTCCCATGTAGCGGATTAGCGGCGAGAACCAGGTTTCTTAAGTTTTTCACGAAACATTTGATACACGTATATTTAAATATACGTGTGAGTAAATTGCGTTTGCTTATACACATTTAATTCTCTTTCAGGATCGTGGATATTGAACATCATCATAATTTTGGCGAAATATACATATGACCAACAATTTTTGATCTGTCGTAACGACTACATAGATTTGGAAGCTCTGAGGTTTTGGAAAGTCTGTTTATTTTGATCTTAGCATACTTTATTTTTTTTATATCTACTTATTAACAGGAAACTCATAAGCCACCGTGTGTGTCATACAATCCACGACCAAGAAAACTTCAAAAAGGCTGACTCAGTCGAGCCAAAGAAAAGAGACACACAGAAGGAAATATCAGCGTTACAAGCGTTTACCATCTGTCAAACCAGTGATGTATTGTCTGCACATGGGCGCTTGCCAAATTGTGCAGAAGAAGTTCCTTCCGAATAAAACCCAATTGTCCGTGTTTGCAGGCTTATTGATACACAAATTAGAAATGAGAACGCAAATACTGAGAGCGAGATCAATGTCTTGAGACAACCTAGGCGCCGTCATGCTGCATTTCCCCATACTGCAAACCACCGCAAAGCAATAATTTCTTCTGTTGAGGACCTAGAAGCACTTACATTTCCTGGGCGGGTTAGACTACATATGTCAGTACTGTGGCGCAGAATACTTCTCATCTGAAACAACAAACCGAGAACAAGTCAAGATCTGATGGTGCAGCAAAGGAGAAGTTGTTCTACTTGCTCTCGGTGCCTGTCCACCAGAATTATATACCTTATTGACAAAGTCCGGTCAAACAAATCAGCAATTCCGTGACAATATTCGAGCTGTCAAACTTAGCTATGGCGTCTTTCAAGACATCTGGCAAATCCCAAGAGAAAATGGGTCAAGGGCACTGATGCTTTGTTGCCTGTAGCAATGTTTATCACTTTTCCAATGGTCCTGCAAGCACGCAAGAATTGCTACAACCCAATCTCAACCTTTATTATTTTATCGACCCGCAGGAGTCATTGAATAATCGCCAGCGTTTTATTGGAGACAGAGTTATTTACGAAACTATAAGGAAAATAGAACAAATGTTAAGGAGCTGCAACAAACTTATCGCTCAATGGCGGAGGTAAAAGGAGAACTGAAAAATCTGTCTTGCCAACCGAGCGGAGTTGTCAATAGGCTAGTCTTAGCTTTTAAGGATAATATCAGTGAACAAACGAGCGCGCGGCGGAATGCAAATATTTTGGCTTGTAGAAGCGAAATCGGGGCAGTGTTCTTTGACAATGATGTGCCAAGCAATGTGGAGCTCAAACTGTATCTAAGAAGCACAGGCGTCCCGAACGAGATCAAAAACCTCAATAGGTTAGCGGATCCATTGACATACCCCATTTTGTTTCCTTATGTTTATATATATAAAAGATATATTGCTGGAACAGCCTACCACTTCAATGTAAGATGGAGAATAAGTTCTCCATCTTACACTGAAGTGGTAAGCTGTTCCAGCAATATATCGTCGACGTCTAGAAACGAGCCGAAAGCAACAACCTATGGCATGAGAGACAACCAGAGGAAATTCCGCCTTATTCAGGAGGCTGCACTGCAATGAAAGGTCAGAGGTACCTCTACAGCTTCGACTGCTGTACAACCGCAACAGTTGGGTAAACAATTGGTTATTCTACCCATATCATTCAAAGGTGGAGATACAAACTTAATGAGGAGGTATCTTGATTCAAAGGTGGTGGTAGCCAGGCGCGGTAAGCCGAATCTTTTTATCACGTTTACTTGCAATCCGAATTGGAAAGAAATCAAAGACAAAATACAGTATCCATCGAAATATCAGGACAGAATTGATCTTGTGTGCCGTGTGTTTCATTTAAATCTTTTGGACTTCCTCAAAGACATTGTTCACAACCAAATATATGGAGTTGTTAAGAGCTACGTGTATATGTATACATTGTCGTCACATTTATAAATGAGGATAAAATTGAAAGTTCAGATGACGAGGACAGCATTATCTCAGAAATTTTCCTACCGACACAATCAACCATTACTCTATGCAATTGTTAGGAATCATTACGTACATCGCCTCTGTGGAGAAGAGAATTCAACCGCTCCGTGCATTAGAGACGGAAACTGCTCAGAATTTTACCCCAAACAATTCGCCAACAGTACTACAATGAATCCAAGTGAAAGAAGCAACAGTGATGGATTTGGGTAGCCAAGATATAAACGACCAAATGATGGCAAATATATACAACTGGGAGATTATACAGTGGATAATCGGAGAATTGTACCATATAATCCGTTTACTGCGGCTAAATATCAGAGCCACATCAATTTTAAAGTCTGCGGAAATTTGGCGTCAATTAAATATTTACATAAATATGTTCAGAAGGGCAGCGATCATGCCTCTGTTACTTTTAGTCACGATACATGTCGGAAGGATGGTAGGCAGCAATAACAAAAACCACAAGACCGAGCAGAATATCCAGCCGATGGAGAAGCCCCTGAAAAGGTCAAGAAAGACGAAATTCAGCACTACATTGACTATAGATACGTGACATCTACAGAAGCATTCAGGAGACTTTTCGAGCTCAAAATGTATGATAGATCTCACGCTGTAGTAGTTCTGTCAGTATATATTAAAGATAACAGGCAAATTTTGATAGAAAAAGCTGCGAATGAAGAGGAGCTACAGAACGCCTTTCAGAAACAGTCGAAATTGAAAGCGTGGTTTGAGTTAAGTCGCAGCAACCTTGATGCACGAAGCTATTATTGTTATGAAATACCGGAGTATTTTGTATGCAGAAATAAAGAGTGCATTTGGGACAATCGAGCGAAGGCAACTAAAGTTGTGGGCAGCGTGGTTTCTGTTAGTCCATCCCCTGAAAACATGGAGCTGTTTTACTTGAGGGTACTTCTACAACACGTTAAAGGAGCCCAGTCTTTTGAGAACCTCAAGACTGAGGGTAGTACACTTTACGACAACTTTCAGTCAGCATGTGTCGCTCTTCGACTACTTGAAGACAACCAATAATACGACAAGTGTCGAGATCGAGCCGCTTTAATGCGTCATCCAAAACATTTGCGTAATTTGCACTACTTTATTGTACAATGGACGTACATCACTTACAACATATTCCAAGATTATGGACGAAATACTTTAATGGATTCACCAAAGATTATATACACATGAGCTTTCAATGTTTAGGCGTCAAAGTTGGTGAGGCCGTTGATGACATCGACAACGGAGACGATGTAGGTATAAACAGTCATACAAATGGGACAGAAATGTATGATAAAGCATGTCTGAACAATCAGCTAAAAGCAATTTTTGATGAGATAATAAATTCTGTAGAATTAAGTGTCACAAACCAGCGTTCACGTGTATTCTTCATCGACGATCCTGGCGGGACAGTTAAAACGTATTTGTATAACACCATATTGACGTATTTTTCTTAACAGACAGATTAAGTCGGTGGCAGTCGCTTGGACTGGGATTCCAGCTACATTGCTTCTTGGAAGAAAGACGTGCCGGTGCTTTCAGAATTCCGATACTACTGAACAACCAGTCGGTCGCCCTTAGAACATAAGAAATCCTTTGAGATGCGAAATATTCGGTTGAAAGTCTGGGATGAAATGCCAATGACACCGAAAGATGCTGTTCTTGCTGTTGACAAGTATTTGAAAGACCTGAGAAAGAATAGTTGTTTCATGGGCGGCATTGTCACTGGAGTTGGAGGGGACTACAGACAGACACTACCAGTCAAACCTAATGGTAGCAGAATGTAGGTCGTAAGGTCAACGTTGAAATTCTCTCCAATATGGAAAAACATACGTCATTTAAAATTGAGTGAAAACACGAGGGTATTCAATGCGGGCGTACTCCCAGACACAATCAATGGTCTACAATTTTCAGAATACCTACTAAGAATTGGAGAAGGCAAGTTCCCTGTTCTTAAGAGAAGTAAGAGTGCTCAACATGCAACTGATGATTTAATTGAAATTTATGAAAAGCTAATTGTCAAGTCTATCGACGAGCTACTCCAGTTCGTTTATGGCCTATTTGAAATTTTATTTGACGCATCACACTGGGGCAAGAAAGCTATATTTTGTCCTACTAATGCCTGCGTCAACAGCATTAACCGACAAGTGTTGAGCAAGATGAATGCTGAGACTTCACGGACATACTTTAGTATAGATAAATATAACTGTGAAGAAGAAGATGAGTTTGGTATACCTTGGACGTTATAAATTCCATTAACGCAGCGTCGCGGCCACCACATTCATTGCAATTAAATATAGGTTGTGTAGTAATGCTTTTACGAAATTTAGATATCTCTGTGGGACTTTGTAACGGAATCAGGCTAATGGTGACGCAGTTATTGCATGATATCATACAATTAATGGTATTGTGTCGTTATGCTGGAGAGTTACATCATGATAGCCTACGACACAGGCCTACCAAGACCGATGACTAGACTGCAATTTCCGGTCAAAGTTGCATATGCCATGACAATCAATAAATCTCAGGGGCAGACCTTTGAAAAAATCTGTGTGTACTTGAAAAAGCCATGCTTCGCGCACGGACAGCTTTACGTAGCACTTAGTCGTCTTGGGCACTCCAAAAATATCAAAGTATTTATTGAAAATTCTACACGACAAGGAAGTTTTAAGTTCAGAAACAGAACGTTTACGCGAAACGTCGTTTATAATGAGGTCACTGGAAGCAGTGCACTCCAGAACCATGTGTCCCTGGAAGAAATACAATTGATGATGTTGTCTTTGAGGAAATCTGCAATCTAAATATTTCAGAGATGGAGAGAATTTTAGCAAATGAGCAGACCGAGGCGTCACTTAAACCACCAAACTACACCACAGTCAAAAGAGCTAACAGGGTATCCACATGTGACAGACCGGGAACGTAAGCCCTACATCTCTAACCAAAGATGAAGGGCAATTTTAGAGACATGACGAATAACAGCTCTGACAGCGAAACCGATTGACAATTTCACCGTTGTGGAGAAAGTGATAAGGGTCATTCCATGTCAAATCAACCCATGACCCCTTAGATTTTTATAATTTTTGATATATTGTTTGTACCCCCTAAAAATATTAAAAATCCAAAATATTAAATTTTTAAGTCAAATATTTTTTGAATTATAAGGGCCAAAATGTCAAAAAAATCCGAATTTACACCTCATTTTAATAATTTCAAAAATTAATAAGTCCGTAACTAATCAACCTACAAAGCTCAAAGTGGTGTCATTTTATTCAGCTTTAAAAGACCTTTAATTTGATGTACAACATGCCAATATTAGACTTACTTTATTTCTTTCAAAAGTTCACAAAAATATTTTTTGAAAAATCTAAAAAAAGCCGCTTCAAATTTTTTTCTAAAAAAGTATATTATTTACTCACTATTGAGTTAACAGTGTGCAAAATTTCATGGTGGGACAACAATGGGATCTTGATTAAAAAAATAATTAATAACAAACTGTTGACAATTTTCTACGCACTGTAAAAAGAAATTATATTGATAAAATTCTAACAGCAATCCCCAGTTTATCAGTGAACAAGTCACAACATGAGCTTCCCCTTCCCCACTCACCAGACACTGTTTCAGCCTCACTCTCAGTTTCATGTTACAGTTGATCAGTTCAATGGGCATACCATTTCAATTATGTTTGCCTTGTGAAGTGAATCTAGATCTGATTTAATCAGTGTTCATAAAATAAGTATATAATTTTTTTACTGTTTTACAGTAGTAGCTTATTATTATATTCTTCATTAAGTGAAGAACGTAATAAATTTTTAAGTGAACAGGTACAGTTGTGTGGAAATTAAAATAAAAGAATATTGAAGTAAGAAGTTGTTTTAAGTGAAACATTCGTTATCAGGTTGGGTTCAGCATGTTTAACTAAAACTTTGATGATTTATTTTATATATAGTGGAAACTAAAGAGAAAAAAGAGAATTGGACTTTGTTTAAATTAAAATGTTGTAACCCATTCAATAGAGAAAACCATCCAAAATCTGCAAAAAATTTAAGAAATGTATCCGAATGAATGTATTCATTAAGACTAGGAATTGAGAGTGGTATAAAAATATGTGACAGATGCAGAAAAAAACTTAGCAGTGAAAAGTCAATCCAAGAAGCAGGTGATATTGAAAATAACCCGTGTACAAGCGTACAAGATGAAACTGTGTTTACTGATCCAGGATCAGCTGTAGATTATTTGAATAAATCACTTGAATTGATTGGTGAATCGGCTATAAAAAAGAAAAAAACTTGATCTACCCAGTTATGGAATGAAGAAATTAGAAAAAGTAAAGTCAAGTTTAGAAAAACAACTTATACCTCATAAAAGTACATGTTCTTATGATGACATGATAAAAAGGAAGTAGATTCAGAAATAATAGAACAATTAAAGGTGAAGTTTTCTCAAACTAACAAGCGTAGTGAAAAACTAACAATAATAACAGTATTACCACAGAGCTGAAGTTGCAAACAAATTGAAGACGAATTTGGAGTCAGCAACTATATGGCTCGGACAGTAAAAAAATAATTAGATAATTGTGTGCCATCCATGGTATTAATCGAAATATTAAATAATTGAAATTGACTTGTTCTATTATACCAAGGAAATTTATTTAACGATTTAGTATACTAGTTTCTGTTTTCTTAAAAAACCATCATCAGTACCAACTAGAAATAAAAGAGGGATATATAATATATGAAAACCAACATTACAAAGGATAGAAATTACTCACATCAATAATAATAATATCAAAAATATTGTGTAGGTCGAATCAACTTAAGTAAAAAAATTGTAGCTAAGAAAGGCATTCTCTTAACACCTAACCCAAAACCTGGCAAAACTTTAAGGGAAAACTCAGCTGAGCTTATTAACAACTTTTACAACAGTGATATCAGCAGAATGATGCCTGGGAAAAAAGACTACGTCACAATAAGAAATCAAGGTTAAAAATACAAGTCCAAAAACGATTACTATTAGCAAACATTTCTGAAGTCTACCAGTTGTTTAAAGAAAAACGCCCAACTCATCATGTTGGATTTTCACAATTTTGTGAACTGAGGCCAAAAAATTGTTTTTCGGTTGGTAAAAGTGGCACTCATACAGTCTGTGTGTGTACACTACACCTAATCATAAAGCAGATAATAAATGGTGTTGGTTTGCAAAACATGACATTAGAAGATTATGAAGCCCTAGTCAAGACATATCATGGCTATTAAGCTAAAATCATGTGCAATCCTCCTTCGATTGACTGTTATATGGATAAATGTAGTCAGTGTCCTGGGAATACATTACTTAAAGAATCGTTAATGACAACTTTCGAAAATAATGTAATAGATGAAGTTTCATACAAACAATGGAGCACCGTTGACAGGTGCATGATGGAAACCGTCACTTAAAGCAGCGATGAATTCATTGACGAGTTTTTGGAAAATACCAAGTTGTAGTAACATTGCACTGGTTAAGCCGCCAATTCATACAGAGGAAACAGATGACGGTATAACGGTGAGGGGTAGAAAAAAGAGGCATGTAGAAGGTGACAATGGTAGTAGATCACAAACTATTACTTCAGAAACTGATAATGATGTTACACTTAATGTCCCCTTTGAAGAGGGAATAACAAATCAAGGGGAAATAGCCGGCGTTAGCAAACAGAAAACCATCGTAAGCAGTAGAAAAACTATCATAGAAAAAAGAAGCTTTCTGAGAAAAAAAAAGAAATTTGCTTCTTGAAATAAATGTAAGAGAAAAGGCACAGTTAACTCCAAAAGCAACAAAACTGTACCAAATTGCAAATGAATTTAGAGATTTGGGCAGAAAACTAAATGAAGCCTTGTCTTATAGGGAAAAATTAGAAAAAGTGACAAGTAAATCTGATATTTTGGGAATTTTTAAGACAAAAATTAACAATGCTACCTTCAAATTTCTACTCAATTAAATTCAGCAGCAGTCAAAAAAGCCACGAGGTCGTTGATTTAGTATGGACGACAAAGTGTTTGCTCTAGCCTTGTTGAAGCAAAGTCCGAAATCAATCGATTGCTAAAAAAGATTTTCGCTTTGTCTTCGAGGAAAACTTTGACAGAGTTATTGAGGAAAGTTCCTTTTGAACCCGGCATTAATAAAGTCCATCGTTCGAAGTCTGGAACAGGATGTCAAAAAGTTGAAACTACGCGATCGTCACGGCGTTTTAATATTTGACGAAATGAGTCTGCAACCTGTCCTTACATACAATAAATCGATTAATGATATTGAGGGATTTCAAGAAGCACCTGGGTGTCAGATTGCTGACCATGAAATGGTATTTATGATCGGGGGAATTGCCAAAAAATGGAAGCAGCCAGTGGCATATTTTTTCACCCAAAATGGAATGAAAAACACAGAAATAGCAAGGAAATAATTGCTGAACTGAAAAACATTGGTCTTACTGTAGATGCGACTGTATGTGACCAATATAACAAGTCAGCAATAAATTATTTGGTTGAAGAGACAAAACTCGACAAAAAGAAAAACAATGTTGACCTTGAGACCTATACTTTGGTCATCGGCGATGATGAAGTTTTCCCTTTATTCGATTTCCCACATCTCTGAAAGGAATAAGGAATAATATGCTCACAAGCAATATCCATTTTAAGTTGCTTCATGGAACCACATTGGAGCATTGTATGAACTTGACAGTGGTGAAGATTTTAGAATGCTTCCGAAACTTTCAGATGAGCAAGTGATAAAAAATCGTTAAAGTTAAAAATGCAGCTCAAGTCTTTTTTCCCATCGAGTTCAATCAACGATGAGGGGATTAGTTAAACATGTTAAGAAGAAACTCTACTGGGTGAAAATGCTAAAAAAATTACCATAGTTTAGTACTACACTAAATATTGTTTATGCCAAATGAACAAAACATCCATCGGGTAGTTTTTCAAAAAAAAAGGGAAAAACATGGTTTTTACCGGTTTTCATTTTTTATTTCAAAAACTATCCGATAAAAGTTTTGTTGGCTTTTGCATCACATCTAGATAGGATTTATACAGCTTCTCTATTTTTTTGATTGACTTTGAACGAGTAGGTTTGGCAAAAAGGCCGAAATTACTAATTTGCGTATTTACAGTTCTATACACTTGAAACCAAATTTAGGACGTCGAATGGGCACTAAGAATTGATAAGAATCAAAATATTGGGCATCAAGTCAATATTTTTGCCAAAAAGAGCATTTTAAAGTTTTATTTTGAAAATGCCGGCTAATTTTTGTTATACTGAATACTAGCGTCCTTGACTGGAAGTGCAAGATTTTGTAAGCTCTTTCTAAGCGCCATCTATCATTCAGAGGCTCAATAAGCAAAATAAAAAGATGAAATAAATAGAAATCTTCAAACAATATCGAAGTACATAATCAATTATATATTTATAATCTTATATTACACTATGAATAAGATAGTTAGAATTTCATTGGTCAGCTTGATAAATAAAAATTAATAAACACTGCGGAATTCTTTATAAGTTCAATATTGAATGTGTATTCGTTTTGATTCTACCAAAAACGATAATTCGGAAAAATGTGTGAAAATATATGTAGGTACCGAGGGGTAAACCACTTATGAGAATTGGTGTACATTATTTTGAAAATCAAAGGGAATCTCCTTGGGAATCTTAGAAAAACCTAGTAATGTTTATCGCTAAGAATCTCTATAAATGTCACGGAATCGTTTGAAATCATTGGGAATCAGTCGGAACCACTCGGAATCGTCCAGAGAGAATAAGATATATAATTCTCTCTGGAATCGTCTAGCATTTGTGATATTATTTTAGTTTTCGTTTTGTCCGGTTTTGTCGGTGTGAACACTGGTGAATAGTGTACAATTTAGTAAGTTATCCTTTTTTGAACACAGTCAGTTTAGGGAATGAAGTTTCTTTTCTTAAAATTTCCTCTGGAGCTCCTTATCATGGCAATTAAAGTAAATGGCGAGATAAATGACCATAAAATCATAAAAGTGAAAAAATCGTCTCTCTGTTGGCTTCTGTTTAATAAAAAATATAAATTGTTAAGTGACAGAAATGTAAAGGTAAGAAGTATGGGTCTACTTCAAAGGCTACCGAGAAAAAAGACAAGTAACAAACCTAAATAATACAGAGTGTACAATGCTATTTCACATCACAGTTGACCATGCCTATATTATATCGAGTCGTAACTTGTTTACGACGAAAAGTATGAACCAAGTTACATAGCTTTGTTCGGCCACTCAAAAAATGCATTAACAAATGTCAAATGTTGTAAAGCTTACGGCATTTGACATTTGTTAATGCATTTTTTAAATAGCCGAACAAAGCTACGTCGTTACGTAACGAAAGGCATGGCCAACTGCGAGGTGAAATACCGTTCTACACCCTTTATGTTTAATAAGAATATGTAGCTTTTATTGTTTATTAGTTTGACTACTTATTATAACTAATTCAAATCAATAAATATCTTTAATGTTTTGTACATTTTTTTAAGTTTTGACACTTATCATCGATTAAACGCAAATCTCAGGAATCATTTGGAATACAAAAAAGAAAGCAGATTGCAACGGAATACCTTGGAATAACTGCAATCAGTAGGAATACATAAGAATCGATAGAAATTTAGGATTTCCACTTATAAATGAGAATCAGTGTATATATTCCAAACAGTGGTTTACCCCTCGGTAGGTACATAATACATATACAAAATATATAGGGAAAAATAAATGAACTGGACCCATAGGCAATATATCTAGCTATCTCATCTTCTAATAAGACTCTAATTGTACAGAGAGAGATAGCGTCAAATTGGATCAAATTTCTGTACAATAGTACAATAAACAATTGGGGATTATCACAACTGTTTATTTTCATAAGTAAGGAAACTAATGTAGATATCGATATTTTATATCTTTGTCTGACGCATGTAAATTGTAACATTAATGGACCCATGTCGATTTGCTAATGTTGAAGAAAGATCGAGCGATTTACAATAGAAGCGAGATAATAAAAAAAAATTGTTATAATCCTAATAATTGAAAGTGAATATATTTAGCGAAGACGACAGCCGTCCCATGAAACAATAATAACAGAGCGGCTGTCTTCTTTGATAAATCTAAATCTAAATCGTTCTACAATAGAACGGACAATTAAAAATTTGCAAATTATAACAATAATTTGAACGTTCAGGTATGAAATAGAAAAAAAGGTCTAGACACGGGGAGAATTTCTACCCTTTAGCTTTTGATCGAACATTATACCTCATCGCTAAATATATTCACTTTCAATTATTTGTATTACGAGAATTAAAACAAATCTTTTCATTTCGCTTTTGTTGTAAATCGGATTGGGATTGAATGGAAATAAAAATAGTTCTACTAATAATTCTCGAAACTCAATTTTTCATTTCTTATAAAAGCACGTAGACTCTGCAGTGAGTATAATGTCAGGGACTTTTGTTTATAAAGAGACTGGTAAGTAATCCGACCCCATCTAGTTAGAGAAATATAAAGTCGGCATTTGAAAGAGAGTAAGAATTATTGCAATTAATCGTTTTGAAAAACCAAGTTTTCTCATATTTACAGAATAAAGTAACAAAGAAAGAGGAAATAGAAAAAATCAAATCCTAGTGCATGATATGTTATTATAACAAACCTACACTGCAACAGAGAGTACCAAGATATGAATTATTTGGTGAGACTTGCAAATATAAAAAACATTTGGGTGGATAAATTTCGAAGCTCAAATTGATTTGCTAATAAATCTAAATGTTAAATCAGAAAATAATTAGTGTGTTATAAAAAAAGAATTACTATGCTCCTCCCACTTCCTGTGACAAATCTATCTCTTTCTAGCATATGAAACATTTGTAAAAATTGAGATAGATAGATATACAGATTAGCAGACCGATTCTGTATTCATTTATCGACTGCAATTTACAATTGCGATCGAATTTTTCAAGTTTGTGTTTTTTTCGTGAAAAATGCCAAAAATTTTACAGAAAAACTCTAATCAGGGGATAAATTTCAGGAGAAGTAGGTAAGTATTTCTTTGCATTACTTCGTTCTACAAACGCTGGTGTTTTGTTTTACGTTATACCTCAAGTTCAACTTTTTCCCACTATTGAAAAAAGTAATTTATTATGTAACCCAAATGTCAAAACAACTTTTTCCATTTTGATTGTTTTCAATTTATTTTTGAAATACAGAACAATTAGAAATAGAACAACTTACAATTGAAATTCCTTCTGAATTATCTCTTTTGAAGAACGATTAAAATCATTGGAAATACTATTGATTAGAAGTGTAATTGTTTCCTCACAATTCGTTTTGAAAATGTATGAAAATCCATTAGTCAAAAAATAAACTACACCATCTGAAACAATTCACTCAATTTTTAAAATTGTTTCTAAAACAATAATTTTTTTCCAGTGTTCCTAAATGTGATGAACAAAGTTCCACATCGCAAGAAATTGCGAGTGAACAACATCAGGTAAAAAGTTCTTTTTAATAGTATAAATATGTATGTTCTGGACCTGGAAGTCGGAGCCAATTTTCAAAATCTCCCGCTAATTGACATCGGGAGATGACGTCACGGCGCGCGGGAGATTTGGAATTTCAAATCGACCAACTTAAAATCTAGAAAACTAAAATCCCCCAGACTTTCTGCCAACCTAAAATCTATGCAACTAAATTAAAATCTATACAAGTAAATTCCCCCAGATTGGAGCCAACCTAAAATTCTAGTAACTTATGTCAATTTGTAGCCCTGTAAACTGCCGAAACGGCGGAAAATTTGAGAAAAGTTGTTTTTATTGTTGACAACAAACAAAATTTACGTTGTCAAATTAGCCCAGCCTAGCCTGGTCTGACTTCTAAAAAAATCAGTTGCATGTGATTTTCAAGCAAATTTGAAAAAAGTTTTAATAATCATAAAACATAATAATTGAAAATTTCATCAATAATTAATCGGTGTTGTCGTCGTCGTCGTCCCTGGTGCTGCAGCTTTCCTCTTTAAATGTTTGTACCCTTCCTTATTTACAAGTTTTAGATAAACACACCGATGACACAGTTCACCCATTCATCACTTTCACCCTTACAGGAAGGGCACACAAAGTCTACTTTAACTGGCATAATTGGATAAACAACAACATTGACATTAAATAATATAATTGAAGTGGTATGTATATATAATTTATCGATAATGAATACCTGCATTGTTCATTTATTAATATTAAAAAATTTCCTTTGTATAAAAAATCTTCTTGATAAGAATGCTGAACTGCAATTACAATAATATACAAGATCAACCAAATTTAAAGCAAATCAATAATTATTGATGGAAATTTGGTGTGTTTCTGTTGTAATACCTCTTTTCGATGACTTTTATACAGACACAAAGTACAGATTTCTCTATTAATATTAAAAAAATTCCTTTGTATAAGAAATCTTCTTGATAAGAATGCTGAATTGCAATTACAATTATATACAAGATCAACCATATTTAAAGCAAATCAATAATTATTGGTGAAAATTTGGTGTGTTTCTGCTGTAATCCCTCTTTTCTATCACTTTCATACAGACACAAAGTACAGATTTCTCCTCTAATGTCTGATTCACCCTTACATTTAGGGCATACGTATGCTACTTTCACTGGCATTTCCTCAAATTCTGACTTTCGTTGTTTTTAAAATTTGTGTAAGAAAACTGCGCATGCGTTACTTACAAGGTACGATATTCGTATACGAATTTCTGCTTCAACAATTGAAGAGGTAAGTAATATTTTTTTCTTTCTTATATTATTAAAATAACGTATAAATTATTAGAATGTGGATGGCATACTCAACAACATTATCCAAAAATTGTTGATGTTCGTTCATCAATTGATTATTTGAGACACATGTTTAGTGATTTACTCTTCGAGGCTCAACATAAAGGTGTGTATGGTAGAAATTGGTTTTCGTCAGATTACTAAAATCAAATATCAGGAGAATATAAAAAGCTGAAGAAATCTGTCAGTTATATTTAGATGGTAAAAGAAATTTGGATAATACAATTTTTGATTTGATTGAAAAGTGTGGTGTAAAAGTTTGTCTTCGTGATGTGATGAACGAACTTCCTTATGGAATGGTAAAGCAGTACGAAATTGATAAATCTTTCTACGACTGCGACGATAATGATGGAAAATAAGACAAAAAATTAATTATATAATTTTTATTAAAAAGTTATTTATGTTTTTGATTAAAGAAATATCTTTCTAATAACAAATTCTATTGTCTTAATCTATTATTTAGAATATTATATTAAATATAGTAAAGATTCACATTCTTATTCCTTTCCGGACAAAACTATTTCAAATTATGTTCTTTACAATTCCTGTCAATTGATAATATCCGAATAATTTACCATGAACAATAATACAATATGCTCTAGCTTAATTAGGAAAATTCACAATACTTTCAAATTCTAACTTTACGTCAACTGTTGATGATTGGATGGCTTCGTTTTGTTTTGAATAATCAATGACGAAGATCGATCGAAGTGCAAAGTTTGTATATGTCGTCGTTGGTGTTGATGAGTGATTGTTATGAAAATCACGATGAAAATCGATAAAAGCTTGATAAGCTTCAGTATATTGATTTTGTTCAAAATCAAAATTTTGATTTTCATATGGATAACACTGTGAATTCAACCATACACGAAAATTCATTAATTTAACATGATCGAATTTGCTGATTTCCTTCCTCGGATTGTCTTTGCGATCCGTTTGGAAGGCAACAATTACATATCTTGGTCGTTCTAGATTGGTAGTAGTCTTAACGCTCCATATATCCTTCTTAGATTGTCTTAGTGAGGGTAATTCTAGAAGCTCCCAATTTCTAAATCCAATCTGTATGGGAATATTTTTATTCATTTGATCTAGAAGATATAATTTCGATTGATCACTTGGATATACGTGTTTTAATTTTAAGCATAAATCTTGAATTTTAATTGTTGCTGTATTTGTTCCATTAGTAAAATAACAGTTGTCATCAGACCGACTGCGTACTAATCGAATTTTGTGTTTTCCATGGATACTTGTATTGTAATCGTGAAAGCAGGCAAATAAAAATGATAATGGAATACGTAGATTAACCTACTCGTTATCAGCTGCTAGAGATACTATTGTACCACTATCGGGACACCAATCAGCTGTTTCTAAAGCTCTACTTTCATCATGATTGTAACACAATAGGCCTTTAATGGTTGTTGTTGTTCCAACGTCTCGTACTTTTTCAATTTCTTTACCATTCAATTCGTATGCAATTGAGTCGAATAGATATGCACCAAAATTATTAGATAATTTACAATCACCAGTTGCCGTTGCATTAGCAATTTCTTCATATTTACAAATTAAATACAAAAATGATTCATAAAACGAAATAAAAACATCCTGTTGATTAATGTTGATTTCAATTTCATCGTTATTTTGAAATGATGAAATTGTCGGATGATACGTATGATATTCTTCTTTTTCAATACTATCGTCGAATCTTACTTTTTTGTATATTTGTAGTTTTTCGGACATTGTAACCAAGATCTTTTAATATTTGAATGCTTGCTTGTGTCAATGTTGTTGTTGTTGTTGATACGGACGATAACGACGTCTGACTAATCGGAAATGATTGAATTTGAGGTATTTTATAGTAAGCACCTCTATCCCCACCACTATGGACAACTAGGCCCATTGCTTTTCAATTCTAATCTGATAACAAGTTCTTCTCCTTGGAAATTGACCAAATCACCGTTTTGATCTAACACTCTGATGGTTAAATTGTCAATGAAATGTTTATTCAAAATTGACAAATATATATGATTTCTTGACTCAATATTTATAGCATAACCTGGATTTTCAGCTGGCGCAAATTGATAAATTGTGTGTGATGGTCGATTATTATAGTATGATCCTGTTGTCATATTACATTCAATACGAATTGATAAAACTTTAATTATCTGCACAGGTTGATCAGATGAATGAAGTTAATTAGGTGGTAGAACTTGTTTTGAAAATCCTAATAACGTTCCAATACCATCGCTTTAGGTGAAGTCAATTTCATATTTACTCTTCAATTCATACTTTAACGTATTATTGTTCGGCTTCAGTGAAAGAAATTCTGCCTTATTAATATCATTAGGTGGACTAAGTTGTTCTTGTAGGTAGTCTTCAATGTGTGTTATCTCATATACACCAGTTGGAATGGTTATTTCTTTTTCTATACCATTATCTTTATAATAGAAATTATTCTGTCCCTCTTCAATGTTTGTTATTGTATTGTATGCATGAAAACCAAGAAGGACCAATGAATAACTACAGTTTGAATTCCAATCGATTGGAGGCTAAAAGTCTGCATGTTTAATGTGAATCTTTAAGACATGACTGAGCAATGAATGTTCAAGCACCTTTATTATATAAGAATTTTAGGCATAAATCTCCACAATTATATGTATTATATTTCTGTAGATTACTAAAATTATATAAAATATTTTTACATTTTTAATACTTGATTAGTTCTTTAGGAGGCTTTAGATTTCCATAACTATCAAAATTTTGTTTATAATATGTTACCCAGTGTGTACCACTACCTTCTCGAGAATCTAAATTAACAATACCTGATTCGTATTTTCTAATTTTTTGAGGTAAATCATCTCTCATGAAAACACCTCGAAAATTAAACATTTTAAGCCTTTTAGCATATGTTCGTAGTTGATGATCAGTTAGGAGATAAAAAGCTAATTTCAGTGGTAGTTTTTTGTCAAATACAATCCCCATCCTGTTTTGTGTTTTTTCAAGTACAATCCATTACCTTTTCTACCTAAGGCAATGGCTTCCATTGTGTGATTATGACGTTCGGCCTCTTCCAATTTTTTTCTTGCTGCTTTAGCATCGTTCACAGCTTTTGTTACAACTGCTTTTTGTTCAGCTTTCATTATATTCATTACCAAATAGGCGGCTGCTTTTTCTCCAAGTGGAGCGTCACATGACTTAACTCTTTCCCAAGCTCTATTCTCCAGAATTTTATCGGCTCTATGTCGATCTTCAAGATTTTTACTCTACGAATACGCTATATCGTGTTGTTTACATGCACGATCTAATTCGTTAAATCCCGGATCGCCTCGCTTCAATCGTGCAGCTAGTTTCGTACCAGTTCCACAGTGCTGATATCCGGGGATATGTAATTCAATTGGTAATTTGTTAATTAAGGAATTAACAAGTCCGTCATCTTTGAACGTCAACATTAAACTGACAAGATGACGTCTGCGTTCTTATATAAATACCCGCAGACCGACAGACATGTCTTTAGTAGTTATGATGAACGTTGTCAAACATAAACTATCTCTTAAAATAAATAATCATGACGTGTCAGCTGCTTAAAATCATCATCGGCACAGTCCACTACTTCCCGATACGATGAGAACAATAATTTGTGGACCTAGTGGATGCGGTAAAACAAATGTGATAATTAGTCTTCTACTGAACCGAACGGGTTACGTTTCGAAAATGTTTACATATTTTCAACATCACTCTTTCAACCGAAATATGTGTTCCTTAGGGGTGTCCTTTCTAAAGTCAAAGAAGTAGGATAATATCCACAATGATGAAATCATACCCATACTTGATGCAAGGTGCAATTCTGTATTCATCCTTGACGATATAGCTGTACCTGGTGAACAGGAGAGAATCCGAGAATACTTCAGTATGGGTCGACATAAGTGTATTGATTGTTTCTACTTGTGTCAAACATATACACGCAATCCAAAACAAGATGAGCATAATTTGAAGATGATTTATAGTGAGAATGTTGGAAGTGATATGAGTTTCGATGTATTCAAACAGATCTGTAATGAATGTTGGAAATATCAGTATGGATTTTTGGTAATATTAAAAGATGAAAATCTACGGAATGGACGTTATAGAAAACAATATGGTTGCTTCATCAAACTATAAATAGACTGATAAATCTACATCATTAAACATTCATTGTTCAACTGTGACAATGTTAAGTCAACAACAGAAACAAAATAAGAAGAAATTAATAGAAGCCGCTGATAAAGAATGAACAAATAGATCAGACGGAGACAATCGATAGACTTTTGGAACCGATTAAAAAGCCATTAGATGAACTGGTGTTGGAAAAGAAGAAGAAGAAAAAGAAAACTATTGAAAGAGAACATATAGCAGAAGATGAAAAACAACAACAACAACAACCACTACCCCCACCAAAAATTAAAGTTGAGGAAAAAGAAGAAGAAATTCTACCGCGATTTCCGTATGTATCGAGAAGACACTCCATTGAAAGAAAATTCGCCGACAACGACGACGACGGCAAGGATGAAGACAATGACGATGTGGATAAATTATTTATGGATCAATCCAAAGTATCTGACAAGGCTTATGCTGATTACATCAATCAATATCCTGCAATTGCACAACCCTATATTGAAAAATTGATTCAAAAACATCGAACAATCACTTCAAAAATCAATTATGATGAGGCGACGGAGAAGCTAACTCAGGGCAATAGAGTTTTGTATATTGAGCCTGATGGTGATATAAAAGTATTGAATGAAGTTTTCAAGGGAACAGAAAGACTGTATGATTTGTTGTTTTTGAAAAATGTCTCCCATAGTAAGTTTTCAATTACGGATCAAGACGTTTATAAGAGAATTATCAGTCTTACAAATGCCTATCGACAGAACTATGATCCACAAAGTAAAATTCAAGGAGATATATCATATAAATTTCAAAAAGTTATTAAACCATTATTAAGACCACAGAATTCCCCTTCTCCGTCGGGGCGAGGTGTTTAATATTTACGATACAATAGAAAACCTGTTGGCTTTGTTGTGTGCATCAACTGATGCGGGAAATAATTCCCTTCAAAACGAGATTATTGCTATTGAAAAAGAACTAATAATTAATAAGTGTAATGACCTCATCATCGTAATCGTCATCGCTATCGTTGTATGTAGATATTCAAGGTTTCCGAATACCAAACAACAATAAATTCCTACCAAAAGAGCTAGCAACCTATGATGGATATAAGATAAGTCATTTCATCTTCAAGTCTCCCTATTGTTTTAAAGCACTACCACTATAAGAATATTAGAAACAAGTATACCGGTTGACGAAAAATCATCATGGATTGAAATGGGAGGACGGTTTCATAGATCCTAAGGAATTTAATGGCTTTATTAATAGAGTAACCTCTGGATACAGTGATATTTATGTTAAAGGCTTGGAAAAGAAGAAAGTCATTGAGAACTTTTTCTATAATACATCAATAGTTCTTGAGTTACCTGAACAGCCATGTTTATATCAATCTAAGTCCACTTGAGTATTTCACTCAATATTGAATTGTATGTGTGCCTTAACCAATGTTATAGTATTATCTGAAAATTTTCATGATAGTGATCAATAAAAGAATGATGTATAAATATGCTGTTTTTAATTAAACCTTATTTAGTATCATTATGAGCATCGACAAATTCGGACGTACTTGGAAAAGAAAATTCAGAGACAATTATAATAAAGTGAGTGGAGGTCGTGTTTGGCACAATCTATATAGTTATACTACTGATGGCAATCTTGACTTAAAGAATCATCGAATCTGTAATCTACATTACGGTGAAGATGTAAAGGACTCAACTACTAAATGCTACGTTGATGAACTAAGAAAAGAGATAATCGTGGCAGTACCCCTTCATCGATATCATTTTTTAAATTCATTATGCACAGCTAGTGAAGTGAATAAGATATCAAGAAGAAATAATGTCACTAAAAGAACATGTTGTTAATGAAATTTATAAACCGGCTCGAAAGTTTCCTTCGACGTCG